>JAGSMV010000009.1:13600000-13970854 GCA_029286815.1 Troides helena | reverse complement strand
TGAAGTGGGCAAGAGCGAAGACACCGGTTGGAAGCGCGGCTGGTTCGGCATCCACGGCAATGGCCGCCCGGCAGATGTCGGCAGTAATCCGTCGAAAGCCGGGTGCCTTTTCGCGTTGAAGGTTGACACCGTGCATGGGAATACTGCATCGTGAAGGGGTTCATGGATCACCATGTCCCCCTCGTTGACGCCTCATCGGACTGGGCTCTTACAGTACAGTGGTCCGTGTCCTCCCGGGGTCATCCCCGGGAAGAAACCTCCACCAAGCAACCTGGCGATCCCGCTGCGTCCAGCACCTTCCCTCCCTGGACGGGGGGACGTCTTCACGCCTTACCTCCGTGCGACGCATCACGCGATAGATGCCGTCCCACATGGTCTCGCTCCTGCCTCTCGCGAACCGCTTTACCAACGGGGTCTGAGCGCCTCACCTCGAGGCGGTAAGCTTCCTTCGCGTCCGGCGTACTCGCGCAAGGACCATCTCCTTACGGGCCGGCCGCGCGTTTGGGATCCGCCTCTTCTTCCTCAAGACGTCCGCCTTGAGGGAGAGAGAGTATTCGGACCACCAGGGCAGCTCTGTCCTCTTCTCCCGGAGGCCTTCGGCAGGACCGAATCGCAGGCGTCCCGGTTGGGTTAGGTTAGGTTAGGTTGGGATTAGGTTGGGTCGGTCCGGTCCGTTCCATTCCATCCGTGAATCCGTTTCCATTCCATTAAGCGTGGCCCTTGGGCTTTGTCGCTTCCCCTGGGGGTGCGTCCCCCGGGGAGTCTTGATTTTGTCCCCCTCCCACTTCGACGAGGGGGAGTCTGGGGAGGCCGCCGCTCACCCCTTCACGGGAGTGGCGGCCGGGCATGCACTCCGTCGTGGGCGCGCGCGGTCGTTCGTGGGTCGGGGTTTCAACGTACCGGTCCCGGGCCGGTGACTGCAGGGTGCCTTTGCTCCTGCGGCACCTACCACAGGAGTGATACGCGAGGCGCCCGGAGATGTTTTCTGGCTGAAACCCGGGCGTCTCCAGTATGCGTGTGGCGGGACAAGCGGTGGTGGTTTTAGTGGGTATGGGGGTCACGCACTACATCTCAGTGGCCCCGAGCCCCACATAACCCGGCGTCCCCTTACAGGTGGGCAAGGACGCTGGGTATGCGTTAACAGCATTTCCACCACAGATATCAAAAAAAAAAAAGGTATGAATGTGGTTCATGGTGCTGTAGCTCCTTTACGGAATCCAGCTTGTTCGAGGTTGGAAGTCGTCGAGCCTGATTGTGAGACGATTCGTGATGACTCTGGAAAACAACTTGTAGACATGACTCAAAAGTGAGATGGGTCTATAATTCTTCTTCAATTGGGTTTTATCTCCTCTTGAAGAAAAGCACCACCACACCTCCGTGCCATGCCCGAGGCGATCGTAATCAGTATGACTTTGAATTGAACAACTTCTGCAGGACTTCGAGGATCGGCTTTCCACCAGCTCTGTGAAGTTCAGCTGTTATTTCGTCATCACCAGGTGCCCTGTTGCCTTTGCTGATTCAGAGCCACACTAATCTCGTGTAGGCTGACAACCGGGATATCTTCAGAGTAGTGTCGGGCTAGACTAGCTCTTGATCTGATGCTAGTCCACCAGGAGAACATGTAGTCGTGTACAGCTGTCCATAGAACCGCTCATCTCTCCAGAACCTCGGCCCTTGACGATACGATCCTGCCGTCCTTCGTCTTCAGCCACGTCAACCGGCTTTGCCCGATAGACAGATCTCGTGCGAATACTTATACACCCGTCCATTGCCTCTTTAACACTGTCAGTATTAAATCGGCGTATGTCGCGAGTCAGAGACTTAGAGACCTGCCTATTCAGCTGCCGATATTTGGTGGCATCTTCAGGAGACTTGCACTGCCTCGCCTTCGGTCATGAGGTTTAATGTGGTCAGAGATCGGCTTCTTCTTTTCTGGTACGGGGACTTTAAAATCTTAAGTCCTGCCGTACGGACAGCATCTACGAACCTGATGTTGTAATCGTCCACATCAATGCACTCGCCTAGGGATGCAAAGCGATTTCGTAGTTCAAGCTGAAAGCTCATGGAGTTGGATGGGCGCTGGCCGGAGGATATTTATCCTCATACACAGTTACCACCTCGTCATCAGAGTGTGCCGTAGTCGGTGCGTATACCTGTATGACCTTCAGCGAGTAACGCTTGGTAACTCTGAGTATCAGGTACGCTACCCTTGCTGACACACTAACGATGTCGACAACGCTATTCACAAGAGACTTGCGGACGATAAACCCGACGCCACCCTGGGACTGTTGGTCGCCCTCCCGGAAATAGAGCAGGTTGCCTGATTTAAGAGTTATCGTGTCCTCCCCCTCTCTTCGGACTTCGGATAACCCTACTACATCCCATCTTAACCTGCTCAATTCCTCCTCCAGCTCAATTATCTTCTCGTCGGTCCGCAGTGTACGCGTGTTGAGTGTTGCCAGGGCCAGATGTCGTTGGGTTTGGTAGCCTGGCCGCTTCCGGAGATTCTTCGCACCTTGCCCGCCGTTACCGTGACCGCTACCGTAGCCAGGAATAGCGGGCCGCCGGGGACTGGGGGCCGGTTTTATTTTGGGATCTCATCTTAGGGGAATTGCCATAATCGCCACGCTTGGCAGGCGGCTTGGCGATCGCAATTACGGAGGCCCTATCGTGGAACGCTGCTGCCCGTCCCACGTCCGGGATTTCCGCTTCCTTGGATGGATATACCGCCATCATTCGGTTGACTGATTGCATTTGATGAAGTGTAAATGTACTCAATAGTCGTATACACTTCAGCAAATGGGCTTGATGAGTCGTCACTTCCCGACGCCGTCCTACTATCCAACTAGGTAGGTCCAACTTCAAGAAAGAGATCTCGTCGAATCCAACTCGGATGGGCAGCATTCGGGAAGCTAAGAAATATCTTCTCGTCCAATATACCGCAGTGTCTCAAGACAAAAGTCTTTGATCAGTGTGTGTTGCCAGTGATGACATACGGAGCAGAGACGTGGCCGCTTACTGTGGGCCTTGTCCGCAAGCTTAAGATTGCTGAGAGGGCGATGGGCGAGAGCTATGCTCGGAGTTTCCCCTGCGAGATCGAATCAGAAATGAGGAGATCCGCAGGAGAACCAAGATCACCGACATAGCTCGAAGGATCGCCGTCGCAAAGTGGCAATGGGCAGGGCACATAGCTCGCAGAACCGACGGCCGTTGGAGACGAAAAGGTTCTCGGTGAAACCACGTACCGGGAGAACATGTGAGGGGGAGGGCCCCCACACGTCTTTCACCTAATTACCGTAAACTAGTCGCACGCTGTTACGTTAGCTCCGATATTTAGTCTGTTTTTAAATATTTTAAATTGCTACTAAAATATCTTTAAGTGTAAAACCCTTTCCTTGGAGTGAAACAGTGGAGGTTTGATAATAGAAACTTGTGATTAGACTATTATGAAGCCATAAACATTAAAAAACGTTGATGAAAATAAAATTGTGCAGAATCGGGCGGTAGTCTTAACATTAGTTACAAAATTGTGCAAGTGGACTCGACGCGCGACTCTCACAGTTAAGTACTAAGCATAAGCGCTATACTCCCATACGCTGAGCGACGCGGCTGGCTCGAGGCGGAAGGGCCGTAGTCATATCATCAAGCATTTGAGAGTAAAAGACAATTTTCTGCAACTTCTAAATTTGATTTCAAGATGGCCAGTTCAAATTGGGGTTGCTGTACGCCTGACTCGAACAACAGGGACAAGCATATTTTATGCATAAAATGTAAAAAATATTTCCATCTTAATTGTATATGTCTTGATGAATCCTCGATTTCTCCAGGCATGCGATCTGGAACTGTTCGGAATGTACCCGTAATTCAGCAAAAAACCTCAAAAAGAACCATCTCGATGTAATACCAACACGAGGGACTAAACGGCAAGGGTTAGTCTCGCAGACGGATAGTACTAATTTGCCACTTACCAAAAATGATATACGCGAAATTGTACAGGATGTGATTAACCAAAACATGAATGACATTCTCTGTAAGATTCAGGACAACTTGAAAAACTTTTGACACAGAACTTAAATCAATACGTAACGAACTTTTTGAAATAAAGGAATCCATGACTTTCATACATTGTGAGTACGAAGACTTGAAGAAAGAATCTGAAGGTTTCAAATCAAAAGTAACTGAAGTGACTTCAAATTTGATAAAACGAAGACAACAGTCGATGATCTCAATATGCGAATAAATCAACTGGAGCAACTGGGCCGTCGGAACAACATTGAATTCCTGTGTGTACCTGAAAGCAAGAGCGAAAACTTGATGCTAATGTTTAAAGAGATCGATAAAGTTGTCGGGTGCTGTTTAGACGATAACAAAATAGTGCACATAACACGTACATCCAAGATTAACCGCACTACCTCTCGCCCTCGTTCCATCATTATCCAGCTTGCTTCTCCGCGACTTCGTGATGAATTTCTAGCTGCAGTGATAAGATTTAATAAAACTCACCCGCAAAATAAGTTCGTTTTGTACGGTTAGTCACTCTTTAAGCACTTTAAGTATAATCGATCAATTACACCCTCCGCTTGATGTTGATATTACCCTAATTAATGAAATAAAACTTCCTTATAATAGTGAAATGGTTAAACTCAATTTTTATAAAGCTAATTACCATAAAATCTTCGAAGCTCTTGACGTATGCAACTGGAACTAGTTGTTTGAACATATTCATGACGTTGACGATCGTTTACAACTCATTTACAATAAATTAACTGAATTAATACAGAAGTTCGTACCAAAGAAAAAATATAATCTTAGATGTCGCTTCAATAAATATAAAAATCCTATGGACGAACTGGAATTGCGATTACTGAGTTGACGCTGTACTCGTCTAACAACGAATTGCTACAAACAGTATATTCAAAATATTGAGCTCCAAATTACCAAAAATCCTAAATTGTTTTGGTCCTACATAAAATCGAGGCGAGGTGGCCAAAGTTTCTATCCTAGTCTGATGACAGATGGAGCCATAGCCACTTCTGACGGCGAACAGATATGCGAAATGTTCTGTTCACATTTTGCTTCTGTTTTCACTAATAAAATTGATTCTTCTAAAGTATCTACAGATTATGCGGATCCTGTTAGGAAAAATAATACATTACCTTTGGCTTTGCCTGTTATCGACCAGTCCTTACTCTTAAATAAATTGAGGACTATTGATATTAACAAGGGCGCCGGGCCTGATGGTATACCACCTATATTTTTGGCCCGATGTGCCAATCTGTTAGTTGAACCTCTTATATTAATTTACAATCTTTCCTTGCAATCAGGAGTGTTTCCGAAAATGTGGAAGATTGCAAAAGTAATACCCGTATACAAAACAAATAGTGATAATCATATAAACAACTATCGACCAATATCAATATTATCAAGTTTTGCTAAAGTTTTCGAATCCATGGTCTGCCCATAGATACAACATCATTTTTATCAACGTCGAGTGACGATGGACCTAAATTTCCTCCAGGCGAACATCAACCACTGCGCCAGAGCTCAGGACCTTCTGTTCCAGAGCATGGCGGAGCGGTCGATAAACGTGGCGGTGGTTACCGAGCCGTACTACGTCCCACCGCGGGAGAGCTGGGCGGGAGACGTGGACGGATCGGTGGCCATAGGCACGGTGACCTCGAACGGCTCCCCCGACCTAGAGTTGGTGGAGCGCGGTCGGGGTTACGTCGCCGGGCGGCTGGAGGACGTGCTGGTCGTGGGAGCATATTTCTCGCCGAATCGCTGCTTGGCGGAGTTCGAGCGGCTTCTCGACGAGATCGGTGCTCTCATCGGCCGGCTACGGTCGGGTCGCATTCTCCTCGCCGGAGACCTCAACGCCAAGTCGGTGGCGTGGGGATGCCCCCGGACGAGCGCGCGCGGTGCGGTGCTCGAGGAATTCGCGATCGGAGCGGGTTTGGTCGTGCCCAATCGGGGGACGGCAAACACGTGCGTGCGGAAAAACGGCGGCTCCATAGTGGACGTAACATTCGCCGGGGTCGCCGTGGCCCGCCGTATCGGGGATTAGGAGATGCTCTAGGGCGTGGAGACTGTCGGATCATTTGTATGTCCGATACCGTGTGTCCGCGACCTCGGCGACTCCGGGCGATCCTTGTCGTCCCTTGATCGGGGACGGCCCTCGGTGGGCGCTGAAGCGCCTCGACCGAGACCGGCTCAAGGAGACGGCCCTAGTCGAGGCCTGGGTCCGCGAGGGCCGGGCTAAGGCGGCGGGCCTCTCCGTGAAGGAGGTGGCGGTCGATGTGGAGCGGGAAGCGTAGAGGCTCGTGCAGGCCGTGTCGCACGTGTGTGACGCGGCTATGCGGGCGCGCCGCTCCCTGCCTCCTAAGTGCCGTGCGTACTGGTGGACGGCGGACCTCGTGCGGCTTCGCAGCGTGTGCGTGGCGAGCTGACGCAAGTACCACAGGTGCCGTCGTCGACGGAGGCGCGATACGGCCGAGGAGGAGCGACTGTACGCGGCGCACAGGGCCGATGTGGCCGTACTGGTGGTGGCGATCTCCGAGGCGAAGAAGGCGTCCGAACGTGAGATGCTCGAGTCGTTGGACGGCGACCCTTTCGGGAAGCCATATAAGAGGGTGCGGCAAAAGCTACGCCCTTGGCGACTGTTCCCGCGGCGGGACGACCGAGGGTCGCCATCGACAGCGACTCGGTCCCTCGGCGCTGGGGGGGGGGGAGGGGGAAGACTCCTTCGACCCGGACGACGTCCCGGGCGTCAGCATAGGGGAACTGTCGGCTGCCGTCCAAAAGATGCGTGTCAAGGACCAACGGTACACCCGGCCGCGTGTGGGCTATAGTTATGGGTCCCCTAGAGTCCTGGACGCGGACGCTGTTCACGGCGTTGTTGAGGCAGGGTCGGTTTCCACGCATATAGAAGGCGGGGAAATTGGTCCTGCTTCGGAAAGCGGGGAAACCGGCCGACTCACCGTCGTCGTATCGGCCGATCGTGTTGTTGGACGAGGTGAGCAAGCTCTTCGAGCGCGTTGTCGCAGCTCGCCTCGTTCGACACATGGAGGAGGTCGGACCGGATCTGAGCGAACACCAGTTCGGATTCCGCCGGGGCAGGTCCACCGTAGACGCGATAGCGCGGGTGCGAGCCCTGGCGGACGCGGCGGTGGCTCGCGGAGAGGTAGTGTTGGCGGTGTCTCTCGACATCGCCAACGCGTTCAACACCCTTCCGTGGAGCACGATCACCGCGGCGCTCGTCCACTTCGGGGTCCCGGTCTACCTGAGGCGTACGATCGGGGCGTACCTCTCGGACAGGTCCGTGAAGTACCCGACGCGCGACGAATGGTGTCGGCACGGTGTGTCGTGCGGTGTTCCGCAGGGGTCGGTCCTCGGACCGCTCCTGTGGAACATCGGCTATGACTCGGTGTTGCGCGGAGCCAACCTCGGTGGAGTCGACGTGACTTGTTACGCCGACGACACCCTGGTGACGGCTCGCGCGCGCACCTTTAGGGAGGCGCGCGTGTTGGCGACTGCGGGCGTGGCCCACGTCGTCTCGCGCATTCGGCGCTTGGGGCTGGAGGTTGCGCTGGGCAAGTGCGAGGCCTTGTGCTTCCACGGCGCCCGGAATGCGCCTCCGCCGGGAGCAGAGCTGATAGTCGGTGGGACTTCTATCGCCGTCGGTACTTCGATGAAGTACTTGGGACTCGTCCTCGACGGCCGATGGAAGTTCGACGAGCATTTTCGGCAGCTGGGCCCGAAGCTCATTCGAGCGGCCGGGTCCCTGAGCCGCCTCCTGCCCAATCTAGGCGGGCCGAGCGTCGGATGCCGGCGACTCCACACGGGGGGTGGTGCGCTCTATGGCGCTATACGGCCGAGCGCACGACCGCCGAATGGTTCCTCGGCAGGAACCTGGCGCCGCGACCAACAAGGGCCGTCGGGCCGGTGCCCCCCCCTTGGAGAGGGTTCCTGGGGTGGATATGGTGATGCGTCTCGTATTCCGACGCGTCGCCACGTAGTGATTTTTAACGGGAGGGGTGCTTCACACCCCTCCCCGAGGTGGGCCCGGTCATTCGGGCGCCGGTCGAGGGGTCGTGGATGAACTGCAATACTTTATCCCGCGACCCCACGAACACGTGGATGGGAGTGGAATTCCGTGTGAAGCTTTTTAGTCGGTTGGAGTCCGACACTACCACCGACGCCGGCCCAATTTGACAACGGGGGGTGCATTTCCGTTAGCATTTTGTTACACACGTAAATAAAAAAAAAAAACCATACTCTCTGTATTTGCCCTCTCTCTCTTCTATCGAGGAGTTTCGACATCGCCGAGATCGCGTGTATCTTCGTCGTAATCTCAGGCAGACCTGCGAAGATCGGAGATTTCTTGTGGCCACCAATATGCCGACCCTTCCTGCCTGGTTTGCTTCGTGGCATTGCCATATGACATATGGTTTTCATATCCTCGCGGAGTCGAGCAACTGCATTATTCAAGCTTCCGTCCCCGCTGGGGCATGACCCGTCCGCCACATAGGCAGCTGCCATAAGCAGGCCTTGGTTGCAGTGCTTAAATGCCCATGGCCGTAATGGGCATCTATCGGAACGACTTTTTATAGCTGTCAGCGTAGGATCCACATCGATAATAATGTACCGATGGTCGAAGAGGGTCTCCATTCTCTCTGCAACTCTCCATCCTACCACTGAGCGCTCGGCAGAGGGTGTCGCCCATGATAAATCCACGATCGATTCCCCCTGCCAGCGCACGCAGGTGCTGACTGAGCCACTATTAAGTAGTCTCAGATCCAAGCCCGCCGACCATTCGAGAACTGTGTCAATCCTTACGCTATCTCGTCTGCTTCCCCAAGCCCTAGAGTGGGCATTGAAGTCGCCTAGCACGAGCACTGGGCGTGGAAGGCACCTGCGAACACAGCTGGTAACCCTATCCAGAAACCTCTCGAATTCAGCCAGGCAGGAGTTTGGTGAGACATAGCAGCCCTTAACGGCTAATGGAACCCTTGTCCGGAACTAATTCTGGAGCACGGAGGGTCTCCACTACTTCCTCCCCAGTAGACAGCAACCGAGCTGACTTTGTCACCGAACCACCGTGGATGGTTTGGGATGGAGTAGGGTTCCGCCACCACTGCCAGAGATGCAGAACACTCAGGCAGACTTTACAAAAGAGCAGATCTTGTGCTGTCTGGCAGTGGTTTAGATTGCTCTGTACTATCCTGTGTAGAGACCTAGCCATGACCAATCTCCATTGTTTCCTCGGAAGGTTGATAGGACGAAGCGCAAACCGGAGTTTGCGCAGGCCTATCTACTCGTTTCGCACGGGCGCCCGATGTCGACCTTTCGTCTCCTCTGGGACCCCTCCTTATGTTTGGAGGGAAGCATTTTCTACTGCCCAGGAGATGGTCAGAGTTTTGACCACGGTCCACGCATAGGACACATTTCGGTGCCTTCGCTTGGCATTCTCTGGCTTTATAGCTTGGGTCCCCGCATATGTAGCACAGTGTACTTCTGTCTTTGGTGCTGGTGCACTGGTATCTAGAATGCCCGATTTCTAGACATCGGAAGTACTGCAATGGTCGGACACTGAGTACTCGGACTCTGGCGACCACCCATCCCACCTTGACCCGCTTCTCTATGTACGGCCATGAGCGGGCATCGAACCCATACAGTCTCGAGTCTCGTAGACCACCTGTGGATTTGACCCACTTTCACAGTGTCGATTGAGCAACCTCCGGCTTCAGCGATGGCCTCAGCGACATCCTCCTCGGTGACGGAGTCGTCCAGGTCCTTGACCCGGAACTCACCTGTTTTGTGGGGCCGCGTTACCCTGACCCCCATTTCGTATAAGGCTTCTTGTAACTTTGCAGCGAGCGCGTTTGCTTTATTAGCGCACTGCTCGCCTTCCACCTCTAGCAGTAAACCACCATTTAGGGCCTTCTTTTGCTTGACCCTGGAGATTCCCAGTTCGGTCAGGCTCACCTTTTATTTAGCCATCGCCATAGCCTGAGCGTACGTCATAGTGGCCTCCTCAGGGACTGTGACCGTCACCGCTGCAGTTTTTGGGACTTTAGGAAGCTTGGCCTTCTTCTTTCGCTTCTTTTTCTTCCCTTTACGAGGCTTGAGTGTCCTGGTTTGTGCTTTCTGTTGTGCTCCCTGCCCTTGTTTTTATACGGGTTCCATTTGAGTGCCAACTCGCTTTGCCTTATCTTTGCGCCTGGTCACTTCGCTTCAGCTCGATTCTGGCAGCTGAGCAGGCGTCTTGTCGACTGGCTCAGTTTTTCTCAGAGGCGGCCTCAGAGCCCTGTCGAGGAACAGTTCTTCTTTGAAGGCATTCAACTTTCTGTCGATCATAGCCCCCAACCTTGACATCAGTTGGCCTTCGTCCGCCTTGAGATCATCTCCACTTAGATGTGTTATTGTTCTGGGTTCTTCCTTATCTTGTTGGCGTAACTGACTCACTTCCTTCGTCAGTGCCTCAATTTGCCCTCTCATCTCGGCAAGTTCATTCTGGAGCTGAGCATTCTCTTGTTCGAGGTGACTCGGAGAGCTTCGCTGCACCAGTTCCGTTGCGATGGCCTGTATATGACGCACCGACAGTCTCAAGGCGCGCACGAACTCTCCCTTCAGGTTTTTAGACCTGTCTGCAATGCTCTCGATAGTAGCAAGGCTCTCTGAGAGTCGAGAACCGAGGTCGCCTGTTGGCTGCTCAGCCATTCATCACCTTTCCTCGCGAGTTCCTCGACTCTAGGAAGCTTCGCCTTTGTCCGTGTTGTTTTAGGAGGGTCGAGAGGTACCACGAAACACGCATCCTGAGTCCTGGCGGCTTTTGCTATAGGCCGATTACCGTCACTGCTTCTGCTCCCCGTTTGCGGTGCTCGCTTTCGCGAAGCAGCCAATGATGCCCTCGACCGCCCCGAAGTTGCCGTCCTCAGGGAGCGATCCGAGTCTTTTTCTTCCGTTGAGGTCCTCAACAATTCCCAATTTTGAGTTCTGCCTGTTGACATTTGCCTAGATTCCGTTTCACTAGGTAAATCATCGTCCGGTATGGGGACGCATGGGCCGACGTGACGCCGACCTACGTGGCAGTTTTCGCCCACTGCAGAGTACGGAGGGCGGCCTCCTGCTGCAGTAGCATCCGCAGATGCTGGTACAGCAGGAGGGCAGGATTCTCCAGAACCTGCCTGCAGAACACTTTCAGAACTGACCTTTTTCATATTTCTCATCCACATCGTACACATATAGGTAAGGCGCGGTCGGCCGAGTAGTAACAAGCGTATTTTTCGCTCCGTTAAATAATTGTTAAAAAGTGTCCCTTGCCCCCAATTCTATAATGGATCTTCACAATTAGTTATTTTATATATTACAATTATTATATACGTAAAAGTTTGTAAATTTGTGCCACTATTGTGAAGTTTTGACCGAAACTGTATAACGTTTATTCATATACCCGCACAGTGCCCGCGTGCGTCGGCGCAGCCAAGCGGTAGTTGTCGCTTGCGGTAAGCTTATAATTTGTGCCGTGTTCATAGTGCGATTGCAAGTAACATATTTATTAAAATAAATAAATATGTCAACAAAAAGCTTTTTTTGTGCCGGATGTTTAAAAATTATTGAGAACAAGCCCTTATTGAGCTGTTCTACGTGCAAACAAAATTATGACCTCACGTGTGCCAATGTACCTGAGCAAAGGTTTAAGAATTTAAAATCAGCTGAGAAGAAAAAGACATGGAAATGTGCGACCTGCGTCAACAGGCAGCCAAAAAACGATAACGTGAACACACTGGTCCACCCCGCCGCGGGGGTGACAATCCGACGTGGAGCAGCACTGGTAAGCCCGCCGGTACACAGTGAAGACACATCTCCACCTCACAAACCGGATGCCAGTGTGAGGTCGTCGGAATCATTTCAACTCTCTGATATCCATCTTCTTGTTACGGAAATGCGAGAATTTAGAAATGAAATGTCAGCTACACGACGGCAATTAAGTCTGTTGAACGAAACTATTAACAGTCTGAAATTGAGGATGGACAATTGCGAAGGTTCTATAACTGAAATGTCAGTGCGCGTGGATTCTCCAGAGACTAAATTTACTGAATTCTCCTTATCGAGATCCATTGACGCCGCCGTAGTAGATTCTATTCAACAATTAAAAAATGAGATGAATGATAGGGACCAAGACCTGTTATCGAATGATATTGAGTTATCTTGCATTCCGGAAGAAAAAGTTGAAAACCCTATACACATTACTCTCACGTTGGGTAACAAACTTGGTGTAACACTACGAGAGGAAGATCTAGTGAGCTGTAGACGAGTAGGACCTTTGCTCGACTCATTACAGTCAGCCTCTAGCACTAAAGCCAATCCTCGCCCGTTGGTGATCCGCTTCGCACGTCGCTCCATTCGAGACCAGTTGTTGCGTGCCGCTCGTGTCCGCCGCGGTACAACTACCGAAGGTACCGGGCTGCCTGGACCTCCACGACGATTCTACGTCAATGAAAGACTCACGCGTGTTAACAGACACTTGTTCAGGAGGGCACGTGAGCTGGCAAAGCAGTTCAACTGGCGTTTTACCTGGACCGCTGATGGCAAAATATATTTTCGTGAACATGCAACTCCTGATGCTCAACGTCATCGTATCAGATGTGAAAATGATTTTTTGCGTGTTTTGGCACAAATACCGTTGGTGCCTGTCCACTCTGAAGCCCCTGGCAGTAGCTACAAGTTTTTTTTTATTTTTATTTCTTATTTTCAGCATTGTAGCCAAATTAAATATATAAAAGCGTTCGTAACATTTTTCACAATTTTTAATGCAAAAGTTAAACTTTTTCATTTAAAAAACTATTTATATTTTTCGGTTTATTTTGTTTTGCTCACTGATTCTTTGAACTTATTAGTTTTTGTGAAAAATCTTATAAATGTTTGTTTTGTTCTCATGCAAGGAGTACACGTGATAATCTTGTTGACCTTCACAAAAACACATGCCTTGATATCACAAAAGTTCAGTCACGTACTTCTGCTTTTTCATGTACCTATAAGATCTCGCTCCCAAAGTATTCGTAGCGTAACTAATCATAAGTTGGCTTTTAATTCTTATTTGGATTCTCTTAGAAAATGTTATAAAAACGGTTTTAACATCTCAACATTGTTTGTCGCCTTGTTAATGATTGAATTTTATTATTCACTAAGACCATTACTAAAGGTTAATTTAAGAAGTTTTAGCATTAACAACGATAGCAAAACTGCTTGTTTATGTCTTCTAACATTGAGTACTTTTAATTACATCAACACACATTATAAACACACTGATTTACTCAGTTTTCAACTTAGACTACTGGCAGCGGTGTGTGCGGCAATGGTGCAATGCTCAGGCTCATTAAACCGATTAAATGTCATTTTGATTTTTAGACGCAATACTACTGTACAGTGCGTTATAATGGGCAATCAACGTACCGATGGCGCCTGGCACTGAGCACCTCAAGTTAGCGCTATACAATGCAGGATCATTACATACAGGGCAAGACGATTTTGTAATTGCAATAGACAGTTTTGCTCCAGATAAAATAGTGGTGAACAGTATCTATAACGAAAAGCGTGCCTACTTTAATGAACACATAAACTCGCAAGTTACCAATGGCAACATGTTTTGGAGGAATCTTAAAGATAAAATACTAACTGATCCCACTAAAAGCACTAGTATTTTATCTTTAAGATTCCTCCAAAACATGTTGCCATTGTTAACTTGCGAGTTTATGTGTTCATTAAAGTAGGCACGCTTTTCGTTATAGATACTGTTCACCACTATTTTATCTGGAGCAAAACTGTGTATTGCAATTACAAGAACAATTATAAAGATCTATGGTTACCAATAAGAGCAACATATCTCCTTCGCGACCGCGCCGCGGGCGGTAGCTGAAAATCAGTGTGTTGTTCACTACGTGGCAACAGTTACATTGAGCTACGGCCATTTTGTACCATTGCAGTACACACGGCAGTATTGATTACCTAAAATATTACTTTGTCAATATATTTTGTTCATCTGTGTTCTTTGATGTAATGTTTTTGTCTTTTATAAGTGTTCTGTACTGCGTGGACAAATAAACTAATTTATCTATCTATCTATCTATCTATCTATCTATCTATCTATCGTCGTCTCTTTTTTCAGGGGTGAGCTCCCCTGTCGGCTGCTCTTAGTCTGCCCCTCCCCTCGAGCCTTGCGGTGTGAGAGACTCTGCCGCTATAACCTCGAGGATCATTGGGGACGCAAACCCCCCCACCACGACAAGGTGGCAGCCCCCGGGCCCCCGAGGCAAGCCCAGCTTAACCCGTCAGGAGGTCGGCCGGTATCCTGACGGAGGACATCACTAGTGACTGAACTTCCCATCAGCCATGCATCCCCTCACGGTAAGCCAACGCTTGGGATTCGGGTGTTTTTTTAAGAGGTTAATAACATCCTCGTGGCCCGGGCGGCTAAGCCAAGACCCTCGTTCCTTAAGACGCCGCGAGACGTGATCCACGACACGTACCTAGGGTTTACGAGATTCATGACGGTAGCAGAGTCGACAATAGATGTTCCCCGCCTGCCCCGTGACCGGGTTAGGGAAACACTGAGCCCGCCGTCGCTTCAACTTTGTGCCGTCTACTTGTCAGAGGCACACTCGGAGAGAGCCTTCCCATCGGGTTGTTCGCAACCGGGCGGCACAATCGCCACTCGATGCCCAGGGCGCACCGGCCTGGCTGTTGTTCATCCCAAAGGGAGCACCAACAGACAGGCAAACCTGGAGGTTACCCGACTTAGCGCTCCACCTACCTACCTACCTAAGAAGAAAGGAACCAAGGACGCGCTGTGCGATGCCATGACCATCGTCAAAGAAACCAGGCAGGCAAAGGAGATGGTAATCATGGTTTCCTTAGATATGGAAGGAGCGTTCGACAACGCCTGGAGGCCGGCTATAATCAAACAATTGTCAAACAGGAGCATCGACCGAACTACCCTTAGTCTGGCGCGCAGTTATCTCTCCATTCGTATAGTCGACGTGCGATACGCTGGAGAGAGAATTGGGCGGCCCACCAACAAGGGCTGCATACAAGAATCAACGTGCGGACCTATATTCTGGAATGTTCAACTGAACCCTCTACTACAGTCGGCAGGTGAAAAAAGACAGATTTAAAGATGCTGTATGAACCACAGCAGATTGGTGGGCCTCCCGACTAAAGGAGGCAAAAAAAAAACCCGTGCCGATTCTATTACCTTCAGTGAGTACGGGGTATATGGGTTATAAACTATTTTCTCAAATACTTTACTGATCGTATGTAAGATTGAAATACCCCTATAGTTCTTGATTTTTATCCTAGATCCTTTTTTTGAATAGGTCTTGTGTGTTTTTTTTTTCCAAATTGAATATACTATTATTCAATGATTACTTAAATATATAAGTAGCCGGCATTGCTGTTGAGGCCGAAAAATAGCGTACGACGACCAAAAAATGGGCGTAATTTTTATCACAGCCTAGACCTTTATGTATGTCCAGGGACTTGAAAATGTTTTCTACTGATGTTTATGTGATACATAAGTTGTAAATATTACCATTACTATGCATCGAGTCACACACACACACACACACACATTTAGAAGTCGATGGCTTTTCAAATACGCTTTGAAAGAAGACATGAACGCTCCACAACTTTGTTGACCATCGGTATATTCGGACTTGCCGGAAACGAATACTTTTGAATAATTAGATGAGCCCCGCCGGGTTTTTTATGAAAGACGAAAAACATTTAGGATTAGTTTTCATATTGTTCTGGATATTTGTGGTGCATTTATTAAAAATTTAGCAGAAAAGCAAATTCGTCATAGTCATAGTCACGTCTGTTACCACTTATTCTCCATTGTATGTGAACTTTCGACTATTCTTTAATAAGCTTGATGAGAGCTCGCACATACATACATATCACACCTCGTTCCCAGCGGGGTAGGCAGAGACCACCTCTCTCCACCTGCTACGATCCTGGCACACCTCTCTCGCTTCCTCCACTTTCATAAGCGTCTTCATGCACGCTCGTCGGTTGCGTGTGCTTTTGATCCGGCCTTTCTTTAGGACATCTCCGATTTGATCGGAATATATCCGCCTAGGTCGGCCTGCACCGATTTTTCCAATCATTCTTACCTTGTATATCTCTTTCGCTAATCTTCTTTCATCCATTCTTTCGACATGGCCGAACCATCTAAGCATCCCTTTCTCTATCCTTGTCACTACATCTTCAACCACGCCGCACCGCTTCCTTATCACACTGTTCCTCACTTTGTCCATTTTGATGAGAGCTCGACTGTACCAAATCGGATATGACAAGTTATGTGTATAGAACATTGGGATGTATGTATTTATTACTTCGTTAATTACTTTGTACAGTTCTGCCACTATATCCTCCACCTTTTCAACCGACAGTATAGAGAGACAATCAAGTTTCCGAAAATATTCATTCAATGCTACATAGTCTCCTCTACGGAAATTTCGTTTAGGAGGACTATGTCCTTTAAGTGACGAAAACGTAAGGTCACATTAGTCCATAATAAATGAAGGGTGAGCTGGATCGTGTCTAAGTAAAGGATCGCAAGAGCGGGCAACGCAAAGTGGTAGATAACAAAACGCGCTGATATTGCACCGTATGCTGCGTTGGGAGTGCGCCGTGCATTCGATGCTTGTTAGTACTGTATTGTAGTACAGGCGGGTGGTGCACGTCACGTGTGGGATTAGTAACATCGACTATGATATTCAGCGCGTTAAAAGTACATTCTACCATTTCAACAATTAATGTTAAAATCAGAGTTTTAATCAAATCGGCAAGCTTAAAAACATATTGCATTTACGGTAGCTGCTGCGTGCTATTACTTCTGTATGCCGACTCATCTGCAGGGCATTGTGGTGTTTACAAGTATTTGAGTGAGATCAACTGGATCTGATATTTCGCTATTCGATCCGATTCGATCCGATTCGATCCGATTCGATTCGATTCGGTAAGCGATATTTCGAAACAAATTTACCATTTCCACACTTTACAAGGTTTGAAAATTACGAAATGTTGTCCTGCGATAACTGGAGATGAAATTGTATTTGACAATATAATGTGCGTTAAATAACTTTGGTCTTTAAATCTGATCCTAACTAACCTAATGTACTTACTATAAGTCCGTTAAGTTAAAGTTAAGTTAAAAATTAGCCTCAGCACCGACTAAAGTACGAAAATACTATTTCGAGAAAACTAAAAGTTTTGTCTTAAAAAAGACAATCATACAATTTTCAATATTATATATATTTGTGTTTGATTTATCGTAACGTACGGACGTATGAGTGCGGCTTGCGTGCGCGTGTAACGGAGCGCGCCGGCGGACGCGCGATCGTGCGATTGTGCGGTCGCTGCAGTGCTATACAGATATGTGTATATGTGTATATAGCACGGGGTGTGGCTCGGCCGCGACGCGCTACGTACGGGCACGGGCCCGACCGGTATCGTCGCAACTAAAAATAAAGGATAAAACAACGGTTATTGTGGGTGGTGTTATCCCTAAGGGATACACACAAACCATCGCGGATTTCCTTGTAGACCTTCTTAAGGTGAATAAGATATTACTGTGTACTGTAGTACATTATTTTGATCTATCGCGTAGGGTTCACAATGTACGCCAGCGTTTACAAAGTAGGCGCAAAAATATTTGTTTATTTACTGCACCACATTAGAACCCCACCTACCTAACATTGTCAGTATTTCTCTGCTAGAGTATACATGTATTGTACAAATAAACCTTTCTCTTGAATCGCTCTATCCATTAAAAAAAACTGCATCAAAAGCAGTAGCGTAGTTTTAAAGATCTAATATATACGGCATATATAATATAATACTAACATCTATCTACCCGCGTTAAAATATAGGCATCTGGAATAGTTCTATCTAGCCATCCGCCAGGGGTAGCAAGGAGCCGACTTACCTGCGCTATCCAGGGCTTTGAACTGGTAACTCGCGGTCGCGCCGGGACGATCGTTGCACCAATAGAAATCAATTTACCGCGTGTACAGATGTCGGTTCCTGGTCAATCACAACAAACATCTTTTTTACTAAAATAATATCCGCGAACTGAGTACTCAAGGAGAGTACACGTCGCGCGCTGTACTGTACTGCGCTCGAGTCCTTTCTTGTCTCGGCATTAAGTTCACGGTGCTCAGCGACTCCTGGGTGCCGATTTTACCCACTCAATGAAGAATTAAACTCGCGACGGGCTACGCGAGTATCGTTGTCCTGTCTGCGCGTGCAGCCCACCGACACGCGTACAACCTTTTTAATGAACTGGCCGCGCATTTTGTATTTGTTTTCAATACAAAAAGTCGGAGTCACCCGAGTGACAGCGGTGGTCTGTCACTCAACCGCAGCCATCCCGCGGTCGCGCTGCCGCCGGAGCACCAGTGCCGACGCGAAGGATGGCCTCCTCGCCGCAGCTGCGCGCTTCCAATTTCACAACTTCCACTGCCAACAGAGGAGTGGAAGCGAGGGAAGTCGAAATCGCCAATATCCATCTGGGTACGTATTGCAGCAACAACATTTTCAAATTAGATTATCGATGCGCCTGTGGTGCTGGCACAACGCCGACTGATGGCGGGTAGCGACTCGCCGCACGGGTATACTCGTATTATTGGCTGAAGATACTTTATATTTGCTATATTCACTTATTTTGTCGCTTTTAAGCCACAATGTCTTCAGCAACACGCCGGGCTGGACTTAGATCAGCTATAATGTTTGCCGAACGTTGCTAGAAGAGCGGGAAATACTTCGTCACAAAATTCAATCAGAGTCCCAGGAACTTGTGTATTATTCGACAGCCATGGTACGAATGACGGGCTTCCGGTTGGTTGTGTGCGTGAGGCGGTAGATCTTTAATTTTGAATCTGTTCAGGTGCTTTGTATCAACATCGATATTAGAAACTATCCGAGAAACTGTAAACTGCGTGTATTTACTAGGACTTTATGAATTAGACATTTTTTGTAGATTGAAACTAATGAAACCGATCTAACGGAACCGGAAGTCGATAGTTGTCTTTCCGAGGAACATCCGCCAATTTCTTGAAATAAAAGGTTACGAATCGTAGCTTCAGCTGTCTGTCAGTCGAGATCTCGCCGACTGTCCAGCGGTTAGAGATTGCCCGAACCGAACCGGCAAACAGCTGTTATTGTCACGAGTCATACAACTAAATTTATTATTTTTTATTTCCATTCTTTAATCGATATTTATCACCGCACAGTAAAGCGGAACCCCTCCTCCTCTTCTCAGACACGGGCGTGCAGGCGCACGCGCACGCGCACGCGCACGCGCACTCGCGACGCGGGCGCGCCTCCCCCGCGACGCCGTCGCCGCCTTCGCGCGACCGCTCCGCCTCCTACATACAGGTGGACACCGTCGGGCGGGCAGTGGGCGGGCAGTGGGCGGGCAGCGGTCAGCGGGCCGCGCCGCGCGCCCGCCCCGCTCGCCCCGCCCGCACCGCCCGCTGACACTTTCCCTTCAGTCGTCTCCCTCTCGGCCAAATCTACCTTGTGTTAGTGTTTTTACAGGTGCTAATACAAAAGCAGCGCCACCGGCGCGAGGGCGGCGCGGGCGCACGGACTCCCCGCCCCGCCGCCGCCGCCGCGCCGCCGGATGTCAGCACTCGGCGGAAGTCTCCAGCTGCGGCCGTCGCGACCAACAAGATTGTGTGCCCGCTAGAGCAGTTGCAATGCATGTTGCGACAGAATGGACAATTTGATGTGGTGATTGTCATCAATTCATTTGACAAGTCGAAGCGTTATAATAAAATAAAAAGTATAACTAAGGCACGCGCAGGAGGGCGGGTGCGAGGCGTGCGGCGGCGGCGGCGGCCCCGGCGGCGGCCCCGGCGGCGGGCCCGGCGGCGCGCTGCCCGCGGCCGGATGCCCAGCGCTGGCGCTGCTGCACCACTCGTGAGATTAATATCTGCACAATAAATTGTACATTCGGTAGTCAATCCCGTGATGTGCTGTGCAGCCAGCCAGCGACGGCGCCGGTCGCAGCCGCGGCCGCCGATGCGACACATTACATCACTAGCTGTTTGCGCGGAGCTGAGGAACGGGATACCAAATCGATGAAGAACGATATCCACATACATATTATACAATTAGTGTCACTTGAACCGGTGCAGCGCGCTCGCTCGGCTCCAGTCGTTTTGTTAGATAAAAAAAATATGCCTCGACCCGATAAAATGCTATTAGATACATCAGTTATCTGAGCGTGGACGCTCTGTCCTGGTCTGCCAAAAAAGCCACTCACGAGGACTCCGGCAGCCGCGGTGTTCGCGCGGGTTTATGTACCTACTTACAATAATGTGTTTAGACATGTTCAGTTTATGGGCTCTCTTGCAGTTGAAGTCGGCTCACCGATATGGGCATTGTGAAGTTTAGTTCTTATCAATGAATCGTGCATTACAAACAGTTCCCATATATTTCGTAAAATTCACTTTGCAATGGTCAACCAAATGAAATATTAGCGGTTACAGTTAACTCGGCTGTCGTAGGAACATAAATGGTCTCTACCGCAACACGCCCAGTGTTCAGCACTCAATTGACTGTCCGGAGGCGCCACGCGGCGCCGCGCTCTTGTTTCCTTCGACGCATTGTATAAATAAGCAAATTAATAACTCAACATTTGTTATAACTATAAGCGACAGATTCAATTGCTTAGTCTTGGAGTGCTAGGTGATGGGACGATGGCGGAATGACAAAGAGCGTCTGTCCGGAGCGGCGTCACGACGCTACTCTTGTGGTGATGGATACACGCCACTAGCTAGTACCTAGCTCATTGCACAGACAGGGGACCGAACCCGGAGTAGAAGTAGAGTTACTCGCACATAGTCGCAGCCGCTTGCAGGTAGTGTCTGGGCTGCACCGCCCGAGCCTGCGCCCGCGCCGGGTGAAGCAGTCGTGAGGTGAAGGTGGAGGTGAATAGGACGGGAACCTGTATCAGCTCCGTTACTGTAGGATAACGGGCCTCCCCGCGTGGCCTTGGCATTAACATTATTGGTTATCGTAAATGAATAACATATACAAATATTTTTGAGGACTTCTGCGCGTGACACGTGGTGGACAACAAATAGTAATCCACTTATAGTGAAACAGCCACGCCCCAGCCCCGCGCGTGCTAAAGTTACAAGCGGCGGGCAGGCGGGCGCACAACGTTCGTAAGCTAGAGGAGTGAGCCAAGTGTAAAGCGCACGCGGACCCCGCAAGCCGCCGCCGAACCGGATCCATGGCGTCATATTGTCCGTCACACGTTGTGTTCGCAGATGCGGCGCTGCGGCCGCTGGCGCTGGCGCTGGCGCTGGCGCTGGCGCTGGCGCTGGCGCTGGCGCTGGCGCTGGCGCTGGCGCTGGCGCTGGCGCTGGCGCTGGCGCTGGCGCTGGCGCTGGCGCTGGCGCTGGCGCTGGCGCTGGCGCTGGCGCTGGCGCTGGCGCTGGCGCTGGCGCTGGCGCTGGCGCTGGCGCTGGCGCTGGCGCTGGCGCTGGCGCTGGCGCTGGCGCTGGCGCTGGCGCTGGCGCTGGCGCTGGCGCTGGCGCTGGCGCTGGCGCTGGCGCTGGCGCTGGCGCTGGCGCTGGCGCTGGCGCTGGCGCTGGCGCTGGCGCTGGCGCTGGCGCTGGCGCTGGCGCTGGCGCTGGCGCTGGCGCTGGCGCTGGCGCTGGCGCTGGCGCTGGCGCTGGCGCTGGCGCTGGCGCTGGCGCTGGCGCTGGCGCTGGCGCTGGCGCTGGCGCTGGCGCTGGCGCTGGCGCTGGCGCTGGCGCTGGCGCTGGCGCTGGCGCTGGCGCTGGCGCTGGCGCTGGCGCTGGCGCTGGCGCTGGCGCTGGCGCTGGCGCTGGCGCTGGCGCTGGCGCTGGCGCTGGCGCTGGCGCGGCGCGCGCCCCGCGGCCCGCCTGCTGGCGGAGCTACTGGCGGCGCCGCGGCTGCTCGCCGCGCTGCCGGCCGCGCTGCTGCTCGCGGCTCTGCGCACCGCGCTGGCGCCGGCGCGCGACGCTGCAGTTGGCCTGGTCCAGACACTGTCTGACTACGCCCTGAAGCCGGCGCTAGCGCTGACTTTCAACGCATTGCTGCAACCGGCGCTGGTGTGCGCGGCGCGGTCGGCGCACGCGCTGCGAGAGGCGCTGCGGCCGCTGGCGCTGGCGCTGGGTGACGCGCTGGAGCCGGCGGCGCGCCTGCTGGCGGCCACGCGGCTCGTGCACGTCGAGCGCCGGTGTGGCTGCGCTCGCGTCGCTTAAGGCGAACTCCCTGGGCGGCTCACGCCCGGCCACCAGTGCACACTCACATTATATTATACTCGTAGTTATGAATTTATACGAGTGTCATTGTTTTGTTCGTATGTTATCATTAAATACATGTAAGCTCTCAAATCCGAACTGTAATTTTATTATGTTACGTATGTTGCAAACAGATGCGATAACTTATTCTATACTACGTACGGCGTATGTAAGATACCTGTAATTAGATCATTTAATTATATGTGTATATATATATATGTACACATATGTATATATGTATGTAAGAGGCGTGTATTCATGATTAAATACTACCATTTCGATTCATTGTTGTTTATTCAAACGGTTAACGTTCTCGACTCAGTAAATAATATTATATAATAGGTTGAGGAAAAAGAAATCCATTATTTTTATATGAACTTCAGGACTTTATTTAACATGCTTCGGATTGTCCGATTTGGGTCAAATATGCAACGTTTTGTTCTATGATTTGTTGCCATTTTAAAGGTAACTTCATAATGCCTCTCTCGTAGAAGTCCTGCTCTCTATTTGCAAAAAACTCTAGTAGCCGATTTTCACAATCTTCCCTAGATTTTTTTTTTTTTTTTATTTACGTGTGTAACAAAATGCTAATGGAAATGCACACCCTGTCGCCAAATTGGGCCGGCGACGGTGGTAGTGTCGGACTCCAACCGACTAAAAAGCTTCACACGGTATTCCACTCTCATCCACGTGTTCGTGGAGTCGCGGGATAAAGTATTGCAGTTCAATCCACGACCCCCCGAACGACGCCCGAATGACCGGGCCCACCTCGAGGAGGGGTGTGAAGCACCCCCCCTGTTAAAATACCCTACGTGGCGACGCGTCAGAATACGAGACGCATCACCATATCCACCCCAGGAACCCTCTCCAAGGGAGGCACCGGCCCGACGGCCCTTGTCGGTTAACGCGCCAGGTTCCTGCCGAGAAGCCATTCGGCGGTCGTGCGCTCGGCCCCGCGTTGCGGCGGTGAGCTATCATCGCGCTCCGACCGCGTCCTGTCCCCTCGGCGCCCGCTCTCGGATACGTTCGGTCTCCCGCTTCTGCGTCATAACAGAGTCGCAGAATCGAGATACCGCATTCCATGACGCCTCGCCACTGACCATGGTCCGGACCACGGACGGTAGCGAGAGGTCACTCACTATAGCCGCTACGAGCGCGGCCCTGTCCCCCCCCTCCCCATCGCGGGCAATCGGCCAAGGTGTGGGACGATGTGTCCACTGGGTAGCCACACTCGTCGCACGCCTCGTCCGTCTTACTCGTGCAGTTCCGCCGGTGCAGATAGCTCCCGAAGCAACCGTGCCCTGTGAGTACCTGCACCAGGCAGAAACTGAGGACTCCGAAGTCCCGGCCCAGCCAGTCACCGATAACCGGCCGGACGGCCTCAACGGTGAGGCGACCGTACAACGGTTCGAGGAGTCGCCGCTCCAATCCCCGAAGCACCTCTCGACGCGCCTTTCAGCGCCACCTCTCCACCTTGTCAGGCGACGGAAGCGAGCCCTCCCGTTCGAGGGCCTTCTTCCGCCGCCAGTAGAGGCGCGCCAGCGACTCCGCTTCGAGTTCCCACGGCGGTGTCCCGGCGAGGACGCACGCCGCCTCGAAAGAGATGGTACGGTAACCTCGTACGATCCGTATGGCAATGACGCGCTGCGGCGAGCGCAGCAGCGTCACGCCACGGGTCGACAGGTGTTGCACCCATATAGGCGCACCGTAAAGCGCCATAGAGCGCACCACCCCCGTGTAGAGTCGCCGGCATCCGACGCTCGGCCCGCCCAGATTGGGCAGGAGGCGGCTCAGGGACCCGGCCGCTCGAATGAGCTTCGGGCCCAGCTGCCGAAAATGCTCGTCGAACCTCTATCGGCCGTCGAGGACGAGTCCCAAGTACTTCATCGAAGTACCGACGGCGATGGAAGTCCCACCGACTATCAGCTCCGCTCCCGGCGGAGGCGCATTCCTGACGCCGTGGAAGCACAAGGCCTCGCACTTGCCCAGCGCAACCTCCAGCCCCAAGCGCCGAATGCGCGAGATGACGTGGGCCACGCCTGCAGTCGCCAACACGCGCGCCTCCCTAAAGGTGCGCGCGCGAGCCATCACCAGGGTGTCGTCGGCGTAACAAGTCACGTCGACTCCACCGAGGTTGGCTTCGCGCAACACAGAGTCGTAGCCGATGTTCCACAGGAGCGGTCTGAGGACCGACCCCTGCGGAACACCGCACGACACACCGTGCCGACACCACTCGTCGCGCGTCGGGTACCTCACGGACCTGTCCGAGAGGTACGCCCCGATCGTACGCCTCAGGTAGACCGGGACCCCGAAGTGGACCAGCGCCGCGGTGATCGTGCTCCACGGAAGGGTGTTGAACGCGTTGGCGATGTCAAGTGACACCGCCAACACCACCTCTCCGCGAGCCACCGCCGCGTCCGCCAGGGATCGCACCCGCGCTATCGCGTCTACGGTGGACCTGCCCCGGCGGAATCCGAACTGGTGTTCGCTCAGATCCGGTCCGACCTCCTCCATGTGTCGAACGAGGCGAGCTGCGATGACGCGCTCGAAGAGCTTGCTCACCTCGTCCAACAACACGATCGGCCGATACGACGACGGTGAGTCAGCCGGTTTCCCCGCTTTCCGAAGCAAGACCAATTTCCCCACCTTCCATATGCGTGGAAACCGACCCTGCCTCAGCAACGCCGTGAACAGCGTCCGCGTCCAGGACTCTAGGGGACCCATAACTAGAGCCCACACGCGGCCGGGTATACCGTCGGGCCCAGGAGCGGTGTCCTTGACACGCATCCTTTGAACGGCAGCCGACAGTTCCCCTACGCTGACGCCCGGGACGTCGTCCGGGTCGAAGGAGTCTTCCCCTCCCCAGAGCCGCGGGATAGAGTCGTTGTCGATGGCGACCCTCGGTCGTCCCGCCGCGGGAACAGTGTGCGAACCGTCCGATCGAGAAGCTCCGGTGAGAGGCTACGAGTCAATGGGGGTCGCCAAGGGCGCAGCTTTTGCCGCACCCTCTTATACGGCTTCCCGAAAGGGTCGCCATCCAACGACTCGAGCATCTCACGTTCGGACGCCTTCCGTCGACAATTCGAGATGCCCTACGTTGGATTCGGTCAAATGGAGATAGTTGATAACCCGGAGCCCCGGCCCAAAGGTGGCAACAATATTCATGTGAGGCCGCACCTGCGCCTTATATAGTTTAAGGCGGTGAGCCGGCTTGAAGTACTGTTTGGCCCTGTTGAGTACTCCGAGTTTTTTGGAGGCCATTTTAGCCTTGCTCTCCAAATGACCGCCAAACTGGACAACACTCGAAATGTCGACGCCCAGAATGCCAATGTTCGGCTTGGCACAAAGGTGAGTGTTTCCGAAGAGTGGCGATGCGACAAAGGGGGCTTTTTTAGCAGTGAACGCGCAAACTTGAGTCTTAGAAGGGTTGAACTGGACTAGATTTAGTCCCCCCCAATCGGAAATCTTCACAAGGGATGATTCGATTTCAGACACAAGTTTGTTCCGACACTCATTGACGTGATCCCGAGAGATATTGCTGCGACCGAAATACAGTGCATCCACGGTACTGTCATCCGCATAGCAATGAATGCCACTGGTATGCAACAAATCATTGATATGCAGAATAAACAATGTCGGGGATAACACGCAGCCTTGGGGAACACCAGCATTTACGGTCCGGGTGGGCATGAGCCGTCTACGACGACTTTAACTCTCCGTTCCGCAAGGAAACTGCCGATCCACCTACAAAGTCTCTCAGGAAGCCCATAGGAAGGAAGCTTCGATAGTAAGGCTTTATGCCAAACCCGATCGAAGGCTTTCGCTATGTCCAAACTAACGCCCAGTGCCTCACCCTTACTTTCGACCGCCTGCGCCCAACGGTGAGTTAGTAAAGCCAGAAGATCACCAGCTGATCGGCCTTTGCGGAAGCCATATTGGCGGTCGCTGATCAGCTGGTGCTCCTCCAGGTAGCCCATGAGCTGGCGGTTTATTATGGATTCCATAATTTTGGAGAGCAAGGAGGTGATAGCGATAGGCCTGTAGTTGGACGGATCTGAGCGGTCGCCTTTTTTAGGGATCGGGTGTACTAGAGCCGTCTTCCATGAATGTGGGACAACGCCGAGGACATAAGAGTGTCTGAATAAGCGCGTTAAAACCGGTGCCAGCTCTGGACCACACACCTTCAGCACAATAGGAGATACTCCATCGGGCCCACACGACTTGTTGACAACCAGGGAGAATAGTGCTTTCCGCACAGCACACTGTGTGAAGCGGACGTCCGCCATTGTGGTTTCACACCTCGGGATGGTAGGAGGTGTGTTTCCCCTGTCGTCAAGAGTCGAGTTTTCCGCAAAGATAGTGCCAAGAAGATCGGCTTTCTCCCTTGCGGAATAGGCCAATGAACCATCCTCCCCGCGCAAAGGTGGAAGTGTCGACCGACAGAAATTACCCTGGACAGCTTTGGCGAGAGACCAGAACGCACGAGAGCCAGATGGCAGCCGTGCTAGTCTCGCCAATTCTCCCAACGTACTTCGACTTTGCCAATGCAATTTGCCTCTTAAAGAACCTGGAAGCAGAGTTGTACTTCTTCTTGAGTGAGTCAGAGTTTACATACTTAGCGGCCTTTGCCCTAGCCCAAGCTTGGTAGCATTCCCGCTTGCGACGATGTGCGTCACGGCAGGACCCACCAAACCAGGGCCGAGATCTGCCACCGACGGGTACCGCTGAGCTAGGAACAAACAATTCCATGCCCTACAGCACGACGCCGGCAACCGAATCAGCGCAGGTGCTAGGATCCTCTGACTTGAAGCAAATCTGCCCCCATGGGTAGGATGCAAAGAAAGAGCGCATCCCGTCCCAATCTGCCGACCTGTAGTGCCAAACACGTCGTCTACCAGATGAAAGTGGTTGCGACGAGACGGTGAGAGGCACCACGCTCCTAATTAGGCAATGGTCCGATAACCCGAGAGGAGCATCGACCCATACCCGAATGGATTTAGGGCGACAGGTCAGCAGAAGGTCCAATAAGGAAGGCGAATGGTCTTCCACATCCGGCACACGTGTGGGAGAAGGTACC
Organism: Troides helena; assembly: GCA_029286815.1. Lineage (NCBI taxonomy): Eukaryota > Metazoa > Arthropoda > Insecta > Lepidoptera > Papilionidae > Troides > Troides helena. Next base: position 13,943,431 of record JAGSMV010000009.1, on the reverse strand, counting down.
ATCTGCGTCAGACTATTGGCAATGGCAAAATCGTGAGCAGACCTTCCCGCATGGTCAGTACGTGTTGACCCAAGCCAGTCAGAGTGGTCCGAGGTGGGACCGGGCCTGTCGGGCGTACCGTACGGTGTCCTGGACGGCGGGTACGCTTCTCGCGGCCGATGCGCCTTGGCATCTACAGGCGCAGTCGCTCGCGGAAGTGTACCTCTTCCTGCGGGATGCCGGAGAGCGTCGGCCGGACCCGGCCACGGTCCGCCGGATCAGGCGCGTTGCCCATGACGCCCTGATCCGGCGGTGGGAGACGGAGTTAGGTAACCCTGCCGCCGGCCGGGACACGGTGGAGGCCATCAGGCCCCACCTGTCCCGGTGGATGAGCCGGCGGTACGGGGCCTTGACGTTCCACCTGGTGCAGGTGCTGACAGGCCATGGATGTTTCGGCAAGTACCTGCACCAGGTGGCTCGTAGAGAGATGACACAAGGTCGTAGCCGAGTGTGGTGCGCCGATTGACACGGCGCACCACACTCTGGCGGAGTGCCCGGCATGGGGCCGCAGCGCCACGCCCTCGTCGCGCAGCCGGTGACCTCGCTGCCGACTGTAATCGATCATATGTTGAGCAGCGAGAGGTCTTGAAGGCGGTGGTCTCCTTCTGCGGCGCAGTGATGCGTCAGAAGGAGGCCGCCGAGCGCACGAGGGAGGCCGACGCCGCTGCCGCACCTTGCAGGCGGCGGCGGGCCGGCGGGAGAGCGCGGCGGCAGAACCACGCCGTCCGCTTCCTCCCGCCGTGAGCGACGGGCCCCTAGCCGGGCACGGTGTGAGGGGCCTTCGGGCCATGGGCGTGGCCCTTGGGCCTTTGTCGTGTTTCCCTGGGGTGCGTCCCCGGGGAGCGAGCTTGTCCCCCTCCCTCGTCGAAGTGGGGAGTCTGAGGGAGGAGGCCGCCGCCCACCTTCACGGGAAGGCGGTGGCCGGGCGTGCGCTCCGTCTTGGGCGCGCGCGGTCGTCTGAGGGGTCGGGGGCCCCAACGTTTCGGTCCCGCGAGGGGCCGGTACGGGACGGCAGGTGGGTGCCTTTGCTCCCCGCGGGCATCCACCAGGAGGAGGTTTATACGCGGAGGCGCCCGGAGAGTTGCTTGGCTGAAACCCGGGCGTCTCCAGTACGCGTATTGCGGGACAAGCGGTGGTGGTTTTAGTGGGTATGGGGTCACGCACAACATCTCAGTGGCCCCGAGCCCCACATAACCCGGCGTCCCCTGAAAAGGACGCTGGGTATGCGGTAACAGCATTTCCACCACCGATATCAAAAAAAAAAAAAGCCAGTCAGAGTGGTGGGCATTAAAATCACCCAAAACCACAATTTCTGCGGTAGGAATCTGCTCAAGTATTCTGTCAGTGGACACCTGCAGGTGCTCGAAGAGCCGATCAATTTCCGAATTTCCGCTATGAGATACCTGTAAAGGCACGCGTAGACTCGAATGTGATCCTCACAATCGACGCGCACCCAAAGGATCGACAGGTCTCTGCCTTCAAGATAGCTGAGCCTACGGTAACACCTCCCTAACGTACACACACACGCCGGCGCGTGGCACAAAAAAGTGCTCCAGGCTATAGGCCGGGCACTTTAGATATGAAGTGTCCGTCGGGGAGGAAATCTGCGTCTCCGTCAGGAAAAGCAAATCTGGCCTTTCCGTCTCGAGATGGTGGTGGACGGCATTTAAGTTCGAGTGAAGTACCCTGATGTTAGAAAATCCACTACTAAAGTGGAGGGGACTTCCTCGTGATTGGGCTCAGTTTGCACCCAGCAGCTGCGATAAACGACGCTTGATGTGCCCCTGAATACGATGGGCAGCCTGAGCGAGAGCGAGAGGATAACATCTCGCTCTCGTTCAGAGAGGGATTCTCCAGTCTCTAAGAGACTGGTGCCCTCCTGGGGTATTTTATTTGTATCACTCGTCGCCATCACAGTAAGAGCATAAGGGTTGGGGGAGGAAAGGGAAGAAGAAAGGTCACAGAGAGTGAGGAATTGTGGGACAGGGAATAAAAAGACAGGAAGGGGCCAACTGATACTCATTCCCACACGCAACGCAACAGTCCCTAGAAAATCTGTTGCGGTACGTATAGTATAATGAAAGTGCCAGTTGCTATTTGGGCCCCGAGGTAGAGGGATAAGGGCGCCGGGACTCTCACTCACCAGTCGAAACGCGGTGGCCTCTAGGAGGCCCCCACTTCACGCTGATTTTCTGTGAGAGGGTAGTGTTTCACCGGTCGATCCTGCCCACCTACGTGCTACAGCGAACTGCAGACTTGGATCTACTACCATAAAATTTACTAAAACTATTTCTACAGTCTAGTTTCTCGAAGGTTATTGGAAGGGTTTTCTACTAAACAAGTTTGTTTTTCGTATAATTGAAAGTGAGTTTTATTTTGTGGAATAGATACCAAATGTGGGTACTATCCAACGTGTCTCTATTTCAATTATAAATTTATTAGAGATAAATACATGAAATCCTGAAACTAAATCAATATAAAACTTTGTTCCAACAATCATTGGAAATGAGTAGACCAATTTCTACTCGAACCTTGCCCAAAAGACTTCAGGAAGCTGTTTTGTAAGGCTGTAAAGCCAGTAAGAAGAGCTGGCACTTTTATAACAATAAAAAGGGCCCAGTATGAAAGGGTCCTAAAATACCAAAATTCTACTGAAGATTGGTCAGACATCGGCTGATCAGACGGATGAAAATTTGAGGTAACTCTATTTTATTACCAGCCATAACCAAGATGTACGGACAGAAATCGAGTGGCGTACTTACACGGAATCCAGTAGCACTTTTTACGTGACTTCACACGAATTGATTTCAACTCTTTACCATCCAATTAATATAGATCCCGGCACTTTCTCCAACAAGTACTGGTTGTAGACTGTTCACTAATTAATTTAGATACCCTCGAGGAATAACAAAACCGCATAATGGCAATAAATTATTATTTCTGCGCGTCGGCGCGAGTTTCCTCAACAGCCGGCGCTGCTGGCTCGCCGGGACTTTGTTGCATTCCAAGCTGCAGTATGTTGTCTTGTCTGTATGAAGATATACCTATTTTTTACACGAAAACATGACGATATTAAAATGTGTACTAAATTGTTTCGTGACGCAACGCAATAATGACTTCAAAATAAAATGCATTGTTAAAATTATTTTAATTATTTACATTTTGGGAGTAACTGTAGCTGTGTGAGTTTTAACGGATAGCGGGCCATACCATAAATCAGGCTTCACGAAAGTATGGTCCAGAGAAAACTCCATAGAGCTTCTCGAGTAGCCGGCCAAGTCCAATCTTCTCCAGACATGAATCCCATAGAACAGTTATGAAGATCTTTAAAGGACAAAGCAGCCGCCACACTAGAAATACTAAAGAAGAACTAAAGACTGCCGACAGCTTGTTAGCTCTCATTCTATTTGAATAAACAATGCCCCGAACCGCTATTAAATTGATTTATTTCGTTGCAATATTCCTCGGGAATGCAATATCGTGGGTGCACGATGCTTTTGTCCAAGGCAGTGTTCTCACGGCGTGTAACGGTGCCAGGGTAGTGTGCTGCTAAACCGCTCGCAAGCGCCGCAGAGCGCAACGGCCGCTGTTGGGAGCGAACCGCTGCAGTAGCCTCGCCGGTGCGGCGGTACGCCCGGTAGCCCAGCGCTGGCCGTAAGACCAGAACGATATGTGGAAGATGACGCAATCTAGTTTGACTATTTTGTTTAATGGCTACGGATACATTTACTGGAAACAACTTAAAAGGTCCGATTAAACTTCACTATTCGTTGATTTCCCACTCCCACCCCTACCCCGCTGGGCACAATCACCACCACCACCACCACCACCACCACCACCACCACCACCACCACCACCACCACCACCACCACCACCACCACCACCACCACCACCACCACCACCACCACCACCACCACCACCACCACCACCACCACCACCACCACCACCACCACCACCACCACCACCACCACCACCACCACCACCACCACCACCACCACCACCACCACCACCACCACCACCACCACCACCACCACCACCACCACCACCACCACCACCACCACCACCACCACCACCACCACCACCACCACCATCAGCCGATTGACGCCCCCCTGCTTTATATAGGCCTCCCCCAAAGACCGCAACATCGGTTGATCCTGTGCCGCCACTGGCATCAGAAGCTGTCGTTTGTATGATACTTTGTGGTGCGATTTGGGCCACTTCTCTTCACGCTGGCCCAATGCTGGCTGGTGGGAGCCAGAGTCACGTTTGTTTTTATGATTAGCAGGGTGAGGCTGGCTTGGGTCCCGTGAGGTGTGCGCGACCCAGGGGTACTGGGTCGGATAACCTCCTCGTGTGCCCGGGGGATGCAGTTGCCTTCGGACTTCGGTCCGGGGGTAAGGGCATCTTCTGGGACTGGTGTACCCTGGGCAACGGCAGCTGCTCTATGCTCTCGGGCATAGGGCAACTGACGGCTAATAATCCGACAGCCGGATAACCCGGCGGGAGGGTCTCTCCGCGTGTCCCTCTGACTATCAGAAGGCACAGTGGAGAGGCGACGGCGGGCTCGGTGTGCACTTACCCTGCCCCGGGCTGGCGGTGGGTCTTTCCTGCCGCCACCGTCGGTCGTAATCCCGTGTGATGTCGTGGTCATGTCTCGCGGTCACACGGGACCGAGGCCCTTGGCTTAACCGCCCGGGGCGCGAGGAGGAAAACCTCTATAAAAAACTACCCCAACTTAAGCGGCGACGCAGCGTGAGGAGTGCATGGCTGGAGGGGAGTCCAGTCTCTACTGCGGACCCCGACAGGGGACCGGCCGACCCCCTGGACGCGACACCTAGGCTTACTGGAGGCAACACGGGCTCTGTCGATGGTGGACCTCTAGAACCCGTGACTCGTGGGAATGATATGGAACCAAAACAAAATAAAAAATCCTAAGGGTGGAACTCACTAGTTTGCCCCTTGAGGGCGGCGGTGACGTCGGGCCCGATATGGGCGGGGGTGTGGTGCCTGCGACGGGCGGAGGGACGCGGTGCCCGTGAAGGGCGGAGCGAAAAGGCGAAGGGCCTCCCGATCGGGGAGGGGCGAGGTCGGTGGCCGCGAGGACCGACTCCGGGATGGCGCTGAGGTCGACGTCCCGCAGGGGAGGAGTGCGGGATCGTCGCGAGGCGTAGACTCCTCTGGGGAGCTTCGCCTGCCCCGGAGAGTGGGGTGAGCGGCGGGACCAGCAGGGACCGGTCGCCTGTGGAGGTAGCCACCTTCCAGGCGATCGTGGACACCGATCGGTTCCGCAAGCCGGGGCTGCCTGCTTCGGAGGGCGACGACGGCCGGTCCGGGAAACGGAAGACCGCCAGAGAAATGACCACCGTGGAGCTGGTCAGCGAGGTGGAGGGAGCTGCCGGCGACATCTCGCTCGTCTGTAAGACGAGCAAATCTCTGTCCGGCGGCTTCCAGAAGAGGCTGAACCAGGCCGTCCTCTCCATCAGGGAGGCGGTGGTAGCCCTGGCGGCGCGACTCGAGCCGGAGGAGAACCTCCGTCTCCGCTGCGACAATCGTCGCCTGGAGACGGAGGTGGACTACATAAGGCGTGAGCTCCTCGCCTTTAAAAAGTCCAACGAGGAGCTCAGCCAGCAGGTGGCGGCACTGCGCACTGGGGCGGGGCCCGTGCCAGTAGAGGCTCCGGCTCGTCCTCCTCCTCCTGAGCCGGCGGATTTTGCGGCCCTCATCAACGCGGCCGTGGAGCGGGCATCCGAACGGATGCTCGGTGCCGCGGCGCGGATGATCGAGGGTCGCTTCGCCGGGCTGGAAGACCGCCTGCTTCCAGCCCCCATCATCCGTCCGCCTTTGGCGGCGGATAGAGGAAAGGCACGGGGTGGCAATTCCATCTCGCAGGCCCCCGCGCCTGCAGACGCGGCCACCTCGGCTAGGACCCGGCCGGAGGCGCCCTCGGCGCCCCAAACGGCGCTGGTGCCGGCACCACTACCTCGCCGGGCGCCGATGAGGGCCTCGACTTCCCGCCCGCAGCCAACAACAGCATCCTCGGCTGAGGGAGGGATGGGGGTGGAATACGTGCCACTGCCCGGGCCCTCCACGGAGGAGGGCTCGTGGGTGAAGGTGGTCGGCCGGAAGGCGCGGGCCAGGGCCGCGAAGAAGGCGGCCCCCGCTAAGAAGGCGGCCATCGTCAAGAAGGCGGCCATCGTCAAGAAGGCGGCCCCGCTAAGAAGGCGGCCATCGTCAAGAAGGCGGCCCCGCTAAGAAGGCGGCCATCGTCAAGAAGGCGGCCCCGCTAAGAAGGCGGCCATCGTCAAGAAGGCGGCCCCGCTAAGAAGGCGGCCATCGTCAAGAAGGCGGCCCCGCTAAGAAGGCGGCCATCGTCAAGAAGGCGGCCCCGCTAAGAAGGCGGCCATCGTCAAGAAGGCGGCCCCGCTAAGAAGGCGGCCATCGTCAAGAAGGCGGCCCCGCCAAGAAGGGGCCCAAGCTTGCGCCGCCCAAGACGGCCGCAGTTATAGTCAAGCTGCGGCCCGAGGCGGTGGCCGAGGGGACGTCTTACCGGGAGGTCATGAGCTCCCTGGTGAAGACGTCCGCCCTCGAGGACTTGGGCCTCGTGGGCCAAGTGCGGGTGCGGCGCACCATGGCGGGGGCCCGTCTGTTCGAGCTGGGTGCCAGCCACGGCCACGACGTCGCGGACCAGCTAGCGGAGAAGATGAAGACTTCGCTGGCTGGGGTGGCTGACGTCGTCCGGCCGGTCAAAACCGCGGATCTGCGGGTGACCGAGCTGGACGACTCGGCCACCAAAGAGACGGTCGAGGCTGCGGTCGTCGCAGCAACGGGCTGCCCAGCTGGCAGGTGAAGGCCCAGTCCGTAAGGGACGGGCCCGGGGATGGGCACCACCATCGTATCGTGTCCGGTCGCCGCCGCGAAGCTGCTGGCGGAGAAGGGTCGCGTCTTGGTCGGGTGGACCTCGGCCAGGATCGTGGCTCTGGAGCAGCGCCCTTGCGCTGCTTCAACTGCATGGCGATCGGGCACACCTCCGCTACGTGCCCATCCCCAAATGCCGGAAGGATCATTGCTTCCGATGCGGGAAGGTGGGTCACAGGGCCGGCGAGTGCCAGTCGGAGTTCCGATGCTCCGTCTGCGCCGACTCTGGTCGGAAGTCCAACCATTTGATGGGGGGGAGAACTTGTCTCCCCCCCAGGGTCAAGGGAAAGGCTGCGGCTGGGACACCTTCCCGCGTCGCGAAGAAGACAGGTGCCTGCAGGAGGTGAGAACATGGTCATCAATTAATTGATGGCCCACATCTCACTCCTGCAGGCGAATCTCAACCACTCCGCCAGCGCTCAGGACTTGTTCCTGCAGTCGTTGGCGGAGTGGGGATGCCACATTGGCGTGGCATCAGAGCCGTACAGGATTCCCGCCCAATCATCCTGGGTTGGGGACCTGGACGGCACGGTGGCGGTGCTGGCGAGAGCGGGCGCCTGCCCCCTCTTCAAGTCACTAGAGAGGGGCACGGCTACGCGGCGGCAGGTTGGGGAGGTACGCTGTCATCGGGGTGTACTTCTCCCCAACCGATCCCTGGCAGAGTTCGAGGTGTTTCTCGACTCTGTCAGGCCGCCGCGGGCAGGTTGTCACCGAGGGAGATCTTGGTCCTCGGCGACTTCAACGCCAAATCTCGCTCTTGGGGCGGCACCGCCACCGACGCGAGAGGGAGAGCAGTTGAGGCATGGGCACTGCTCTCCGGTCTGAGCCTCCTCAACGAGGGAAACGCGCTCACGTGCGTGCGAGGGTCGGGGGTCCATCGTGGACCTCTCCTTTGCCTCACCGGCGCTCGCGCGCCGTGTGGCAAATTGGCGGGTGGAAGAGGAGGTGGAGACCTTATCGGATCACCGATATATCAGGTTCGAGGTTTCCTCCTCAGGGGCGCGGCACAACATCATCGCGCCCCGGGTTCCACTTCCTCGTTGGGTCCTCGGCAAGTTCGACAAGGAGCTCGCCGAGGAGGCGGCGCTGTTCCAGAGATGGAACATGCCCCGAGGCTCAGACGACGCCGGCGTCGACGAGCTGGAAGGTCGCATCCACAGCGCTCTTCAGGAGGTGTGCGATGCGGCCATGCCTAGATGCGGCGACGTCCTGCGGACCGCCGCCAGCTGTACTGGTGGTCGGAGGAGCTCTCCGGCCTCCGGGCGGCGGCCCAGGCTCGTCGCCGGGCACTGCAGCGTTGTCGGCGTCGGCGCACGCAGGTGACGGGGAGGAGGAGCGGCTGCAGGGTCAGTATGCGGAAGCCCGCAAGACCCTGCGGCTCGCCATAGTCCGGGCGAAGACCCTGCCTGGGAGGAACTACTGGCAGGGGTCGACAGGGATCCATGGGGCGCCCGTTCAAGACGGCACGGAAGAAGCTCTGTGCCGCAGGCGCCCCCTTAACGGAGGCCCTGGACCCGGACTTCCTCCAAGGGGTGGTGGATCGGTTGTTCCCGGGGGCTGACGCGTCATTCCAGCCCCCGGTTATGTCCACCACCGCCACCGCGGCGGCCACAGAGGAGGTCCCTCCCCTGACGGAAGAGGAGCTGGACGTGGCCCTGGATCGTCTCCGGGGTCGACGTACGGCTCCGGGGCCCGACGGGGTCCCATCGAGGGCCCTCTGGGTGGCCGCCAGTCACCTGCGCGAGGAGCTCCGAGGACTGTACGACGCCTGCATTCGGCGCGTACAGTTCCCGGAGCGCTGGAAGACGGGCAGGCTTTGCCTGCTGCGGAAGGGGGACCGTGACCCCGACTCCCCTTCCGCGTACAGACCGATCGTCCTTCTGGACGAGGCGGGTAAGGTCTTCGAGAAGATCTTGGCCGGCCGTCTGTTCGGCACCTCGCCGAGGGGACCGGGCCTCCATGAGGCCCAGTACGGATTTCGGGCAGGGCGATCCACGTTGGACGCCCTGCTCGACCTGAAGGGCCTCTGTCTGGAGGCCTTCGGTGACGGCGAGGTGGTCCTGGGGTATCCTTAGATATCGAGAACGCCTTCAACAGCCTGCCATTCGCGACGATCAGGGGCGCTGGAGTTTTTCCGGCTTCCCCTACATGGTCGGGCTGTTGGGGGCGTACCTCAAGGACAGGACGATCGTCTGCTGATGGCAGCGGCGAATTACATCGGCGGCGCGTGGAGAGCGGGGTTCCACAGGGGTCGGTCTTGGGCCCCTTGCTGTGGAACCTCGCGTACGACTGGCTGCTGCGGCAGCCGGTCCTCCCCGGGACGAGGGTACTATGCTACGCGGACGACACCCTCGTCTCGGCCCGGGGGAGGAGTTACGACGAGGCTGCTCGTCTGGCCGCCACCAGCACGTCGCTGGTAGTGGACCGGATCGAGCAGCTGGGTCTGAGGGTCTCCGTCACGAAGACGGAGGCCCTCCTCTTCCACGGACCCCGCAGGGGTCCACCCCGGGGCGCGATCATCCCCGTCCGGGGCGAGAGGGTCCCAGTGCGGGGAGCCCTTAAGTATTTAGGGCTCACCCTGGACGGGCGATGGAGCTTCGGAGAGCACTTCGAACGGCTTCTCCCGAAGCTCACCGCCACCGTGCTGCTGCTGCTGCTGCTGCTGCTGCTGCTGCTGCTGCTGCTGCTGCTGCTGCTGCTGCTGCTGCTGCTGCTGCTGCTGCTGCTGCTGCTGCTGCTGCTGCTGCTGCTGCTGCTGCTGCTGCTGCTGCTGCTGCTGCTGCTGCTGCTGCTGCTGCTGCTGCTGCTGCTGCTGCTGCTGCTGCTGCTGCTGCTGCTGCTGCTGCTGCTGCTGCTGCTGCTGCTGCTGCTGCTGCTGCTGCTGCTGCTGCTGCTGCTGCTGCTGCTGCTGCTGCTGCTGCTGCTGCTGCTGCTGCTGCTGCTGCTGCTGCTGCTGCTGCTGCTGCTGCTGCTGCTGCTGCTGCTGCTGCTGCTGCTGCTGCTGCTGCTGCTGCTGCTGCTGCTGCTGCTGCTGCTGCTGCTGCTGCTGCTGCTGCTGCTGCTGCTGCTGCTGCTGCTGCTGCTGCTGCTGCTGCTGCTGCTGCTGCTGCTGCTGCTGCTGCTGCTGCTGCTGCTGCTGCTGCTGCTGCTGCTGCTGCTGCTGCTGCTGCTGCTGCTGCTGCTGCTGCTGCTGCTGCTGCTGCTGCTGCTGCTGCTGCTGCTGCTGCTGCTGCTGCTGCTGCTGCTGCTGCTGCTGCTGCTGCTGCTGCTGCTGCTGCTGCTGCTGCTGCTGCTGCTGCTGCTGCTGCTGCTGCTGCTGCTGCTGCTGCTGCTGCTGCTGCTGCTGCTGCTGCTGCTGCTGCTGCTGCTGCTGCTGCTGCTGCTGCTGCTGCTGCTGCTGCTGCTGCTGCTGCTGCTGCTGCTGCTGCTGCTGCTGCTGCTGCTGCTGCTGCTGCTGCTGCTGCTGCTGCTGCTGCTGCTGCTGCTGCTGCTGCTGCTGCTGCTGCTGCTGCTGCTGCTGCTGCTGCTGCTGCTGCTGCTGCTGCTGCTGCTGCTGCTGCTGCTGCTGCTGCTGCTGCTGCTGCTGCTGCTGCTGCTGCTGCTGCTGCTGCTGCTGCTGCTGCTGCTGCTGCTGCTGCTGCTGCTGCTGCTGCTGCTGCTGCTGCTGCTGCTGCTGCTGCTGCTGCTGCTGCTGCTGCTGCTGCTGCTGCTGCTGCTGCTGCTGCTGCTGCTGCTGCTGCTGCTGCTGCTGCTGCTGCTGCTGCTGCTGCTGCTGCTGCTGCTGCTGCTGCTGCTGCTGCTGCTGCTGCTGCTGCTGCTGCTGCTGCTGCTGCTGCTGCTGCTGCTGCTGCTGCTGCTGCTGCTGCTGCTGCTGCTGCTGCTGCTGCTGCTGCTGCTGCTGCTGCTGCTGCTGCTGCTGCTGCTGCTGCTGCTGCTGCTGCTGCTGCTGCTGCTGCTGCTGCTGCTGCTGCTGCTGCTGCTGCTGCTGCTGCTGCTGCTGCTGCTGCTGCTGCTGCTGCTGCTGCTGCTGCTGCTGCTGCTGCTGCTGCTGCTGCTGCTGCTGCTGCTGCTGCTGCTGCTGCTGCTGCTGCTGCTGCTGCTGCTGCTGCTGCTGCTGCTGCTGCTGCTGCTGCTGCTGCTGCTGCTGCTGCTGCTGCTGCTGCTGCTGCTGCTGCTGCTGCTGCTGCTGCTGCTGCTGCTGCTGCTGCTGCTGCTGCTGCTGCTGCTGCTGCTGCTGCTGCTGCTGCTGCTGCTGCTGCTGCTGCTGCTGCTGCTGCTGCTGCTGCTGCTGCTGCTGCTGCTGCTGCTGCTGCTGCTGCTGCTGCTGCTGCTGCTGCTGCTGCTGCTGCTGCTGCTGCTGCTGCTGCTGCTGCTGCTGCTGCTGCTGCTGTCGCGCAAGTCGGCAGTGACCTCTCGCTGCCGACTGTAATCGATCATATGTTGAGCAGCGAGAGGTCTTGGAAGGCGGTGGTCTCCTTCTGCGGCGCAGTGATGCGTCAGAAGGAGGCCGCCGAGCGCACGAGGGAGGCCGACGCCGCTGCCGCACCTTGCAGGCGGCGGCGGGCCGGCGGGAGAGCGCGGCGGCAGAAGGGAGGCCGCCGCCCAATTCCTTCACGGGAAGGCGGTGGTCTCCTTCTGCGGCGCAGTGATGCGTCAGAAGGAGGCCGCCGCCCAATTCCTTCACGGGAAGGCGGTGGCCGGGCGTGCGCTCCGTCTTGGGCGCGCGCGGTCGTCTGAGGGTCAGGGCCCCAACGTATCCTGGCGGTCCGAGCCTGTCGGGCGTACCGTACGGTGTCCTGACGGCGGGTACGCTTCTCGCGGGCGATGCGCCTTGGCATCTACAGGCGCAGTCGCTCGCGGAAGTGTACCTCTTCCTGCGGGATGCCGGAGAGCGTCGGCCGGACCCGGCCACGGTCCGCCGGATCAGGCGCGTTGCCCATGACGCCCTGATCCGGCGGTGGGAGACGGAGTTAGGTAACCCTGCCGCCGGCCGGGACACGGTGGAGGCCATCAGGCCCCACCTGTCCCGGTGGATGAGCCGGCGGTACGGGCCTTGACGTTCCACCTGGTGCAGGTGCTGACAGGCCATGGATGTTTCGGCAAGTACCTGCACCAGGTGGCTCGTAGAGAGATGACGCAAGAATGCGTCGAGTGTGGTGCGCCGATTGACACGGCGCACCACACTCTGGCGGAGTGCCCGGCATGGGGCCGCAGCGCCACGCCCTCGTCGCGCAAGTCGGCAGTGACCTCTCGCTGCCGACTGTAATCGATCATATGTTGAGCAGCGAGAGGTCTTGAAGGCGGTGGTCTCCTTCTGCGGCGCAGTGATGCGTCAGAAGGAGGCCGCCGCCCAATTCCTTCACGGGAAGGCGGTGGCCGGGCGTGCGCTCCGTCTTGGGCGCGCGCGGTCGTCTGAGGGGTCGGGGCCCCAACGTTCCGGTCCCGCGAGGGGCCGGTGCTGGACGGCAGGTACGCTTCTCGCGGGCGATGCGCCTTGGCATCTACAGGCGCAGTCGCTCGCGGAAGTGTACCTCTTCCTGCGGGATGCCGGAGAGCGTCGGCCGGACCCGGCCACGGTCCGCCGGATCAGGCGCGTTGCCCATGACGCCCTGATCCGGCGGTGGGAGACGGAGTTAGGTAACCCTGCCGCCGGCCGGGACACGGTGGAGGCCATCAGGCCCCACCTGTCCCGGTGGATGAGCCGGCGGTACGGGCCTTGACGTTCCACCTGGTGCAGGTGCTGACAGGCCATGGATGTTTCGGCAAGTACCTGCACCAGGTGGCTCGTAGAGAGATGACGCAAGAATGCGTCGAGTGTGGTGCGCCGATTGACACGGCGCACCACACTCTGGCGGAGTGCCCGGCATGGGGCCGCAGCGCCACGCCCTCGTCGCGCAAGTCGGCAGTGACCTCTCGCTGCCGACTGTAATCGATCATATGTTGAGCAGCGAGAGGTCTTGGAAGGCGGTGGTCTCCTTCTGCGGCGCGGCACTGTGATGCAAGATCTTGAGGTGATGCCGCGAAGCTAACGCCTGTTGTCGGTACAGCAGCTGAGTGGGCGCTCGCGCAACCTCTCCGCCACCTGCCCGTCGGACCTCCACGCCGGGCCCTCCCACGCCGCCGGCGGCCGTCACCGAACCCACCGAGCCGCCCGCAGTGCCCGCGCCACCCCCAGCATGCGCCGCGACCACGATACGCTGCGGCACAGCGGCGGGCGCCGAGCTGGCCGCACTCACCGCCGTGCCGGACGTCGTCGCCGCACCCACTTTCGTTTTTTCTTTGGCGATTCGCTCTGCTCGGCGGGTCGCCACTTCCATGGGTGTCGGCGGCGCATCGTAGTCCACGCCGTGATCGGCTAGCAGGGCTTGGTGCTTAAGGTTACGGTGCGCAGCGTCGTCGAGGCGGCGCTTGGGTGCGGCGCGGCGGCGCTCAGCGGCCTCGCGCATGGCGTCGAGCCGCTGCAGCGGCGGGCGCGGGGAGTCGTCGTCCGCGCGGCGGCGCGCCGGCGCCGGTTTCTTGTGCTTGCGGCGCGCGCGCTCGGGGTCGGCGAGCGCGTCATGCCGGTCGCGGCAGGTGCGCGGCGAGCGGTACGCGCGTGCCGCGTCGTTTACCAAATCGGCCGCCCAGTCCCAGTTGGAAGCGCGCGCTGCGGGCGCCTCGGGGGGCAGACGCTGGAGGCGCAGCGCACGACGTAACGCAGCGTCTTCGCCACCCGTCCATTCGGGCTGCGGCGGCTCGCGGTGTGGCGGTGGGATCCGCGGACGGGCGCGAGCTCGCGCACCCCCGCCGGCAGCCGCTGCACCGCGTTCGAACAACGAAGGCGGCGCGTGGGCCGCGCGCGGCACGGCACGCACTCGACGCTGTTCGCGGCTGCTGGCGCCGGCACCGCCCCGCACTTCTCGCCGCGCGACTCCAGGCAGCAATGACTCGGCCGCGGCACCGCGGCGATACAATGCGCGCGCCCAGCTCTCGCAGTATACATCTCCCTCGCCGGAAGGAGGAGTTGGCGGGCACCACATCTGCACAACACAGGGCGGGTAAGCGACAGGAGCACCACCGCGCGCCTGAGTGATACCGGGTGACTCACGACCATAAAGAGAGTAGACACTTACCGGCATGCGCTCCACGGGGCCTGCGCCACTGATCCACACCTGCAAGTCAGACAGAGCATGAGACGCGTGCCCGCGCGAGTCCTCTGCGACCTCTCACCGCGTGTAAACATCGCACACACAGAGCGACACGGAGCGCAGCGGAGGTGTCATTAATTCAGACAAACGCTTTACACCCTTATCAGTCGCGCCATGCGTGTGCCTATATGCGCATGTCACACGTGTAAACAAACCCACCGCCACCGCCACCGCCACCGCCACCGCCACCGCCACCGCCACCGCCACCGCCACCGCCACCGCCACCGCCACCGCCACCGCCACCGCCACCGCCACCGCCACCGCCACCGCCACCGCCACCGCCACCGCCACCGCCACCGCCACCGCCACCGCCACCGCCACCGCCACCGCCACCGCCACCGCCACCGCCACCGCCACCGCCACCGCCACCGCCACCGCCACCGCCACCGCCACCGCCACCGCCACCGCCACCGCCACCGCCACCGCCACCGCCACCGCCACCGCCACCGCCACCGCCACCGCCACCGCCACCGCCACCGCCACCGCCACCGCCACCGCCACCGCCACCGCCACCGCCACCGCCACCGCCACCGCCACCGCCACCGCCACCGCCACCGCCACCGCCACCGCCACCGCCACCGCCACCGCCACCGCCACCGCCACCGCCACCGCCACCGCCACCGCCACCGCCACCGCCACCGCCACCGCCACCGCCACCGCCACCGCCACCGCCACCGCCACCGCCACCGCCACCGCCACCGCCACCGCCACCGCCACCGCCACCGCCACCGCCACCGCCACCGCCACCGCCACCGCCACCGCCACCGCCACCGCCACCGCCACCGCCACCGCCACCGCCACCGCCACCGCCACCGCCACCGCCACCGCCACCGCCACCGCCACCGCCACCGCCACCGCCACCGCCACCGCCACCGCCACCGCCACCGCCACCGCCACCGCCACCGCCACCGCCACCGCCACCGCCACCGCCACCGCCACCGCCACCGCCACCGCCACCGCCACCGCCACCGCCACCGCCACCGCCACCGCCACCGCCACCGCCACCGCCACCGCCACCGCCACCGCCACCGCCACCGCCACCGCCACCGCCACCGCCACCGCCACCGCCACCGCCACCGCCACCGCCACCGCCACCGCCACCGCCACCGCCACCGCCACCGCCACCGCCACCGCCACCGCCACCGCCACCGCCACCGCCACCGCCACCGCCACCGCCACCGCCACCGCCACCGCCACCGCCACCGCCACCGCCACCGCCACCGCCACCGCCACCGCCACCGCCACCGCCACCGCCACCGCCACCGCCACCGCCACCGCCACCGCCACCGCCACCGCCACCGCCACCGCCACCGCCACCGCCACCGCCACCGCCACCGCCACCGCCACCGCCACCGCCACCGCCACCGCCACCGCCACCGCCACCGCCACCGCCACCGCCACCGCCACCGCCACCGCCACCGCCACCGCCACCGCCACCGCCACCGCCACCGCCACCGCCACCGCCACCGCCACCGCCACCGCCACCGCCACCGCCACCGCCACCGCCACCGCCACCGCCACCGCCACCGCCACCGCCACCGCCACCGCCACCGCCACCGCCACCGCCACCGCCACCGCCACCGCCACCGCCACCGCCACCGCCACCGCCACCGCCACCGCCACCGCCACCGCCACCGCCACCGCCACCGCCACCGCCACCGCCACCGCCACCGCCACCGCCACCGCCACCGCCACCGCCACCGCCACCGCCACCGCCACCGCCACCGCCACCGCCACCGCCACCGCCACCGCCACCGCCACCGCCACCGCCACCGCCACCGCCACCGCCACCGCCACCGCCACCGCCACCGCCACCGCCACCGCCACCGCCACCGCCACCGCCACCGCCACCGCCACCGCCACCGCCACCGCCACCGCCACCGCCACCGCCACCGCCACCGCCACCGCCACCGCCACCGCCACCGCCACCGCCACCGCCACCGCCACCGCCACCGCCACCGCCACCGCCACCGCCACCGCCACCGCCACCGCCACCGCCACCGCCACCGCCACCGCCACCGCCACCGCCACCGCCACCGCCACCGCCACCGCCACCGCCACCGCCACCGCCACCGCCACCGCCACCGCCACCGCCACCGCCACCGCCACCGCCACCGCCACCGCCACCGCCACCGCCACCGCCACCGCCACCGCCACCGCCACCGCCACCGCCACCGCCACCGCCACCGCCACCGCCACCGCCACCGCCACCGCCACCGCCGCCGCCGGCCGCGCCGCGTTCCGCCCGCTCGCCGCGCTCGTCTAGCGTCCACAGGTTGATTTGAACCGTACCGCGCGACCGAGTACGCGGCTGCGGGTGCGCAACACGCGGCGTGGCTGCGGGCGGCTGCGGCGGCGACGGCGGCGGCGGCGGCAGTGGGAGCGAGGGCGGGGGTGACGGTGAAGGCGGCGGCGAGGGCGGCGAGGGTGCGGCACGGGGGGCGACGCGCCTGCGACGAGCACGCACCTTCGCGCGCGAGTCCCCGCGACAGTAAGTCAACTCGGGTTCGGCGGCGGCCTCGGCGACGGGCTCGGCGGTGGACTCGGAGGGTTGATCGCGCAGAGCTCGTCGGGCTTTCTCCCACTCGTGCAGCTGCCGGCGCATCTCGCCGAGAGCGGCGCGCTCGGCCTCCGTGGCCGCCTCGCTGCTCTCCACTAATCGCATTGCGTACTTCTCTATCGGCGTTAACTACAAATAAAAACGTAATATATGTTATTATTCATTCAAAATGATCAAATACTCTTCAAACGATAGTTTGATGACATTTCGTTCAATTTGAACATAATCCATCAACACAGAAACGGTCGCGGTCATCATTCGTGAAACAGTACACCGAGCGTATACCGTTCGGTTTGATGAATCGTAACTCATTGACAAACTATTCCCTGAGTTTTGACCTTGGCACATTTTTACTAAATGGAACGGTTAAGAGGGGGGAGTCCAGCTCCATCTCAACAGTTGAAGATAATTAAAAATTATATTATATAATATTTTATTAATTTGCAAATGAATACAATTATTTTAAACTTATGGTGCTACTAATTTTGATGTCTTGCTTCATAATAGTTAGTCATTTCAGGTTTTGATGAGCATTTTATCATTTGTATATATTTTATCCTTACAATAGTAGTTGTGTGGAATAATTAGCAATTTATTTATCTGCCGGCAGTATTTTACAAATTGGTAAATAATTTATTTGTAGTCCTTTTCACAATTATCCTTTTTTTGCGAACCAGATACTTAACCAGCTTTCATTGTAATCCTTTTATATCTAATATGTGACAAAAATTCCGCGCGTATATAATAGGCCTACCGGAAAGTTCTGTTCGCTCCGGTTACAACGAGTTTCAACAAGTATGCGCATATTCCTGTCACACACACATATTTGGCTCTCTCTATTGATCACTAACAATATATACACATTATCGTCGCAGATGAACTAAAACGAAGTTCATTCTTGTTAGTATTAAGTGAGACGCGATCGTGTACCCATGGCTATCGACGGTTCATTTACGCCGCTGTATTTTGTACGAATTCCAACAAGGAAGAAATGCTACAGAAGCGTCTAGAAATTTATTGAAAGTGTTTGGTGAAGGTACAGTTTCTAATAAACCAAGCAGAAGATATTCAATAGGAAGGTCATCATACTGTTCCATGACAATGCCAGGCCACATGCTGCTTTGCGGACTCGTCAAAAAGTCGCAAAGCTAGGCTCCCCGGACCTAGCACCAGCTGATTATCACTTGTTTCTGTCCTTACAAAATTTCTTGCAGGGCAAATAATTCAAGAACGAAGAAGAAATCAGACAAGCACTGCTTTAATTTTGGGCCTCTAGAGATAAGACATTTTTAAAAAATGGGATATACAAATTGCCATCACGCTGGCAAGAAGTCATAAATAATGATGGCAATTATATTATTCAATAAAGTTTATCTAAAGTATGAAAAAAATTATTCCTTTGTTTCATTGTAAAACGGACAGAACTTTCCGGTAGACCTAATACATAGAAACAATTCAGAATAACGTAAATTATGCACATACCTGGTTCATGAGCGCAGCGAACTCGGCGAGCTCGGCGCAGGGCGGCGCGCGCGGCGCGGCCGGCGCCGGCGCGGGCGCGCAGTCCGACGGCGGCGCCTGGGCTTGCGCCGGCACCAGCGCCGGCGCGCTGGCAGGGCCTGTGGCCGGTACTGTGTCATCAAACTCGGCGAGGTCGCCTTGCGCCTCGGCGCGAGCGGCCCGGGCAGCAGCCGCGTCCGCCTCATCCTCGGCGGCGGCGAGGGCGCACTCCAGCTCACCGTCCGCGCCCGCGTCGCTCGCAACTCCCGAAGCACCCGAAGCACCCGAAGCACTCGAAGCACTCGCGTTGGTCGCGTCCGCCTCGCCACCGAATAGTTCTTTGATATTGGACTGCAAATACCAGAAGAATAAGCTATTTACCTTACGAAATAAATTGTTGAATAGTTTGTAACAAACAATCTGCCGAAATTAACTTTACTGTTTTTAATGTCTAACAAAAATAAACAAAGAAACAAAAAATAGTATTTTTGTAATGGTTACGAGTAGAGAGATATACGTGTAATGGTTACGAGTAGAGAGATATACGTGTAATGGTTACGAGTAGAGATATACGACGTGTAATGGTTACGAGTAGAGATATACGTAATGGTTACGAGCAGAGATTACAATGCGCAACGGTCACGAGCAGAGATTACAATGCGCAACGGTCACGAGCAGAGATTACACGCAACGGTCACGAGCAGAGATTACACGCAACGGTCACGAGCAGAGATTACAATGCGCAACGGTCACGAGCAGAGATTACAATGCGCAACGGTCACGAGCAGAGAGATATACGTGTAATGGTTACAGTAGAGATATACGTAATGGTTACGAGCAGAGAGATTACACGCAACGGTCACGAGCAGAGATTACAATGCGCAACGGTCACGAGCAGAGAGATATACGTAATGGTTACGAGTAGAGAGATATACGTGTAATGGTTACAGTAGAATATACGTGTAATGGTTACGAGCAGAGAGATTACACGCGCAACGGTTTCACGAGCAGAGATACACGCGTAACGGTTACCGAGCAGAGAGATTACAACGCGTAACGGTCACGAGCAGAGAGATTACACGCGTAATGGTCACGAGCAGAGATTACAACGCGCAACGGTCACGAGCAGAGATACACGTAATGGTTACGAGCAGAGAGATACACGCGCAACGGTTTCACGAGCAGAGATACACGCAATGGTCACGAGCAGAGATTACACGTGCACGGTTACGAGCAGAGATTACACGCGCAACGGTCAATGAGCAGAGAGATACACGCGTAACGGTTACGAGCAGAGATTACACGCGTAACGGTCACGAGCAGAGATATACGCGTAACGGTTACGAGCAGAGATTACAACGCGTAACGGTTTCACGAGCAGAGATACACGCGCAACGGTTTCACGAGCAGAGATTACACGCAATGGTCACGAGCAGAGAGATTACACGCGTAACGGTTACGAGCAGAGATACACGCGCAACGGTTTCACGAGCAGAGAGACATACGCGTAACGGTTACGAGCAGAGACATAATGCGTAACGGTTACGAGCAGAGATATACGCAATGGTTACGAGCAGAGAGATATACGTAATGGTTACGAGCAGAGATACACGTGTAATGGTTACGAGCAGAGATACACGCAATGGTCACGAGCAGAGAGATTACACGCGTAACGGTCACGAGCAGAGAGATACACGCAATGGTCACGAGCAGAGATTACACGCGTAACGGTTACGAGCAGAGAGACATAATGCAATGGTTACGAGCAGAGAGACATAATGCAATGGTTACGAGAGATATACGTAATGGTTACGAGCAGAGATATACGCGTAATGGTCACGAGCAGAGATTACAATGCAACGGTCACGAGCAGAGAGATACACGCAACGGTCACGAGCAGAGAGATTACACGCGTAACGGTTACGAGCAGAGATACACGCAACGGTCACGAGCAGAGACATACGCAATGGTTACGAGCAGAGAGATACACGCGCAACGGCTCACGAGCAGAGAGATTACAATGCGTAATGGTTAATGAGCAGAGATTACACGTGCAATGGTTACGAGCAGAGACATACGTAATGGTTACGAGCAGAGACATAATGCGTAACGGTCAATGAGCAGAGAGATATACGCGTAACGGTTACGAGTAGAGATATACGCGTAATGGTTACGAGCAGAGAGATTACACGCAACGGTCAATGAGCAGAGATACAATGCAATGGTTACGAGCAGAGAGATATACGCGTAACGGTTACGAGCAGAGAGACATACGTGTAATGGTTACGAGCAGAGAGATTACACGCGCAACGGTCACGAGCAGAGAGATTACACGCGTAACGGTCACGAGCAGAGATTACACGTAATGGTTAATGAGCAGAGATACACGCGCAACGGTTTCACGAGCAGAGATTACAATGCGTAATGGTTACCGAGCAGAGATACACGCGCAACGGTCAATGAGCAGAGAGATTACAACGCGCAACGGTCAATGAGCAGAGATTACACGTGCACGGTTACGAGCAGAGAGATACACGCAACGGTTTCACGAGCAGAGATACACGCGCAACGGTTTCACGAGCAGAGAGATATACGTAATGGTTACGAGTAGAGATATACGTAACGGTTACGAGCAGAGAGATATACGTAATGGTTAATGAGCAGAGATACACGCGCAATGGTCACGAGCAGAGAGATATACGTGCAATGGTTACGAGTAGAGAGATACACGCAACGGTCACGAGCAGAGAGATTACACGTGCACGGTTACGAGTAGAGAGATACACGTGTAATGGTTACGAGCAGAGATACACGTGCAATGGTTACGAGTAGAGAGACATACGTAATGGTTAATGAGCAGAGATTACAATGCGCAACGGTCAATGAGCAGAGAGACATACGTAATGGTTACGAGTAGAGATATACGTGTAATGGTCACGAGCAGAGATATACGTAATGGTTACGAGCAGAGATATACGTGTAATGGTTACGAGTAGAGATATACGTGTAATGATTACGAGTAGAGAGATATACGTGTAATGGTTACGAGTAGAGATATACGTGTAATGGTTACGAGTAGAGATATACGTGTAATGATTACGAGTAGAGATATACGATGTAATGGTTACGAGCAGAGATATAATGCGTAATGGTTACGAGCAGAGATATACGTAACGGTTACGAGTAGAGAGATATACGTGTAATGGTTACGAGTAGAGATATACGTGTAATGGTTACGAGTAGAGATATACGATGTAATGGTTACGGTAGAGATATACGTGTAATGGTTACGAGTAGAGATATACGTGTAATGGTTACAGTAGAGATATACGATGTAATGGTTACAGTAGAGATATACGTGTAATGGTTACGAGTAGAGATATACGTGTAATGGTTACGAGTAGAGATATACGTGTAATGGTTACGAGTAGAGAGATATACGTGCACGGTTACGAGTAGAGATATGCGATGTAATGGTTACGAGTAGAGATATACGTGTAATGGTTACGAGTAGAGAGATATACGTGTAATGGTTACGAGTAGAGATATACGTGTAATGGTTACGAGTAGAGATATACGTGTAATGGTTACGAGTAGAGATATACGTGTAATGGTTACAGTAGAGATATACGTGTAATGGTTACGAGTAGAATATACGTGTAATGGTTACAGAGTAGAGATATACGTGTAATAGTTACGAGTAGAGAGATATACGATGTAATAGTTACAGTAGAGATATACGATGTAATGGTTACGAGTAGAGATATACGTGTAATGGTTACGAGTAGAGAGATATACGTGTAATGGTTACGAGTAGAGATATACGTGTAATGGTTACGAGTAGAGAGATATACGTGTAATGGTTACGAGTAGAGAGATATACGTGTAATGGTTACGAGTAGAGATATACGTGTAATGGTTACGAGTAGAGATATACGTGTAATGGTTACGAGTAGAGAGATATACGTGTAATGGTTACGAGTAGAGATATACGTGTAATGGTTACGAGTAGAGAGATATACGTGTAATGGTTACGAGTAGAGATATACGTGTAATGGTTACGAGTAGAGATATACGTGTAATGGTTACGAGTAGAGATATACGTGTAATGGTTACGAGTAGAGAGATATACGTGTAATGGTTACAGTAGAGATATACGTGTAATGGTTACAGTAGAGATATACGTGTAATGGTTACGAGTAGAGATATACGTGTAATGGTTACGAGTAGAGATATACGTGTAATGGTTACGAGTAGAGATATACGTGTAATGGTTACGAGTAGAGATATACGTGTAATGGTTACGAGTAGAGATATACGTGTAATGGTTACGAGTAGAGAGATATACGATGTAATGGTTACAGTAGAGAGATATACGATGTAATGGTTACAGTAGAGATATACGATATAATGGTTACGAGTAGAGATATACGTGTAATGGTTACGAGTAGAGATATACGTGTAATGGTTACGAGTAGAGATATACGTGTAATGGTTACGAGTGAGAGATATACGATATAATGGTTACGAGTAGAGATATATGTAATGGTTACGAGCAGAGATTACACGTAATGGTTACGAGTAGAGATATGCGTGTAATGGTTAATGAGCAGAGAGATACAATGCGTAACGGTTACGAGTAGAGAGATACAATGCGTAACGGTTACGAGTAGAGATATACGCAATGGTTACGAGTAGAGAGATACACGTGTAATGGTTACGAGCAGAGATACACGCGTAACGGTTACGAGCAGAGACATAATGCGTAATGGTTACGAGTAGAGAGATATAATGCGTAATGGTTACGAGCAGAGATACACGCAACGGTCACGAGCAGAGATACACGCGTAACGGTTACGAGCAGAGAGATACACGCAACGGTCAATGAGCAGAGAGACATACGTGTAATGGTTACGAGCAGAGACATAATGCGTAACGGTCACGAGCAGAGACATAATGCAATGGTTACGAGTAGAGAGATACACGCGTAACGGTTACGAGCAGAGAGATACACGTAATGGTTACGAGCAGAGATACACGTAATGGTTACGAGTAGAGAGATATACGTGTAATGGTTACGAGCAGAGAGATACACGTAACGGTTACGAGCAGAGATACACGTGTAACGGTTACGAGCAGAGAGATACACGCGTAACGGTCACGAGCAGAGATTACACGCGTAATGGTTACGAGCAGAGATACACGCGTAATGGTTACGAGCAGAGATACAATGCGTAACGGTTACGAGTAGAGAGAGATATACGATGTAATGGTTACAGAGTAGAGATATAATGCGTAATGGTTACGAGCAGAGAGATATACGTGTAATGGTTACGAGTAGAGATATACGTGTAATGGTTACGAGTAGAGAGATATACGTGTAATGGTTACGAGTAGAGAGATACACGCAACGGTCACGAGCAGAGACATACGTAACGGTTACGAGTAGAGAGAGATATACGTAATGGTTACGAGTAGAGAGATACACGCAACGGTCACGAGCAGAGACATAATGCGTAATGGTTACGAGCAGAGAGATATACGATGTAATGGTTACAGAGTAGAGATATACGTAATGGTTACGAGTAGAGATATAATGCGTAATGGTTACGAGCAGAGATAATGCGTAACGGTTACGAGTAGAGATATACGTAATGGTTAATGAGTAGAGAGATATACGTGTAATGGTTGCAGTAGAGATATACGTGTAATGGTTACAGTAGAGAGATATACGTGTAATGGTTACGAGTAGAGATATGCGATGTAATGGTTACGAGTAGAAGATATACGATGTAATGGTTACGAGTAGAGATATACGTGTAATGGTTACAGTAGAAGATATACGTGTAATAGTTACGAGTAGAAGATATACGATGTAATAGTTACAGTAGAGATATACGATGTAATAGTTACAGTAGAAGATATACGTGTAATGGTTACAGAGTAGAGATATACGATGTAATGGTTACGGTAGAGATATACGTGTAATGGTTACGAGTAGAAGATATACGATGTAATGGTTACAGTAGAAGATATACGATGTAATAGTTACGAGTAGAGAGATATACGTGTAATGGATTTACGAGTAGAGAGAGATATACGTGTAATAGTTACGAGTAGAGAGATATACGTAATGGTTACGAGTAGAAGATATACGATGTAATGGTTACAGTAGAGATATACGTGTAATGGTTACAGTAGAAGATATACGTGTAATGGTTACAGTAGAATATACGATGTAATGGTTACAGTAGAGAGATATACGTAATGGTTACGAGTAGAAGATATACGATGTAATAGTTACAGTAGAGATATACGTGTAATGGTTACGAGTAGAGATATATGTAATGGTTACAGTAGAGAGATATACGTGTAATAGTTACGAGTAGAGATATACGTGTAATGGTTGCAGTAGAGATATACGTAATGGTTACGAGTAGAGAGATATACGATGTAATGGTTACGAGTAGAGAGAGATATACGTGTAATGGTTACGTGTAGAGATATACGTGTAATGGTTACAGTAGAGATATACATTAATGGTTACGAGTAGAGATATGCGTGTAATGGTTACAGTAGAGAGATATACGTGTAATGGTTACGGTAGAGATATACGTGTAATGGATTTACGAGTAGAGAGATATACGTGTAATGGTTACGAGTAGAGAGATATACGTGTAATGGTTACGAGTAGAGATATACGTGTAATGGTTACGAGTAGAGATATACGTGTAATGGTTACGAGTAGAGAGATATACGTGTAATGGTTACGAGTAGAGAGATATACGTGTAATGGTTACGAGTAGAAGATATACGTGTAATGGTTACGGTAGAGATATACGATGTAATGGTTACAGTAGAATATACGTGTAATGGTTACGAGTAGAGATATACGTGTAATGGTTACGAGTAGAGATATACGTGTAATGGTTACGAGTAGAGATATACGATGTAATGGTTACGAGTAGGAATATACGTGTAATAGTTACAGTAGAGATATATACGTGTAATGGTTACGAGTAGAGATATACGTGTAATGGTTACGAGTAGAGAGATATACGTGTAATGGTTACGAGTAGAGATATACGTGTAATGGTTACGAGTAGAGATATACGTGTAATGGTTACGAGTAGAGAGATATACGTGTAATGGTTACGAGTAGAGATATACGTGTAATGGTTACGAGTAGAGAGATATATGTAATGGTTACGAGTAGAGAGATATACGTGTAATGGTTACGAGTAGAGAGATACGTGTAATGGTAACGCGAATTTGGTTAAAATTTATTCCAAATAAGTGACATTAGATGAGCCAAAGACACAAATGTCCGGCGACCCTCAGGTGGAGAACAACAGCGCCATTCCATGTCACAATAAAAAAGATTACATTCAAAATATGCGCATGCGTGCGCGTGTGCGCGCATGCGTGTGCTCGTGTGTATACAGAATATACAACTTGACATACAGCACTACTGTTGTGTGTTGAATGCAGTGAACTTCACACAATTTATACTACATTATATAAAACTTCATAGTTAGCATCAGTAGCGGGTACCTTTCATGTTGATTTGTGTACATATGTAATATGTGTGTGTAAATATAATATATATATATATCTACTAGGTGTACCGGTATGAAGTGAGCGTCAAAATACAAATGCCTCGATAGGGAACATTTGTTTTGAACGAGCCTTTATTTTTTTTTTGTTTGTTTGCTATGACATCTGTGAAATATATTTAGTCTACATCAAGTCATTGAACAGACAACATCTTATTTTTTCATCGTGTTAAAAATGTCGAATTTTGTACCAGAAAGTGATGATTCACGGAAAGTATTAATTTTTTGTTTTCATTTGAAGAAAAGTGCTGCAGAGTCGCATGCGAGTCGAATGCTTGTCGAGGCATATGGTGATCATGCTCTATCAGAAGCATCATGCAAAAGATGGTTTCAACGGTTCAGAAATAATGATTTTGATGTGAGAAATGAAGAACGTGGAAGACCACCAAAAACGTTTGAAGACGCCGAATTGCAAACGATATTGGCTGGAGATGACACTTTGAATCAAAAGCAAATGGCAGAAATGTTAAATGTTGCACAACAACACAACAAACAATTTCTGACCGTTTAAAAGCTATGGGAAAGATCCAAAAGTGTGGAAAATGGGTGCCACATGAATTGAATGAAAGACAGATGGAAAACCGAGAAAACACTTGTGAAATTTTGCTTCAAAGACACGAAAGAAAATCGGTTTTGCATCGGATTGTTACTGGCGATGGAAAATGGATTTATTTTAAGAATCCTAAACGGAAAAAATCATGGGTTAATCCGCGACAACCATCAACCATCAACATCGACTGCAAAACCAGATCGATTCGGCAAGAAGACAATGCTGTGTGTTTGGTGGTATCAGAAAGGTGTGTGGTGTGGTGTACCACGAACTCCTAAACTCCCACCTGGTGAAACCGTTAATACTGATCGCTGATCGCTATCGACAACAAATGATCAATTTGAACTTGATGAGAAGACAAGACTGAATTTGAACCATGCATTGATCGAGAAACGACCAGAATGGGCCAGAAGACACTGCAAGGTAATTTTGCTCCATGACAATGCACCTGCACACAAAGCAAAACCGGTTCAGGATACAATCAAAACACTTGGCTGGGAGCTGCTACCCGCTACCTGCTACCCCACCCGCCGTATTCAGCAGACTTGGCTCCTTCCGACTACCATTTGTTTTCATCGATGGGACACACATTGGCTGAGCAACACTTTGGTTCCTACGAGGAGGTCGAAAATTGGGTGCCTGGTTGGTTTGCTTTAAAAGACGAACAATTTTATTGGCGTGGTATCCACAAATTGTGTAGAAAACAATGGCCAATACTTTGAATGAAATGTTTTTTACTTTCCCATTAATAATTAGTGTTTTATTTTCACAAAAAAAACGCTCATTTCATACCGGTACACCTAAGTATATATTTATATAAAACAGCTAACCAAAGCTAGCTCGCTGGCCTAATGGTTAGAGCGTGCGGCTTTTATTCCGAAGGTCGCGGGTTCGAATCTCGACGCGTACCGATGGCTTAATATTTATGTTATATACATTTGCGAACTTTAGTCACAACAGCGACATACAGACGGTGAAGGAAAACATCGCGAGGAAACCTGCACATGAATTAGAATTTATTCTAAGGTGTGTGTGTGTGAAGTCACCAACCCGAATTGGGCTAGCGTGGTGACTATGGTCCAATCGCCCTCATATTAAGGGTAGGACTGTGCTTTATGATATAAAACATCTTGTTAGGCGACCTCGTTCTGTGAAACTAACCAGTCGCAGGTAGGAGGTGGTGAAGTGACCGTCTTCAATGGCGAGGTGTCCGAGCGCGCGCTTCTGCTCGGCCTTACGCAGGATGTTCTCCTCCACAGTGGCGGCGGTGACGAGGCGGAACACGTGCACGTCGCGCGTCTGCCCGATGCGGTGGCAACGGTCCTGCGCTTGCGCGTCCATTGTGGGGTTCCAATCAGAGTCATAGAACACAACGCAATCGGCGCCCGTCAGGTTGAGCCCCACGCCACCGCTGCGCGTCGACAGGATAAACGCGAAAACGCGCGCGTCCGCGTTGAATCGGTCCACGAGCGGCTGCCGCTGCTCGACGCGTGTAGCGCCATCCAGCCGCAGATACGTGTGGCCGTGCATGGACAGGAACGCTTCCAGCACATCCAGCACGCGCGTCATCTGCGTGAATATCAGCACGCGGTGTCCGCCCGCCTTCAGCCGACGTAACAGCCCGTCGAGCGTCTGCAGCTTTCCTGTAACGCCGTTAGAAGATTAGCGATGTCTTCATACTTTCACCCTGCAAGTGGGAAGTGTAGGAACAATCCCCTGCCTCCCTGTAGACACTTAAAGACAGTTAATAATTTTAAGGCCAGCTATAAATCATGACTTATAATGGAGCAAACACTTAGTCTATAATCTAGCTGTCTCAGTACTTTAAAGTCTGTTCCAGCACTTGCTCCTTGCCACTGTTTTGTGTCCTTCCTTATGTTTATGTGTTATCGTGTCTTGTCTGTGTTTACGTACCTTGTTGGACAAGTTTCAAGAAGATTCTGAAAACTTTTGGTCTCATTACATATGATCCCGAGACAAAACAGCAATCTTCGCAATGGAAATGACCATCATCACCGACCCCGAAGAAGATTCGTGTGATGGCATCGGCTTATGGACTCAATATTTTGGGACTCAGAAGGAATATCGTTAATTGATTACCTGGAGCGTAGATCCACTATTACAGGCAAATATTATGCAGCTTTAATTCCCAAGTTGAGGAATGCCATCAAAGAGAAAAGGATAGAGAAACTTCGGAAAGGTGTGCGTTGTTTCATCACAACAACGCACCCCGCGCACATATCGGCAGTTGCAATAACTGCCATTCTTTTATTATCTATCTCTTACCTAAAGGTCGTTGCGACGAGCACCATTCTTTTTGGCGAATACATTTGCGCAAAGCGATGTTATTGATTTTTGTATATTTTCATAGTCTACACATACCACAGTCATACTGCAGCAGGCGCGGGTGCGGGAATGCGACAGCCTGGCGCGCGGCTGGCGCGTGTAGGAGAGCGAGGGCAGAGCGCGCGTGCGGGCCCGCCACGCTCGCCTCCAGCTCTGCGCGCCGTCGCCACTCCCGCCACTCCACTCCGCCGCCGCACACCAGCTCAGCGGTACAAGCGCGCGCCCCGCCGCAGCACACGCTGAACCTGAACCACGAGCATGTTGTTTTTAAACAGCACTCAATATTTTCCATTTAAATCTACTTATAAAAAAATATATAATTAATAATGTCACGACCATTTTTCTTACTGGTGGCTAATAACTATAGCTAACAAACATATATAGTCGTAGTAGGCACTATAGCAATTAACTTCAGCATCCATGATCATATACTAATTTATCCATTAGTTCAAAAAATATAAATATTACCTGTCGATAACATCGTGCATCTGCTGCAGCAGGTCCTCAATATCGCGCGGCGCAACGGCATGTGTAGAGGCGCGTACAGCGGCGCGTAGGTCTGCGCCGTATAGCGGCAGGCGCCAACAGCGGCGCTCGTTGGTCACAGCGAGCCGGCGGAGCGCCGCGCGACGCCAGGCTGCCGTGCGAGCCGCGGGACCGTGTACCGGCGCAACCGTTGCAGAAGCAACGGTGGGACGCACCGCGGCTGCAGCAGAGGCACGCGTAGCGGCAGGGGGCAGCGGCGCCTGTGGTGGCTGTGAAGGCGGCGCGCGCGGTACGAGGCGCAAGTGTAAACGGAGTGCGGACGGCGGTGGGCGGGGCGGCGGTCGGCGCGTCTCTACCAGATCATCTATAGCACGCCGCGGCGGCGCTAGGTGGCGGGTGCGGTGCGCTGCAAATGCACCCACACCGGTGGACTCGAGTGCAGCGAGGTCGCCGGCGAGGCGTGCCGCCGCCCGTAGCGCAGCCCGCGCTCCGCTCGCCGCGCCAAGTGCTAGCGAGGGCAGCAACATATCCAATGCGCGGAGCTGCAGCGGCGACGACACAGCACGCGGCTCAAATAGGTCCGGGTGATTGCACACCTTTCGCAGCTGCATCAGCACATTGATCACGCTCAACAAGTTGCCAGAGGCGAGACTTTCCCGCGTCCTGTAAGTGATATATGATGACTAGTAGTAATATTAGGAGGGGCGGAATGACAGTGCCTATAAACCACTTCAGTGGTTTGGGAAGTTCTTAAATTTGTGTCAAAAAATTTATAAAAAAAATCCCGATCAATAAAGTGAAAGTGAGTAAAGAAGGTACCCCCGAAGACGGGTACCAGAGACGAGTGCAGCGGCACGGTACGTACTTAGCGCGCGCCATGAAGTCGTCGTAGAGATAGCGCTGGCGCTTAGCGAGGCGGCACATAAGCACGTGCTCGTATTTGCGCGGCATCTGGCGCTCCACGTCAGCTTTGAGGCGCCGCAGTAGGAAGGGCCGCAGGATCTCGTGCAGGCGCCGCACCTTTACATCCACACATTTACATAGCTGTACATGATAAAATCAATGAATAATAAAGTCAATATTATGATTGAACCACAGCCATCGCGCGCCCAGCGGCAAAAGCCGTTGCTTTCGGCGAGTACGTGTCGATAAGGTTCACCACATTAGGCTTAATTAATCCGTGTGTCGTATAGTTAGGCAAAAGGTAATTAGTCGACATCACGAGGAAATTCAAGTTGTGAAAGGCGCGTACCAGGGCATCGTTGTAGCACTGCGAGCCCTCCGCGATGCCGGCTACGGGACTGAACCACTCTCGGAACTCCGAGTGCGAGGCGAACACATCAGGCATCAGGAAGTGCATCAGCGACCACAACTCCAACAGGCTGTTCTGCAGCGGCGTGCCCGTCAACAGCAGTCGCCTGCAAGAAGCGCGGCATGAGGTCGTGCGTGATAACATTGTAACAACTCATAAAGAAAGTCACTCACCTTTCCGTTTGAAAGTTCAATAACATCTGCCACCTTTGAGACTTGAAATTTTTTATGTTCTGGGCTTCATCAAGAATAAGGTATTTCCATTTTTTTCTTCGAAAACTTTGATGATCTTGCACCACCAACTTGTAAGAGGTTATGCACACATGAAAAGAGTTTGCTTTAGTCCAACCCACACGTTTCAACTTTCTCTCTTTAATAGTCCCGTAGTAAGTGAGAATTTTGAATGCAGGACACCACTTCTTGAACTCCATCTCCCAGTTAAGCACGACTGAGGTTGGTGCCACAACAAGGTGCGGACCCCAGTCGCGCCGCTCGAGAGCGAGGTGCGCCAGCAATGCGATGCTCTGGATAGTTTTGCCTAGCCCCATCTCGTCGGCCAGTATACCGTTAAGACCGCGCGCGTGCATTGTAGCCAGCCAGTGTAGGCCTACATGTTGGTACTCCCGAAGAGAATGCCTCAGCAGCCGCGGCACTGGCGTGCCTACAGCAGTCTCCGACAGCGTGGTGCCAGTGGGCTGCAGAGACGCAGCCAACGAAGCCGCTGCCTCCACTCGTTGCTCTCCTCCAGCGCTCTTCCCATTTTCTTCTCCCGTTTCGCCACCGCACGCCTCGTCCGTCTGTGCTTCCATAAGCATCTCCAACGCTTCTGAATCGGATGAGTCGGAAACGCTTCTGAAGTCGTCGTCTGTATCGTTCATATTCTCATACTCCTCATTTAACCCCTCATCATTTTCGTCATTATCTACGTCGGTATCAGCGTCCACTTCGGTTGCGGTCGAGGCATCAGTGTCTTCATCAGATCCGGCTGTCGAATTTGCTGGATACGAAGCAGCGTAGCGGCTCATAAGCTCGTCAAGATTGAGCTCGGCCTCATCCTGCAGGGCGGCAACCTCCGCAGCCGTGTCTTCTGGGCGTTCAGCGAGTTCCTGCTCAGCGATGGTGTCCTCGTCGTCGGCCGAGTCCGCGTCCGGTCCATAGTCAGAGGGAGGCGGAGAGTGCGCGGGCACGTAGCCGGGCGGCAGAAGGTCACCGAGCGCGAGGTCCGACTCGCGGCGTAGCGCTTCGAGTTCGTCGCGATGGTCGACAGCATCAAGCGCCGCCTCGCGCTCGGCCGCCGCTATCGTCTCTTCGTCGTCGTCGGAGCAGCCGCGCGGGGTGAATTCGTCGTCGGAAGGCGGCGTGTCGAGCGCGTCGGGCGCGTCGGTCGGGTCTGGCGCACCCGCGACCCCGACATTGGTGTCGGGCGCCGCGGGCCGGCTGAGGTTGGCGGCCAGCTGCCGCGAGTAGCGCTCCGTGCGGTCCACGATGTAACTCAACTGCTCGTCGAGCGCCTCCTTCCGAGCGCGCTCCACCCGCCGCACCCGTTTCCACTCCACCAACTAAGTAAGAATCATTTGTAAATATTGTATGGCTACTATAACATAAATTGCTTCATTTCAAATGACTTTAGATTAAATTGTAGATCAGACTTTGGACCAATAAACACCATACACACAGGCGAATGCAAAAGATTCAATGTTGTCTTTCCTCTTTGCATTCAGAACTTAGAGCTGCAAAGGTGCCTCACATGTACAGGTACAAACACAACTGAATGAATGCAATGTACTCACTTTCTCTACGTTAGACCAAAACATTCGAATTTCCTTTGCAGCAAATGAAGCAATCTTTTTCAATTGCAATTCTTGGGCTTTTTCTGCTTTCTGTGCGGCAACAGCTTTGTCTTGAAAATATTTTTGGACTGCTCTGGCGCACTGGAAACCGATAAAAAATATTAAACAATTTGTTGAACAATTAACTGTAAGCTATGAAAGGACAAGCATTATAAACAATAAATTTACACCTTTTTAGCGGCTTGCTTCTTCCACTTGCGCTCGTGGGCAAAGTCTTGGGCGAGCCAAGCCATCTCCTCGAGTAAGTAGTCCCAATGCGTTTTGGGGCGCGGCGGCTCCATGACGCGCGGCAACCGGCGCTCTGTCCAAAGGCCGGCGCGCGCCAGCTCCGCCACGCGCGCCGCCACATAAGCCTCTTGTTTAGCCTTCTCTACCATTTCGTCGGCAGCGCTCAGGGTAGCTTGCGGAGCGGTGGCCACTGCCGTTGTCGAAACGATCGACACAGGATCAAGAGTGGCCGCGGAGGCAGGAGTAGACATGGGGATGTCGATAGGTAGCGGTGCGACGGGAACTGTCGGCTGTACGATCTTAAGTGATGCTGGTGCGGAAGGTAGGAGCTGTGGCGGGGATGGCGGTGTTATGGATGGCGGGGGCGGTGAGGACGCGGGCGCGGACGCAGCCGCAGGCGGAGGCTCGGGCGGCGGCGGCGGCGCCGAGGGCGGCGGGCGACGGGCTTCCAGGAACGCCAGAAATTGCGCTGCAGGAGGCCGTTTACGCCACGCCGCATAGTCCATCATGTTGCCGCCCGCCTGCAGGAAGTACAGCTCGCTCAGTTGCTCCGTGAACCTGCAACCGAGCGTGACGCTAGAGCGGCTGCACGTCCGCCACGCGCGACTCGCGGCCCCTCGGGTTAATGCGCTCACCTCTCTCGTAAGTTCTTCAAACGCAGCAACTTGAATTCAAGCAGGCATTTGCGCAGCGTGTGCACGTCGTCTGGCACGAGCTTGGCACGCTTGCGGGGGGGCTGCTCGTCGCCGCGGTCGAGCCGCGCGGCGCCGTTGAGCGCGCCCTCCGCTCCACCCCCACCGCCGCCACCGCCACCGCCGGCTGCACCTCCGCCGCCGCCGCCGCCGCCGCCCCGCTCCACACCCTTAACACATTCGTTTAATAAGTAGTTGCGGCGAGTCGTACAATTGAACTTACGGCAGGCCGACGTGTAAGTGCTTACATTAGAGACAAATTTGATATGGACGTAAGAGTGGATCATGCCTGCTGGAAATCTATGTGAGATCTGTTAATCAGTGCAGACAACTAGAACAATCTACCATTTAATTCTATTTTTACAAAAGTTCTTTAACATCTTTATTTTCTATTCATAACAAAATTTATGGATCCAGTAGGTTATGTATACATAACTTCCCGACCAAATGTTTTATACTCTTCAGGGCTAATGATGATATCATTCCAGTTTGAAAGGTGCTATAGCTACAGGCACTCAGGTAAACATTTAAAATGCTATACAGTTCAGATTCCAGAAAACTAAAACAACTGCAGATAAAACTGTGTAAATATCTGTCAAAGGTAGTATTCCTGTAAGGCTTCCATCTACTTGTATTTTCAACAACTTTACCATAACAACGAGACACATAATTGTTACAGTTTGCAGAGACAGTACACACAAAAGGATTTCTGCCCCTTTGCACAAAATGGTCAAATAACATTTATTGTTAATATATCTACTAATATCCTGTTTCATAACCCTAAATGACATAAAAAATATTATAAATAATTAATGTGTCAAGAATTTTTTACACCTTGATTGTTTTCAAGTTTTGAGGAGTGTTAGTTAGTACTCAGGCATGAGTGTGTACAATAAATATGAACATGACTCATGTACATAACTCCTCCAAAATAAAATTTATTCCTAGTTATGAACCTATAAGGATTCTTAATAAAGTGTAAGATATAAAAGGAAGGATAATCCAAGAAGTATTGCAGTATAGCAAGGAACCATTGCAATTACAAACAAAATGTTCAAAGAATTCATCTCATATTCATCTATGTAGGACATGATGCCATAGCAGCAAAATTACTGGAACTTCGGTGCTGTGGCAGATTTATTCACAATACTAAATATTTAAATGCAATACAGTTTGGCATCCTCACTTTGTTACACATAGCTTGGGGCTGGAGTAAAATCCAAATGAGGTTTTAGTGGCACCAGGATTTTCGTATCTTTATCTTTAGATAGTCATAGGGGCATATTTTGGACTTAATGTTCATGTTTAAATTGTTTAACAATAAAATTGTCTGCACCCTAATTCTATCCAACTTCAATATTAGGGGACCTATTAGAATTCCTAGAAGTGCAATTACTCCTCCGTCATTGCCACTGTAGAGTTCTGTGCTTGTTTTCAACTCTCCATTTTTAGGCTCTGCAAGCAATGTCTGCTTCTTAACAATCTTGCACTAAAATGTTTTGTTTCAATTCTTTGCATATGTCAGTGACGGTCATAGTGTATGATTGATTGTAGACCCAATAAGTAAATATACATAGGTGTACGTATGAAGTGAGTGTCAAAATACAAATGTCTTTTTTTTTTTGTTTGTTTGCTATGACATCTGTGAAACATATTTAGTCTACATCAAGTCATTGAACAGACAACATCATATTTTTTCATCGTGTTAAAAATGTTGAATTTTGTACCAGAAAGTGATGATAAGAATGCTAAATGGAAAAAATCATGGGTTAATCTGGGACAACCATCAACATCGACTGCAAAACCAGATCGATTCGGCAAGAAGACAATGCTGTGTGGTTGGTGGTATCAGAAAGGTGTGTGGTGTGGTGTACCACGAGCTCCTAAACTCCCACCTGGTGAAACCGTTAATACTGATCGCTGATCGCTACCGACAACAAATGATCAATTTGAACCATGCATTGATCGAGAAACGACCAGAATGGGCCAGAAGACACGGCAAGGTAATTTTGCTCCATGACATGCACCTGCACACAAAGCAAAACCGGTACAGGATACAATCAAAACACTTGGCTGGGAGCTGCTACCCGCTACCTGCTACCCCACCCGCCGTATTCACCAGAATTGGCTTCTTCCGACTACCATTTGTTTTCATCGATGGGACACGCATTGGCTGAGCAGCACTTTGGTTCCTACGAGGAGGTCGAAAATTGGGTGTCTGGTTGGTTTGCTTTAAAAGACGAACAATTTTATTGGCGTGGTATCCACAAATTGTGTAGAAACGTGGTCACAATGTGTAGAAAATAACGGCCAATACTTTGAATGAAATGTTTTTTACTTTCCCATTAATAATTAGTGTTTTATTTTCACAAAAAAACACTCATGTCATACCGGTACACCTGATATATAATACCAGAACTTTTTAGTCCAATAGGCTTAAAAAATCGTTAAAACAGCTTTTGCTGTCCTAGTATTGGTCTGTACTGCTACACAAAAATGCCCCAAATGAGATAATGTAAATGAACAATTTTTGTATGTATTCTATTCGTACAGGTGCAACATTGCGCGCAACATTGACTAGAACTATTTTTTGTTGAAAGAGCAGTGATAGTAGATGCAAGATTATGTAGAATAAAAAGATAAAAGTAACCTTATCAAGAATTACACCCTTAAAAGCTGTCAACTCTATTTTAATTGCATTGATCTAATTATTCCCTCTAAATCAATCAGATACACTCTTAAATTCTACTTTATTTTTGGAATATTTATTTGTGACAAGTACAATTTTTTCCAATGGTCTATATGTGAAAGTAGAAAGTTCTTGCAATATAGAGGTATATTAATAGTTTTAGATTCTGTTGAAAAGTAACTTTCATTGATCTGTTTGGAATATTATTTTGAAATATGTTAAGAAATGGGATTGTCTAATAGCAATTTTATAAACTATATTTGAACCATATAAATTTTATTGTAGCTTGTAGCTCGCTGGCCTAATGGTTAGAGCGTGCGGCTTTTATTCCGAAGGTCTAGGGTTCGAATCTCGGCATTTACGGATGACTTTAATATTTTAAGTTATGTACATTTGTGGACTTTAGTTACAACAGCGAGATACAAACGGTGAAGGAAAACATCGTGAGGAAACCCGCACATGACTTAGAATTTATTCTAAGGTATGTGTGAAGTCACCAACCCATATTGGGTCAGCGTGGTGACTATGGCCCAATCACCCTCATATTGAGGGTAGGCCTGTGCCCCAGCAGAGGGGACGTAAATGGGCTGTTATTATATTATATATAAATTTAATTAAGCACAAGAGGCAATATACTTCAGTTATGCAAGCGAGATATAACTTTTGAGACTAAGGGCATCATTTTATTTCTACAATATGTCTTGAGGTGTTCTAGGGTACTAAGGTGTCTATGGGGTAAAGCTGCAAATGTTCAATCGTTTTTGAACTTCCGACACAGGTACCGTCTTAGAGCTTATGATTATCTTCATGACATTTTTAATAAGAAGGATATACTAACAATTCTATCACAACATATATATTACAATTTGACAATTTAAAAAAAAAAGTTGAAAATGTTTTAACTAGTAAAATATGATGTTACTTTTAATAGAAGGATGCCTGTGAAACTCAAAGGTTTAAGTTATGGTCTTAACCATCATAAAACCTAATGTTTTGTACAGCAGTGAAACCTGGGTCATTATTAAAAAGAATGTGCATACCATCCAAGTTGCTATGACAGATGTGTGAGGTAATTAGACTAAATAAATACCATGACAAGTATGTTCTAGTTAGCTTATGAAGATATTATAACCACCACATATAATAATGGCTAGGAAAAAAAAAAAAATGTGCAAATAAAATACAATGATTCTCAAGTAGTATGTTAATAGCAGGTTAGACATAGAAACAAAAAAAAAATTAGACATGTAACCTATCATGTTTCATGTACCTATTCTTCACATGTATGAGGCATTTATTTTGCGAAAGAATGGTAAATTTTAACATACAGTAAGTGAGTGAATGTTCTTATGTTGTATAAAAAATTAGACTTTGATGAACAGGCTTTGTTGACACTAGTTTTTATTATCTCCAATTAAAAGTTTTTGAAAGGTTCCATTCGAAATATATATTTGTGCGGATAAATTGTAAATAGATACATAACCGAACAGTATATAATTAGTACGGTTCCTTGTTGTGATGTTTGACAGCAGACATACGACCGAAACGACGAAAAACTTTGGTTACAGACAAGACCTGTGTCCGAAAGCGGTTAGAGTAGCACTAAAACTGTCAATGATAATGTAAATAAATAATAATGTTTTAATAGTAAAACTATAAAAATAATTATCAGACTGAAGCACCTGTATCACAGGTTAGGGTACAGAATACTTTTTATTACCTTTACTCGTCAAAAAAGATACATCTAATGCAGACACACACTCGCTGAATTTGTAAGGTACGTACCCTACTTTATCGAGTCAAGGGTTGACGTACCATGAGTGGCAGAGCTGCACCGGCCGCGCGACGTGAGAGGCTATCATCGCCACAACTCATCGTGCGACATCGCGAGCAATTTGATTCTCCTTATTCCTTTGTCACGAACCACTACACAAATCAAACAACTAATCGCACTGTACTGTACTACACTCGGACGCTAACCCGATTGTTTTGATATATGTTAATGTTATGTTCATATTTACTATGAAATAAAAATAAATAAATAATTTGTAGCACTTAATTTTGTTAGGCACATATGGGAGGATTCAAAAAGTTGTATAATATTGACTTAGCCGTTACACTTTTATAAACCGCAACAACCACTTTTGACAAATATGTACTGGCGGCCATATTGACTTCTGAATACCGTGAACGGAACGATGCGTCAGTCGCACAAACTTAATATGTAATCGCCAATATTTCAAACTTTTCGAAGACATCCTAAAACATTGAAAATAAAATAATAAGTCTCGACGTAAAACGAACAGATTTTGTCTATATTTTAAACAAAAAATTAACAAAACAATTTGTATACATCAATTTAATGTTTACAAGCAGTGTTGTCAACTGTATAATAAATTCCCCAAAAATATATAATTTTTACTTATATTAGGTAAAATGTCAAATTGCTGTCTTTATTGTTCGAAGTAAACACAAATTATAATCGCGCTCTATAATTTAAAACACATATTTATCAGACAGACTGCGTGTTGTAGACACTATAACTTTAACTTCAAAAATTCACAAAAAGGAAAGAAATTTAATTAGTATAAATTATTAACTATTTATATGTGTAGACATTTTTTTTATATATATATATATATATAAAATTCATGTCATTGGGTGTCATACCCAGTAACCTTGAGCTTCCAGTGAGGAAAAAATCAGATAATTGACAAAATAACATTGTTATTGTGGGACAGGGTCGATTATACCAAATTTGGAAAAGTTTTGAGTAAGAGAAATATGATATATATAATATTAATCTTAAAAAAATCATACACATTACCGACCTTTATTCCTAAATAAGGGATTGGAAAATATTATTATTATTATATAAAATATTATTACAGTATCGTCCAGGTTTTTTAATAGATTGTGGACGTTGGGAAAAGAACATGTGTGTGTCATAAGAATCCCCGAGGAAAAAAAAATATGGGTCATAAATGTAGCTAATAGAAAGTAAAAGAAATCATGAATATTAAAATTCATTATGTAAACTATACCAGTATATAACTATTTTTATCAAATATTTTTTGATTACGAACCCTTTTCATAAAAGTTTTAAATTATTTATTCAGTTACAATAATTTGTCAGTTCATATTTGAGGCAGTGTTTGGTTACAAATCGGTAATATAAACTGTTTTATTATTACATTTCTTATTTTTTGATGTCCGGCCCGGCTCCAGCGGCCAATGGCAGTGACGTCGCCGCCTGCTCCGCTTCCCGCCTGACAGCTGGAGGAAAATAAACTGCTAGCGGTTGACAGGTGTCGGCGGAGCGTTGCAGCTGCGGGACTGATAACGTTAAGTTTATTTTTAAATTAAAAACTCGGCAGTTTTGGGATCCACATTAGATTATTAAAACACGGAATATAAGCGAGGTTTCAGTTTGTACTGGACTATTCGTAATTTATTTGTGAGTTTGTACACTTTACAAATATGTACTAATATTTGAGTAAACTCACGAGATGTGTTGGCAATAAAGAAACAGCAGTTTTCAAATCGCATTTTAATGTAGGTAAGTGACGCAACACTGATTTTAAACCTGTGCAAAATTTTGTAAATGCAATATACGGTTTGGATAATTTAAAATTCTTTGAATGTTTCAATGGATTGGTGTAAAAGGATCCAATAATAAATGATTCTTTAGCCTGTACTTATAATTGCTTACAAGTCAGGTCCTATAAATACCTGTGACCAAAATATCTGTTTAATTTTGTTTAGCTTTTTAGGAGCAGCTAGTAGCTAGCACCAACACATCACCCACAAATGTTGATCTAATTTCACATATGATTGGTGCCACTAATAACTAATATATATAATACACTCAGTCCACTGGTTATATGTAACATTGTCTTATGTACGTAGTTAGTTTTAAATTTTCCCTTGAAAATTTGTTGCAGGATCTGTTTCTTTATCTTAACAACATACACTTCTTGTAAGTCAATTATTTTTTTAATTTAATCTGTATGTAAAATACTCTATAACATTTATTGTGCTTAGTCTGAACTAAGTCTTCTCATAAATGTATTTTAAATTTGTATAAAGTGAAAAATATGCAACTGTGTTATTGATTGTAACATATTTTCTCTGCCTTTGAGTGACTATCAGGTAACCTAAGTAAAGTACTTTTAATTAATCTTAGTAACTTGAGGTTTTTGTACATTGTATTACTAGTTGTCCCCCCACCTCCTCCACTGGCCAAAATAAAGAGAAAAAACTTTCCTCTGTGACTCTTGGGGGAAGAATTTCTCTACCCAATTTTGCATTTTTACATTTAATCGTTTCAGAGATCTTGTGATGGGTCAATAAATATCTGTATCTCTCCGATATATATATGAGGTAGCTGTGAGGAAGTGGGACTGTAGCAAATTTAATATTAACACATTTCACATCCTTAATCACCTTTTGATTATTTTTGTAATATTTTAGTTAAATTTAATGTTGCAGTATATTATTACTTTTCTTTCAAGATGTCAGAAATAGTACTCGACAGTTTCTTTGGCTTTTGTCATCATTGCCTATTATTTTGTTTGTTCACTTTCGATAATTGAATTTATGAAGCTGAAAATGCATTTGTTTGAAGGGGAGCGAAGAAGAGAGGTGTGATGTGGCGCGGTGTAGGCGTGCGGTGGCGCGCCGCGGCATCTTTGGCACTGGGCGCGCTGCTGCTGTGGGCGTGGACGACGCGGCGCTCGCCTGCCGTGGCGGCGGGATGGGGCGCGGGTGCAGGCGCCGGCGCGCAGGTTGCCGGGCGTGAACTGCCGCTCATCTTCATCGGCGGTGTGCCACGGTCCGGCACTACACTAATGCGCGCTATGCTGGACGCGCATCCTGACGTGCGCTGTGGGCAAGAAACACGTGTGGTTCCGCGTATCCTGCAGATGCGGCAGCATTGGATGCGTTCGCAGAAGGAGAGCGTGCGGCTCGAACAGGCCGGGGTGTCCAAAGCGGTGCTTGACAACGCAATCGCTGCCTTCTGCCTCGAGGTCATCGTTCGCCACGGCGAGCCCGCGCCGCGGCTCTGCAACAAGGACCCTCTCGTGCTCAAGATGGGCACCTACGTGCTCGAGTTGTTCCCGAATGCCAAGTTCCTATTCATGGTTCGCGATGGGCGGGCTACTGTACATTCAATTATTACTCGTAAGGTATGTTGGTGGTGTATAATAACGCGTTAAATACATCACTACGAAATTTTACTGTATTCCCCGAGTTGGCACTTCCTCTATGGCGTCAGCTGGTAGCGCCACCGCGGATTATTAGGTATTGTGATAGTAACATGCTGCCTCGACGTGCCGCAGGTGACGATCACAGGATTCGACCTGTCGAGTTACCGACAGTGCCTAAGCAAATGGAACCACGCCGTGGAGTTGATGTACCAGCAGTGCCGTTCGCTGGGTGTGGCGCGGTGCCTGCTCGTCCGCTACGAGTCGCTGGTGCTGGCTCCGGCTGCAACGATGCGTCGCGTGCTCTCATTCCTTGAGCTGCCGTGGCACGATGCAGTACTGCACCACGAACGGTACATCAACCAACCCAACGGCGTCGCGCTGTCCAAGTACGTGAGATCTTATAAAATAGTTATGCGTATCCTTGCAATATTATATCGGGGATTAAGAGTCGTGAGGAATAATTGCATGTAATTAAAATGCATAGTGCAGCATCACCGGTGCCACCAGCGCCACTAGCACCACTCCCACTTACACTCCTCAATACAGGGTTCTTTATGTGATGACCAGTACGTCGGTGGTACGTCGCCACTAGCTGGCGAAAAATATGCTGAGCTGAGACCTTTTACCATTGCAGCGCACGTACACACCCGATACGGAATTCATTTTATTACATTCCATATGTTTTTCTATAAATAGCGTGTGTGTGTGCGTGAGGTCTCTTCTCTTCTGTCCCATCTCAGTAAATGTATAATTCATTATTTTATTGATTCATACCGCACTCCGCGACGCACCGCACGCTCGATGTGGTGATATTTGTACAATGGGTAACGTTGATTGTGCAGTGTGGAGCGGTCGTCGGACCAGGTCGTGCGGCCGGTAAACCTGGATGCGCTGGACAAGTGGGTGGGCCAGCTGCCGGCAGACGTGCGCGCCGACATGGCCGAGCTAGCGCCCATGCTTTCCGTGTTGGGCTACGATCCATGGGCCAACCCGCCTAACTACGGCGCGCGCGAGCAACCGGCACCCGCGCCGCCGGCAGTGCCGGCCGCCGCGCCACCAGCGCCACCCTAGTGTCCGCTCCCCATCCACTCCCCAGTTGTAGATGACGAGGACACGCGCACACTTATGTAATAAATCTGTTTGTGTACTTGTGTCTCGCGGTTGAATTTATTGTATATAATTGTAAATAGCAACAGATGGCCGACGCGAGTCGCGCAAATAACAACAGACTGTGTCGCACGCTGCGCGGCCGGCCGCGAGCTGGGTGCGCGCGCGCCGCCGCGTGCCGCCGGCCAAGTGGAGCGGGGCACCGGCTTCACATGTGCGCCTTTCTGCAGTTAAATAAAATTTAAAGTTATTAAGTGTTTTATTTGTAATTAAAGCAGCCTGTTAGGCTTAAAGCGCGGTTCGTTTCGCTATTGGGTTCGGCACATGCGAAGTCCGCATTGTCGGTGTGGGGTTTGGTGCAGTGCGGGTAACAGCGGTACCGCGCCAGCCTCGTGCATCGCCGTTAACTCAAAACTGATAACCGAAAACAAAACGGACGGTTTACAAACGATCGCTAAATGCATTGTCTGAAATTAAGTCGGCGCCATCTGCCGGACACTTGCAACACCGTGAACTGATGCTCATCACAGGGGATCGTGAAGAAATATATAAACATAAGTGCAGGGGGGTGGCGCGGACTCGGCAGTTTCATGTTCCCAAATGCAAAAATCACTTACCGCTTTACGTTGCAATCAATTAGGAAGGTGTCGTGGGCGAATGAAGCCCAAGGAGCTATTAATGCGAAAGATCAGTAGTGGCCAAGCATAATTATATATATATATTCATTCAGTATGAGTCAATAATGGAATTCATACTTAGTGTTACGTACATATCGGAAATTAGATTAATGTAAATTAAGGTTTCGAAAACCGGAAATGACACAACGTATTAGTTAAGCCATTCCTAAAAAAATCGCGAGGTGCGAGTGACACAGCGCGCAAAACTGTGTTACGTTATAAAGACGATGTGTTCAGAGTATTGCTTTGCACTACAACGGGATCAAGAAATTTATTATGACTAAATGAAAAGATATAGGTTATAGGGTTCATTTAATTTTATTGTCCTGTACTATCCGTTCGAGCAGTCCGGCGGCGGAGTGTAAATAGTTCTTAAGTTACATCTCAAACGCTCGCGTCTGTGCGGAGAGGTAGCGCGGCGCGGGCGCGGCGCGGGCGCGGCACGGGCGCGGCACGGGCGCGGGGAGCGGCGACGGCGACGCTCGGCAGTGCACCGCCGGCGTCCGCGAGGAGAGGTTGTGTTTGTTGCGCGCGCGCGGTAACTTTGCACGTGCTCGCCGAACTCTGCGAAGGACATGTTTACATCGCGGCCCTTACAACAGTGAACAGTGAATTACGGCACAAACATATTCACTTTCGACTCGATTTAAAAACTCCGCGCCCGTGCAAGTAGAAGTGAAGCGTGAGCCAGGTGGACGCTCGGAACATGCGCTGCTGCGCAGGCGGCCGGTGAGCGGCATCGCCATGTGTCACGCGCTTACGCTGTTGGTGGCGGCAGCGGCGGCATCGGTGTGGACGGCAGCCGGCGGCGCCAAGCTCGCCCCCCTTGACGTGCCACACTGCTGCCCGGCCGGCGAGCGGCTCTCCGCGGGGGCGCTGCGGGCCGCGGTACTGGACGCGCGCAGCGCCGCCTCCGCGTGCTCTGCGCCGGAGCCTGACGCGCCGGCCTGGGCGCCGCTCGTGTACGCGCCCGCCCGCAACACGTTCCTGGAGCGCGGCCGCCTGCCCCAACACTGGCGAGTGCGCGACGCGGCGCTGCCCGCGTGTGCGCCGCTGCGCGTGCTGCCCGAACACGCAGCGCCCT
Source organism: Troides helena (assembly GCA_029286815.1). NCBI lineage: Eukaryota > Metazoa > Arthropoda > Insecta > Lepidoptera > Papilionidae > Troides > Troides helena. The sequence continues at coordinate 13,899,384 of JAGSMV010000009.1, read as the reverse complement.
ACGCACTGCTCGCCAACAACGGCTCGCTGCTGGTGCGAGGCGCGAGGCGCGCGCTGCCGCCGGAGCGGTACTGCGCGGACGCAGCGGGAGCGCTCGTGTGCGACGAGGACGCGCCGCGGGCGCCGAGCAAGTGCTGCGCCGAGAGCCAGGGCTTTGACGGCGTGCATTGTGCGGAGGACGCGACGAGCGCGGCCGCGGCGCTCGAGGAGCTGCGCGCGCTCGCCAACGGAAGCGGGAGCGGGAGCGCGGTGGGTTTCGGATGGCCGGCGTGCGCGGAGGGCTCGCGGTACGCGGTGGCGGGCGCGCTGAGCGGGGCGCAGCTGGAGGAGGGCGGCGCGCTACTGCTGCGCGCGGCGGGCGGCACCGCGCGGCTCGCGGGCGGCGCGTGGTGCGCGGAGGCGGTGCGCGGCGCGTCGGGCGCGCGCGTGCTCGCGTGCGAGGCGGCCGCGCGCGCAGACGGTGGCGGGCCCGCGCACCACGCGCTCTACGGCGCTGGGCTGGCGGTGGGCGCCGCGTTCCTGGCGGCGACGCTAGCCGCGGGCTTCGCCCTACCCGCGGCACACCACGCGCTACACTGGCGCTGCCAGACGCACTACGTCGCCGCGCTAATGCTGGGCGACGTGTTGCTCGCCGCCACGCAACTGGCTGGTGACCGCATCCCGCCGACGGTGTGCCGCGTGCTCGGTAAGCCCACTGTCCCCCACTGCGCCAAGTGCTGCCGCCGGCCCGCCGGGCACCGCAGCTATACTAATTGACGATTCGTTGTTTGCATGTCCCCTGCGCGGCGCGGCGCGGTGCAGCCGTCTGTATGCACTTCCTGTTCCTGTCCGCGTTCTTCTGGCTTAACACTATGTGTTTCAATATTTGGTGGACATTCCGGTGAGTATCGTGTGCGTGAGTATGCGTGTGTGCCTGCAGCTGCGGGCGGGCGCAATGCGCAGCCGTGGCCGATGGTACGCGCTGCTCCGGGGGCTGCAGCACCCCGTGCACGGGGCGCGCGCGCGTCCCCGCGGAGTTCGGAGGCCGTTCACAGTGTGCTTTGTGCGTTGTGCGTAGGGACTTCCGGCCGACGTCGCTGGAGCGCGGGCAGGAGGCGTGCCGGTTGCGCGTGTACCAAGTGTACGCGTGGGGCGCGCCGCTGTGCGTAGCGGGCGCGGGCGCGCTGCTGGACCGGCTGCCGGCCGCCGCCGCCGCGGGCTACCTGCGCCCGAGATTTGCCGTGCGCCGCTGTTGGTTCTACGGCGACGCGGAAGTGCTCGTCTATTTCTTTGGGCCAGTGGGTGTGTTGCTGCTGGTCAACCTCGCCCTCTTTGTGTCCACTACGCGCCAGCTCACCTGCGGCCTCTGGCGCCGCGACGAGGTCAAGTCCACATCTGAGAGGTGAGCCCTGACTATTAGTTGCCGCTGCCGCGTGCACGCAGACGCTAATGCCATAAAAACTTGTTGAATTGGTTAACGGATATACCTAAATAACTTTTTTTTTTTAATGTTTGCGCTGCGCCGGCCGCTAGCCCGGAAGTACTTCGTTACTCTGAAAAACAATATATTTCAAGCTCAAAACACACGGTGCGGTGTTCGCATCGGATCTTTGTGTAAGCGGAGTGGTGTTGCAGGGCGGCCTTGGGGCGCGTGTGCGCGAAGCTGGTGGTGGTGATGGGAGTGACGTGGGGCGCGGACGTAATCTCGTGGGCGGCGGGCGGGCCGGCCTACCTGTGGTACGCCACGGATTTGCTGAACGCGCTGCAGGGGCTGTTCATCTTTCTGGTGGCGGGATGCCAACCGCATGCGTGGGCGGCCGCGAAGCGCGCGGTCAGCAAGTTGTGCGCGCGCCGCGGCCGCCACGCGCGCCACGCTGCCCACTCCTCTTCGCACTTGCCGTCCTGCGGCGAATCGCTAACGCACACAACCGCCGCGCCCGCGCCAGCGCCCGCGCCCGCAGCCACCCCGGGCGCCGTCGCGGGTGCCGTTGGCGGTGCTGGTGCCGGTGTCGGTGCCGGCACGGCCGCGGACCCCGCGCGCCTGCCCATGGAGACGGTGTGCTGACCCGCCCCCGCCCCGTGTATTTATACACGTGCGTGTATATGTAACCGTTTATGTAGTGATGTGACGAACTGAGCCGCGCGCCCCGCTCGCTCCTCGCCCCGGCTCCGACCCCAGCCCCAGCACGGCCCGGCCCCGGACGACCCGCAGGCGGCAGCGGGGGCGCCGGGTGCGGGGGAGCGCGCGCGTTGATATCTTTTGCAGAGCGCGCGGCGGACAGACGAGCGGACGAGCGGACGAGCAGCTGTCCGAGGGACGCGCGCCGCGCGCAGCACGCAGCACGCTGCACGAGCGCAAGGCTACTAACGTGTCGGCAGAGGCTGTCGCTCGGCCGACGGGACGACTGACGCAAGTTATCGTTAACTTTTGATGTACGAATAAGTTCTTCTTGAACTTAAATAAAGTATAATCCAAAGCTTAAGTTGTTTCCATTAAAAAACCTCCAGCAGTGCCCGCTTGCTCCGGATCCAACGACCTTAATATTTTCCCGCTTTTCTGCTTCACATAGGACGGGCGGAGTGTGCGGGGCCTTGTGCTCGGCCTCATGCCCTACTTAGACCAAAGTGACCCACACGACTCTCGTACCAGCGCCGTCTCGTCTTCGACTCTCGGATGCACCGTTATTTGGCGAAACAGTAAAAAAAAGCTGGCACTTCGTATTGCTGGTAGGTATTTATTGCCGAAGACGGTTGAAATTGGTAACACCACCGTAGCGTCTGTACCGTACCATCTCCTTCGAGTCGGCGTGCGTCCTCGCCGGGACGCCGCCGTGGGAAGCGGACTCGAAGCGTAGTCGCTGGCGTGACTCTACTGGCGGCAGAAGAGAGCCCTCGAGCGGGAGGGCGAACTTCCGCCACCAGGGAAGGTGGAGAGGTGGCGCCGAACGGCGCGAAGGGAGGTGCTTCGGCGATGGGAGCGGCGACTCCTTGAACCGTCGCACGGTCGCCTCACCGTTGAGGCCGTCCGGCCGGTCATCGGCGATTGGCTGGACCGGGACTTCGGAGTCCTCAGTTTCCGCTTGGTGCATATACTCACGGGGCACGGTTGTTTTGGGAGATATCTGCACCAGCGGAACAGTAGAGGTAAGACTGACGAGGCGTGCGACGAGTGTGGTCACCCGGTGGACACATCGTCCCACACCTCGGCCGATTGCCGGCGATGGGGATGATAGGGCCGCGTCCGGTTTGCGTACAGCTGGGTACACCGCGGGTGTGCAGGCCAACGCCGCGGCTCCTCCGTTCCAACGGAAAGTACTTGTTGACAGTTCCACATTTTACGATATTTAGCTGACCGTTAGCCGAGCCTGCTCATACAGCACGGCATCAGATTGTCGTCCCGTGTCAGACAGTTGAAGTCCTGCACCAGTATTTGCAGCACTAGAATCTCTGCCGCTGCTAACGTACGGTTGTTTGAAAAGACAATCACAGTGTACACACAATGTTAAGGAGGTATGTCGGTACGTGTGTGTACGTGTGTAGGTTACGTTGCGCGCGAGCATCATCGGAAGGGCTTTAAACGCGCGGCGGCGGAGCGGCGCGGCGCGGCGCGGGGCGGGGCCGGGCCGTCCGACCGGTTGGAGCGGGGCGGCGCGGGACGGACGGCATACGGCACAACCCGAGCGCGACAGCTTGCCGAACAAGCTAAACTGATATCACTTTAAACACTCGCAAAATGAAATTGTCGGGGAGATGACCGCCCCGCGCGCCGTGCACCGCGCCGCCGGTGCATCTGGGTCGGCGGTGCATCTGGGTCGGCGGTGCATCTGGGTCGGCGGGGCGCGCGTCTGCGCGACTCCAGATATAAACAAGACAGTGCGCTTTTGTAATCGCCGCGAGCACGTAAACTTGCGTACACTCAGCTGTGTACGTGTGCACGCGCACGCGGTGACCCAGTCAACATCTCGGCTGTTTATGAACATGGTGATGCAAATTTTGTACTAGAAATTTATTATATAGAGTTGACACGTGCTTCTGCTCCGGACTTCGAGGCGTCGTGTCGTCGGGTAATGTCATGTTGATGAAGATCCTTATATCTTGACTGAATGTTCTTCTGTATTGTATCTATAAAACTGTTCTTTTCAGAACATTCGGCCGAGCGGTCGCGTTTCTATCGAGAACGTCGTATACCTACACTACTTTGAAGCGGGACACCCCCGCCGGAGTCCGCCCGAGCCCACCCGAGCCCGCAGCGAGTTCACGGAAAATGTCGGCGCCGGCGGGTCGTCTTATTGCCTGTTCACAGTAACTGAGTATTTCTCGGTATTGGCAAAGGTACCAGCAGGCGATGGCAGCGCACGCGCACACGCAGGTACTTTCGCAAAGTGATTACACAATGACTTATTTTGTAATGGTAATGAAAAATGAAAAAATCTTTCGGAACAACATAACAACAGAGGAGTACCCGGCACTGATAACGTATTCCGCGACGTTAATCATCAGGTCTCATAGTGGCGGGACACGGCCACCCCGCCTGCCGCTTGCTGCCTGCCGCCTGCCTGCCGCCTGCCTGCCGCCTGCCCGCCGCCTGCCCGCCGGAACCAGCCTTGACAGCACCCGGGTGGCACCAGGTGGTGTACGGCGGCGGATCGGGTCACCCCAATGTTACATAGACTGGTTGCTGATAAAAAAGGCTTTCGGCGGAGAGTTGCCCTAGCATCCAGCAGACGGAGAGGTTGCAGCCTAGGAAACAATCCATGTACGCGCCTCTGTATGCGGCGGAAGTAGGGCGAGCGCGTGCTGCGGTGCTGCGGTGCTGCGGTGCTGCGGTGCTGGGGGTGAGGGTGTGAGGGTCGGTACCGCAAGTAGTAACTAGCTCGGCTATCGCTGCGGCCCCGGGGCGCTGCAGGCTGCGGCGGCGGCGGCGGCGGCGGTGCGGGTCGCGATAGCACCGGAATGAGTCTACAAACAAGATAAACGGAGCCGGAGCACGCGCGGCACGCGGCACGCGGCACGCGGCGCCGCGGGGACGGGAACGGGGACGGCGACGAGTGCGGGCAGGAAACTTTCACCTCGCCACCGCCACCGCCACCACCACCGCCGGATGCCGAGACGTTGGCTTTGAGCACAGGACGTACTTGCAAGACTCGACACCCGAGCGGCTCGGAACTAAAGTATTATAAAAAACCAGAGCTGGAAACCAAGTCTTCAAATACTTGTAATCTCTTTCTTGTAAATGAAACTTTAAACGATAGACATACAGTACATTTTGAATTGTACGAAACAAATTACCTATTGAGACGTACCTTTAGTTTCTTTAATAATAATTATTGTTACAACAAAAGTAAAAACGTCATAACTATCGTTTATTAAATACGCATATTCATTCGACGGCACAGAAACCAACTTTCTAAAAGTTGGAAATGATCGTGCGAGCGAAAGTAATGTGTCGAAGCATCACAGTTAGTCAGTAGTAACGGCAGTCGCTTGTCGGCATGACCTTGATCACGCGTCTCCTTAAGTGCCGAGTGATGGGGAGCACCGGGCGCCGTTTACCGATGAGTCGAATGTACCTTACGTTCAGGTTCAGGGTAAATAGCAATATAGAATGTACCGATCTGGACACCTCCATTAACGCGAAGGCCGAACAACTCTCCCAGGACGGAGTCAGGTTAATAGTCCATAATGCTCTCATCAACAACATATTCAAAATGTTTAGTATCTTGTACGAACATTTAAAAAGAGATGGTCGTTAAACGTCGTTGAAGCGTATGCTCCAACGACAACTCACTCGGATGAAGAGGTCGGGCCCACGTATGACGACGTATCGAAGGCGATTCATAACACCACCAACACCTATTTCACTGCAGTTGTTGTAGACTTCAATGCCAAAGTAGGAGTACAAAAAGGCGATGAATCGATGATTGGAGGGTTTGGTTTGGGGTCGAGAAGTCACTGGGGACAAATGCTATTCGATTTCCTCCACAGGGAAGGACTCGTTTTGATGAACTCGTTCTATCAAAACAAGCCCCAAAGTAGACCTTAGCAAAGCCCCGATCACGTAAACAGAAACGAAATCGACTTTATCATGACGGATAAGAAACGCATATTTGAGGAGCTGTCTGTGGTCAATTGTTCTAACGCCGCGTAACGAGTGAGCATCGACTTGTGCGAGACACCTTGCATATCGATTTTAGGCTGGAAAGATTCCGAATGACTCGAATCTGCGTCCTAATCTATTTTCGAATTACTCTTATACCTGAAAAGTTCCTGATAGAACTAAAAAATGGATTTAGTGCATTGGATACTATTACGGATATGGACAAGATCGCGGGTAACATTGCGGCAACACTGCGCGAAGTAGATAGTATGTTCTTTGGGTCGCAGCGTGAAGTTCGAGAGGCTAAGCTCTCTGGCGAGACATTGGATCTTGTGAGGAAATGTCGGGACAGACTGCACTGCCAGAACTTTTGCAGAATAAGCTCGATCAAGGAAATACGGAATGTTAATAAACTGGTATTGAGAAACTATAGACCGATTGCGTTCCTGTCCTACGTCTACAAGGTATTTTCTAGAGTTATCACGAACCATCTCTCTTGAAGGCTTGACGAATACCAGCCACCGACCGAAGCAGGCCGGGTTTCGTAAAGGTTATAAGTCGGTACACTAGTAAGTAGTACTAAAAGTTAGCAAACCAAAAATTTAAAAACCTATAAATGTACACTGCTTTAAATTATTAATTTGAATTCGTTTAAGTTTTGTCAAATGTGAATGTCCTTGAGAATGTTAATGGTCATTCAAAAGGTGTAATAAAAAAAGCAATTTAATCGCAAGGGTAATTATGATCTTCAATTGACTACACGCGGCAGTTGACGTTCGTTCATATTGATTTTTAATTGTCGCGGCTGGACGCCGCGGACGCGGAGAGTACATCTGAATGTCAGCCTTTAATAAATACCCTCGCGCCAACTTCGATTGACTTTAGTATGATCATAGTCTTTACTGTACTGTCATAGGATCGAAATTCAATTTCGTAGCTGACGTCCTCGAGAGCTGAAGACTTCCCGCGAGTCGAGTCGCGTCTGCAGGACCAGGCCGCGCCGAAACTATTTCAAAAACGGGGGTTGAAAATATTTTTGTATTTAAATACTTTTAAGTTTTCCTCACCGCTTGATTCGTTCGTGGATTCAATTTCTTGATGAGGGAGTATTTCATTATGTTTAAAATAGATAATGTATACCAAATTTAGATAACTCTTTAAGCTTGTAATAATAAGTACATAGTTTTTGATGTTAACACGGAAAGATGGTAACTAAACAAACGGTTTAATTGATTCAGCAGTTATACTTTACTTACTTTAGTCTACTTTATTACAAAACGCATGAGCTTGCAAGTCTTCCAACTAGTTCTTAGAATATAAATACGTTTTCATTGAACTATGAAAATAGAATTCGCGCGGCGTACATTACGCGTTGTGTTAACGTAACACGGTGCGGGTGCAGCGGCGCGCGCGCAGTGTACAGCGCGCGCGCCTCGCCCCCGCGCGGCCGCCTCGTCGCGCCTCCGTAAAGAAACTTCAACGTATTAAATACTGGAAAGTACATTGTACCGCTCGGGCGCGCGGGGCTCGTGGGTCGCGTGGGTCGCGTGGGTCGCGTGGGGCGCGTGGGGCGCGCTCTTACAAACAAATACCGGGTTTGAAGACCTGGTCGCGTGAAACTGTCTCATTCTTATTTAACTTTACGCGGCAGCTTTGCCGAGGCGCAGTGGGCGCCGCGTGTGTCCAGCGTGCCGCCATGCCCACGCCCACGCCCACTGCGCCGTCCGCTTGTCGGTCGCGGGCTGCTTCAGTCGTTTCGCATGCAGTAAGCGCTCAACTTCAGAATTCTATAAAAGTGAAAGGTTAAGGTCTCCACGTCACTCGATTGTGGCGCACTTTGAACCCGATTAAGTATATATTTTAATTTCAAATATCTTTAGTTCACGCGTCGTCTAACTCACTTTGAATGTGATAATTGTTACGATGCTATTTTTATTTATAACGAGTTGAATAACAATACGATTGAATTATTTGAACTCGTTGCGATAAGGATCCGTTTCGTCTGGAGCTGTTCCTGCGCAGGCGTCGGGTTACTTCGAGTCATTACTTAATGATCGTCGAGGCGGTGCGCGGGGCGCGGGGCGCACAGAGCGAAAGTAATGGCGCGTTCTTGAACCGGTCGGCGGTGCGGCGCGCGGTGCGGCGCGCGGTGCGGCGCGCGGTGCGGCGCGCGGTGCGGCGCGCGGTGCGGCGCGCGGTGCGGCGCGCGGTGCGGCGCGCGGTGCGGCGCGCGGTGCGGCGCGCGGTGCGGCGCGCGGTGCGGCGCGCGGTGCGGCGCGCGGTGCGGGGCGCGGTGCGCGCACGCATCAGCTCCAGTGATCCACAATGCGTCGATCTACAACTGACATTGCACGGCCGCGACGCAGCCGCCTAGTGCGCGCGGTCTACATGAATACTTTATACTCTTTGCGAAGAGATTATAACAACAAAGGTTGAATACAAAATATCAGTCAAATGTATATGTTTAACAGTTCCGTCCGGCGCTGCTGCAGGCGCTGCTGCAGGCGCTGCTGCAGGCGCTGCTGGTGGCGCTGCTGGTGGCGCTGCTGGTGGCGCTGCTTACAGTCATATACACGGTTGTGATCCAAGACGTTTCTATTTCAAAGGCTCGAGAGGCTGAGGGCTCGCAGGTCCGGCAGATGTGCAAACGTCCTGCGCTCCTCCTGTGCGCTGCGTTTAAATCTGAATCGGACGCGAGTCTGTACTCATGCCAGTTCGCGCTGCGCTACGCAGCCAGCAAAGCGCTGTCGCCTGCCCGGTTACACGTTACTCGTGCGACTGCCCGGTGACCTCGTGGAGGCCGCGCGGTAGCAACTACCCTGGTGACGGACCAGCGGTGCTCTTGCGGCCGAGGTGTGCGCGGGACGGGCGGGTGCTAGCGGGAGCACCGCCCGCGGCCTATGTACTCGCCGCAAAAAGCTCTCGTCGTTTCCAGTGAAATAAAATAATTCTTGCCTTGTGACTCTTGTAACTTCCAGTCCTCCTTCGACTTAAGATAGGACCAGAATTGCACAGTACTAAAAGAACTTAACTACAGTTCTGGTCGAGGCCGTTCAGCGAGGTGCAGCGGGCGGTCGGCCGCTCCGTGTCTGCATTCGTTCAATAATAATGTAGTGTAATGTAATGTAATGTAACGAATAGCAGCCGCGGCGAGCGGTAGCGACGGCGCGCACGCACGCACCCACGCACCCACGCACCCACGCACCCACGCACCCGCGCCGCACCGCGCCGCACCGCGCCGCACCGCGCCGCACCGCGCCGCACCGCACCGCACCGCGCCGCACCGCGCCGCACCGCGCCGCACCGCACCGCGCCGCACCGCACCGCGCCGCACCGCACCGCACCGCGCCGCACCGCACCGCGCCGCACCGCACCGCGCCGCACCGCGCCGCACCGCACCGCACCGCGCCGCACCGCGCCGCACCGCACCGCACCGCACCGCACCGCACCGCACCGCACCGCACCGCACCGCACCGCGCCGCACCGCGCCGCACCGCGCCGCACCGCGCCGCACCGCGCCGCACCGCGCCGCACCGCGCCGCACCGCACCGCACCGCACCGCACCGCACCGCACCGCACCGCACCGCGCCGCACCGCACCGCGCCGCACCGCGCCGCACCGCACCGCACCGCACCGCACCGCACCGCACCGCACCGCACCGCACCGCACCGCACCGCACCGCACCGCACCGCGCCGCACCGCACCGCACCGCACCGCACCGCGCCGCACCGCGCCGCACCGCACCGCACCGCGCCGCACCGCGCCGCACCGCACCGCGCCGCACCGCACCGCACCGCGCCGCACCGCACCGCACCGCACCGCACCGCACCGCGCCGCACCGCACCGCGCCGCACCGCACCGCACCGCACCGCACCGCACCGCGCCGCACCGCGCCGCACCGCACCGCACCGCGCCGCACCGCACCGCGCCGCACCGCGCCGCACCGCGCCGCACCGCGCCGCACCGCACCGCGCCGCACCGCACCGCACCGCACCGCACCGCACCGCGCCGCACCGCGCCGCACCGCGCCGCACCGCACCGCGCCGCACCGCACCGCACCGCGCCGCACCGCGCCGCACCGCACCGCGCCGCACCGCGCCGCACCGCGCCGCACCGCGCCGCACCGCGCCGCACCGCGCCGCGCCGCGCCGCGCCGCGCTAGGTAGGTGCCACGGGCGCGTGCACGGAGCTCTCGCGCGCTGCCATTTGTTTGCACGCACACGTAGCGAACAACAGATCGCGCACCGGAAGCGCGCCGCGCGCGGCGCACGGACTGCGCCCGCGGTGCGTCATTTGTGTGTGTACACGAGATGAAAGTCCCATTTTTTCGAATGATGTGTCTGTTGTGAGTGGATCTTATTGAGGATTACGTTAAACATCATCGAACTCTGGGCGCGGAGAGGCGGAGACGCGGAGACGCGGAGACGCGGAGACGCGGAGACCACAAACTAAATATTATTACATAATTATATAAAACGGGCTCTCAGCTTGGAGATTTATACTTTCAATTTTTAATAAAAAAATATTTGATTTATCTTATCAATGAAGGTGTCCACGAGCAGGCTCCGCCCCGCGGCGCTGCTGCACGACTAACATTCCGTTTAAGTCCATAGCAATTCTCCGAATGTCGGTATAAACGCTGTCTTTGTGTGTGTCGCATGAAAGAAATCCATCGGAACCAAGTCGGTGACCTTGGTGGCCACGGGAAATCCCTAGAGCGACTAATCAATTTGATAGGAATAGCTTCCCGAAGAAATTTTATCGGGACTCTAGTCCTGTGCGGGGCTGCTCCATCCTGTTGGACCAACGAGCTGCGTTTCCGGGGCTCCGGTCTGTCGGCCGCGTCGCGCGGCACGGTCACCGGCGCCGGACAAAATATGTATGTAATTGTTTGTATGTTTTGAGATCATATGATTGGATGTACATCTCGAAACCAACTCTTCGGAGATGTGTACAAACTGGAGCAGGAGTTTAGTCTCCGTTCACAGAGGCATGAATGTTCGGAGCCGGCTCGCATTCACGCGGGGGACGGCTTCACTAATCAGCTATCAGTATGGCCAAATTCAATAATGAATAAATAATCAAATGAAAACCAATAAACAGAACCTCCTCCAGTACCGCGTCTGCACTTACCACACTGTATTAGATAACTCCACACACACATGCACACGCGCGCACCCACCCACGATACGCGCGCCGCACCGCACCGCACCGCACCGCACCGCACCGCACTGCGCCGCACCGCGCCGCACCGCACCGCACCGCACCGCACCGCACTGCGCCGCACCGCGCCGCACCGCGCCGCGCCGCACCGCGCCGCGCCGCACCGCACCGCACCGCGCCGCACCGCACTGCGCCGCACCGCACTGCGCCGCACCGCGCCGCGCCGCACCGCACTGCGCCGCACCGCACCGCACCGCACCGCACCGCGCCGCACCGCACCGCACCGCACTGCGCCGCACCGCACCGCACCGCGCCGCGCCGCACCGCACTGCGCCGCACCGCGCCGCGCCGCACCGCACTGCGCCGCACCGCGCCGCACCGCACTGCGCCGCACCGCACTGCGCCGCACCGCACTGCGCCGCACCGCGCCGCACCGCACTGCGCCGCACCGCGCCGCACCGCACTGCGCCGCACCGCGCCGCACCGCGCCGCACCGCACCGCACCGCACCGCGCCGCACCGCACCGCACCGCACCGCGCCGCACCGCACCGCACCGCGCCGCACTCGCCCAGAGAACAGAACTGGTTCAACCGGCACCTTGTCCACGTTGTTATGTTATTTCCTATTTGTCATACAAACATACAAAAGATGTAGACATTGGTATTTGCATTAAAAGTTTATTCCAGTTACTGCATTGAAGATAGTTGTTGGCTAGTCTTTGTAATGAAATGAAAGTAAAATAATTTATTTTAATTCAGTTCACGTTCCACTTCCGCCACGTCATCCCCGCGCCGCCGCACCGCGCCGCGCCGCACCGCGCCGCACCGCACTGCGCCGCACCGCGCCGCGCCGCACCGCACCGCGCCGCGCCGCACCGCACTGCGCCGCACCGCACTGCGCCGCACCGCGCCGCACCGCACCGCGCCGCGCCGCACCGCACTGCGCCGCACCGCACCGCACCGCACCGCACCGCACCGCGCCGCACCGCGCCGCGCCGCACCGCGCCGCACCGCACTGCGCCGCACCGCACCGCGCCGCGCCGCACCGCGCCGCACCGCACTGCGCCGCACCGCGCCGCGCCGCACCGCACTGCGCCGCACCGCGCCGCACCGCACTGCGCCGCACCGCGCCGCACCGCGCCGCACCGCACCGCGCCGCGCCGCACCGCGCCGCACCGCGCCGCGCCGCACCGCACTGCGCCGCACCGCGCCGCGCCGCACCGCACTGCGCCGCACCGCGCCGCACCGCACCGCACCGCGCCGCACCGCACCGCGCCGCACCGCACCGCACCGCGCCGCACCGCACCGCGCCGCACCGCGCCGCACCGCGCCGCACCGCGCCGCACCGCGCCGCACTCGCCCAGAGAACAGAACTGGTTCAACCGGCACCTTGTCCACGTTGTTATGTTATTTCCTATTTGTCATACAAACATACAAAAGATGTAGACATTGGTATTTGCATTAAAAGTTTATTCCAGTTACTGCATTGAAGATAGTTGTTGGCTAGTCTTTGTAATGAAATGAAAGTAAAATAATTTATTTTAATTCAGTTCACGTTCCACTTCCGCCACGTCATCCCCCGCGCCGCCGCCGCCGCCGCCGCAGCCGCCGCCGCAGCCGCCGCCGCAGCCGCCGCCGCCGCCGCCGCAGCCGCCGCCGCCGCCGCAGCCGCCGCCGCCGCAGCCGCCGCCGCAGCCGCCGCCGCAGCCGCCGCCGCAGCCGCCGCCGCAGCCGCCGCCGCAGCCGCCGCCGCCGCAGCCGCCGCCGCAGCCGCCGCCGCCGCAGCCGCCGCCGCCGCCGCCGCCGCAGCCGCCGCCGCCGCCGCCGCAGCCGCAGTCGCGGCGCATCGACGGATGCGTGCCCTTTACTTAATCGAGGATGCATTCGAATTGTGTCAAAAGGCTATCGGCAGCGCGCACGCACACGCGCACGCACACACGCACGCACACGCGCATGCGCAGCGCGCGATGCGAGATAAAGGAACCGACAACAAAGAACGCTTTGCGGCGTTGCGGCGTTGCGCGAGGCGGCGTTGCGGCGAGGCGGTGAGGCGGCGTTGCGGCGAGGCGGTGAGGCGGCGTTGCGGCGAGGCGGTGAGGCGGCGTTGCGGCGAGGCGGTGAGGCGGCGTTGCGGCGAGGCGGTGAGGCGGCGTTGCGGCGAGGCGGCGTTGCGGCGACACTGGTGGCAGGTCTCCACCGGCGGAGACCTGTTTCTGTCGATAAACACTACTGTGCAAAAATGACTGCGTTCCGATTTGAAAGGTGTTGTATAGTGCAATTACTGGGTATCGATACTTAACATATCATGTCTCAAGGCGACGAGCGCAATTTGGTGTAGTGCATAATATCATCCTAACTTGAGCCACTATCCTATGGACCGACTGTCCATATATCACTTATCATCAAGTGATGATTCGACTGGTGTCGTCACAAAAAAAAAGTTATAGCCCAAATGCCGCGCCAGGCGACGGGACGCGGCTGGTTACCAGAGCGCGGTGGTTGCGGTGGCTGCGGTGGTTGCGGTGGTTGCGGTGGTTGCGGTGGTTGCGGTGGTTGCGGTGGTTGCGGTGGTTGCGGTGGTTGCGGTGGCTGCGGTGGTTGCGGTGGTTGCGGTGGTTGCGGTGGCTGCGGTGGCTGCGGTGGCTGCGGTGGTTGCGGTGGCTGCGGTGGTTGCGGTGGTTGCGGTGGTTGCGGTGGCGAGCCTGACTACTGAAGCTTTAATTCGCGGTGAATGTCATTGATCAGTGCACGATGCAGCGTGAGTCAGTCGGAATAGTGGGTGCACGGTGCGGGCTTGGGCGCGGGCGTGGGCGTGGGAGTGGGAGTGGGGAGGGGAGCGCGCATCACACAGATTCATAGCAATTGCACGTGCTGCGTTGAATCCAGACAGCGGATCGCATCAATCGGGCGTATCACATTGCAGCGCGGTGCGCGCGCGGGCGCATCGCTGCTCGCCGCTGTACCGCCGCTGTTGTTGTCGTTGTTGTTGTTCAATCGAGTCGCGCAAGTTTAACACTTACGTTGAATTCATTTATTAACTTCACACATGTGGTTAGTACTAAGGTTTGGATTGGTAAACAACCACTCGTGTAGACGGGCGGAGGGACGGGTCCGGGTCCGGGTCCGCGTCCGGGTCCGCTCCGGATCTTCGGGCAGCGCTGGACGTCGTCAGAGAGCTGAGCGGGCGAGGGTTTACACTCTGATCAAATACACCTTTCCTGAAAGTTTTTTTCATGGATTCACTCCACGTTTCGGTTAGTTTGTTGACAAATTTGATATCTTGCTGATTCTGATCGTTGCACAAAGACTTTCCGAGCTGAACTCTGTGCAGTAACGGACAGGAACACTTGCGACGCATCCGTCCGAGTCCTGCGTCAGCCGAGCGGAAATGAAAGTCTATCAAATGCATTAACATTATCAACTGACTATTGTTTGGGTTCCCAAGCCGTTCGCAATAGGTAAAAGAGTAGTTTTCGCGGTGAGGTGGCTCACGCGCTTCCTACTCGCATAACCCTGCGGTCGGCACCGCGCGTGCTTTGACCCCAGCAGTCGCTCAGGCCCTGAACCCGGTACCTGCCCACGTTCCTGTTGGATCATTACCGCTGTAATCGCTTGCTACTGTATACTTCTAAAGGTGAGAGCAGTTCAGGTCCACTGGAAGTGCGCGTATTATATTTATGACCATAGTTTTTAAGATGAGGTCAAGTTGGTCACATCGGAATCGCTAGAAATGCTTGCTACCTTTGGCTGAACAAGTTTGGGTATATGGTAGTGGTTGTAATGGTCTTTATTACAAATAACGATACAGTACACGGTTTACAATCACTCAACAACTTAGTTACGCGCACAGGACGTTATAGCAAGATATATCGGAACAGCGGTACTCTGTGTCGTGTTAATCCGTCGCACGCGCCGACGCGAATGCATCAGCGCGCCGGGCTCGCGCCATTGGTCGGCGGCCACTGCGCCGGCGGCGAGCGGTTTGCGCGCGAAAGCTTGAACTCGCGCGCTGCTACAGGTACTTCCGGTTTGCATATATAATTCACTGCAAAGTGGCGAGGTCGCGCGACAGTTGCGCAGGCGCATCTATTCCGGCGGCTTTCTGGCGCGACGGCCTAGTCAGTGCTTCCATACGCGTCACGTGGGTCCAACGCACTGACGTGACCAGAATTGAATCAGTCCGCGCCCGCGCCGGCACCGTCACCCGCACCGGGACCGGCCAGGGTCGCACGCGCGCGCATGCAATACTTTGTATATAAGTAAAACGGCCGTGCACAACGCAAGGGGGACATTTATAAACATAATTCCAACAACCAGTTAGTGTGTATGCGTGCATGCGTACGTGCGTGCGTGCGTGCGTGCGAGCGTGGGTGCGGGTGCGCCGCCGCTCGCACTCTCACTGCTCCTCTCCCCGCCCCACTTGCACACCGCCCGACGCGGCGCGGGCGGTGCGCGCGCGGGGCTGGCATGTCGCGGCTGCAGCCGGCAACTGCTGAAGAGCGCCGAAGTATTTGTCGAGTATCTCCAGATAGCCAAGAAACCGTAACAATGTCCGCGCGCTTATCGCCGCAGACGTCGGCGAGCGACAACTTGCGGGCGGCGAGCGGCGAGCGGCGGGCGGCGGGCGGCGAGTCGCCGTTTATAAATAACTTTATCGGGACCGTAGTAAGTATCGACGTAGCACTCCGTTGCCGTAAGTATATTATATCGCTCCATGCTGCCGCTGTGCGGAGGCTGTGTCTGTTGCCTGCTCGCGTCTTTTGTGGGAAGGTGATGAAACTGAGTTGAGGTAGAACATTTAACTGTGAACATTGACCCGTTCGTGTACCGCGCGCTGGTCTGCACAAAGAATTGAAGTGGTTTGTTTGTCTTTATTCGAATAAATACTGTTATCACAACGTCTACGTCGGCCAGGAGCGGTCGCGCGCGGCGACGCGGCGACGCGGCGACGCGGCGACGCGGCGCTCGCACCGCTGACTAACCCAGAAACAGAACAAAACACAAATTCCGTACACGGGAGCTAATCACGTGCGCTGAGCACTACAGCCTCGGGTTCTATTTAACTTGTAGCTAGCGTAACACTACCCGTGTGTTTTGTACGAGCCGGTGACGTCAGCCGGTCAGCAGCTCGGAGGCGCGCGGGAGGCTAATGTACTGTACGTGTGTCTATGTGTCTGTGTGTTGTGTGTGGTCTGGTGCAAACAGTTGGCCGGTGGTAGTTAAGGTCACGAGCTGCGTCGGCGCAAACTATGTGACCACAGGCGCACATTACGGCCGTCAGATCGTGAACCGAACAAGCCAAGAGGGAAAACTCTCTCCACTCCCTGCGGTGGATCTGGTGTTGGGCTCAGCCGCTAACCGTTGCACGGCCGCGCAGGATGGGGACAGCGACTAAATGCAATACCGACACTCCTCTCCCCCGCGGCGCCGACCCGCCGGGGGCCGAAGGGCGCACAACGCAGCTGCCGTAGCTCACGAACACACATCTGCGTTCAGCCAATAGAGCTACTTCGGGCTGGCCCGGTAGATTGTTCCTAGTTTCACCGTTGGTGACCAAGCCGTGGCTGCTGAGCTCCATCGCCACGACATGAGGGGAAGCTCCCGGGGAGAGTGCCGCGCAGCGCCGGCTGATGATGAGGGCACGGCACTGGCCACAGGTACTTCATTACTAAAACAGGCCGCGACGCGAGCGGAATGCTTTTGTTCATTAACGCGGGAACGCGCAATGAATACACCGCATCGCATTCAGATATTAACAAATGCTCTATTGTTTAGAAATGATGAAAGCTGTTCGCATCCAACTGGTGACATAAGCCGCGCGGGTGACGCATAGCGGAGTGACGGCGCACGCGCACGCGCACGCGCACGCGCACGCGCACGCGCACGCGCACGCGCACGCGCACTGACCCTCCCGACCGGGCGTCGGCGCCGCCGGGTTGCACGCGGAGTCACGGGGAGAGCTGGAGTTGTGTTCCTTTATGACTCGGAGAATATGGAGGGGCCGCGAGGATTCCTTCCAAATGCTTTTAATTTAGTTAGCGCGATGTGTACCGGGGAAACCTTGGTGGGTTCATTTGGCGGCTCGGCCCGCGTCCGATGAAGGTGTTCAGGTTAATTCGGTGGAGAGCCGCGGCGCGATGTGGGCGCGTCGATGCTGTCGCGAGACATCCGGCGGAGGAGCAGCGCCGCAGTGCGTCGTTGTCTTGAGATAGCGGCTGATCGACTGGAGGACATGGGGAGTGGGGAGTGGGTAGTGGGTAGTGGGGAGCCCGCGGCAGGCGCGATAGCGGCCCGGCCGCGCGGCGCCGGCCTCCTCCTTGCGAAATACTCGACACTTGTAGTTCACCGTTTAAATGGTCACCCTGTCTGGTACCGTCAGCTCGCGGGTAGCAGCGCTGGCTGGTCACCTATGGTACCTATGGTACCTATGGGCCGCAGCCGGCGCCGCGCTGAAGGCTGTCGGATGCAGTGGAGTACGCCGCATCTATTTATTTCTGTTTCGTTCAAACTTCAATCGACAAAAACTAAACTCAATGTAAAATATTGTTGGGCAAGTTCCGGTGTCGCTGCGCCGCCGCCGGATGGGTGGGCGCGCGTTACATCTGCGAAACCTATTTTAAGCTTAGCTGCTGGAAAATTTATAGTTTTACATTTATTTCAACCTGCTCTGTACAAACAACTTTATAACGGAGCGGTAAACACCAGGCATCTGCGAACTGCGGGGCGGCCACGAGCGCAGTGCGGTGCAGTGTGTGTCGTCCTAACTGTCCGTGCCGCTCGGTGTCGTCGTTTCATTTTGTTTTTTTTTTTTTTTTTTTATTTTGACACGCCTTTTTCCCAGTAGGGGTAGACAGAGGTGAATAAACCACCCACGTTTCGCCAGATGTGGTCAGATTAGGTCCCATGTAACAGGGGGCGAGCCTGTTGCCACTTTATTGGTACCACCACACGCACACACACAAAGATGATATCAGTGTGCGGGTTTCCTCACGATGTTTTTCTTCACCGTTTTTGTATCTCGCTGTTGTAACTAAAGTTCACAAAAGTACATAACTTAAATATTAAGTCATCGCTACATGCCGAGATTCGAACCCGCGACCTTCGCAATGAAAGCCGCACGCTCTAACCATTAGGCCAGCGAGCTATTATAAAAAAATAGGGTTTGTAATTGTATTGAGAAGTAATTCGCCCGCGCTCTCCTCGCTATGAGCCTATCGCGCGTACCGGACACCGCGCGTACCGGACACCGCGCGTACCGGACACCGCGCGTACCGGACACCGCGCGTACCGGACACCGCGCGTACCGGACACCGCGCGTACCGGACACCGCGCGTACCGGACACCGCGCGTACCGGACAGTAGCCCCGCGCACCGGTCTGCGCGCGCATTTGTGTCATTTTTCTTTAAGCAGTAAAGTGCAGTGTGAATGTTTTCGCGACGATTGCGCTTTGCGGCCCACGCGGCACTCCAGTGTACCGACGCACGCACCACCACGCGTTCTCTACCCGCCTACCCGCCTACCCGCCTACCCGCCTAGCGGTTGCCGGTAGTCCGCGTAAACCCTTGCGCGGTGCGCGGCCTGCGCGCTGCTGTTTCGGCTTCACATTACTAAATAGTATTTATTGCCGTTACCAAGTTACTGCCGTATGACGTCACGCATGGCCAGCGCCACGAGCGCGGCGCTCATGTCCTGACACCTCTGCAGCAGCAGCAGCAGCAGCAGCAGCAGCAGCAGCAGCAGCAGCAGCAGCAAGCAGCAGCGGGCGAGGCGCTGCCGAAGTAATTTCGATTTGAATTGCGACGGCGCGGTGCCGCGCTGCTTATTTATAACAAGGCAATTTGCCAAATTCGGGAATATAGCTATCGCGCAGGGCGTTCACCTGCTGGCTTGTGTGGAGATCGTCAGCTCACCCGGCCGGCCCAGCGAACCAACACCCTTACCGTTAGCACCGCAAGCCCATCTCCATGGTAACGAGGCAACAGCCGCGCGCCGCACCAGACGGCACGCAGAAGGGAGTGCCGCCGGCGCTCGTCCTTATCATTGGAATCATGATATTTTGAATTTGCGCACGCGGCGCACGCTGCGCACGCGGCGCTAAGTGCAATGCGTGCGTGGATACAACATGCTAAATAATACATTTGAATTCATTGCAGACGGGCTCGTAGCGCGAGAGGTGCAGTTCGCATAATTAGCCTGCAGCGCTCTGCCGGAGTCGGACCGGGGACCGAGTCCGCGTCACCGCGTCACCGCGTCACCGCGCGGGCCGGCGCGGGCCGGTGAGGGTCGGGGCGGGGCGTGAGTTATTCCGTCGGGTGGGTCTCAATGTCGCGCCGTTGTATTTATAAAACACAAATTTTTCAAAACAACAATATTGCGCGCCTCATGTCAACCGGCCGAGCGGGCGCGGGCGCGGGCGCGGGCGCGGGCGCGGGCGCGGGCGCAGGCGCGGGCGCGGGCGCGGGCGCGGGCGCGGGCGCGGGCGCGGGCGCGCTCCCTCCTTACGACCGAGAGGTTCAATACCGCCGCACGGGGTCCTGCAGAATTCCAACAGCTTCGTTTTATACCGAGTGAAGCAAGTTGTCGAGTAATGAACTCGGACAAGCGGACCGCGCACCTGGCCCGAGTCAGAAAGAGGGTCGCTTAAGCAATACTAGCAACGCGTTCGCTACATTTGGGGTCCCACCGAACTGGGGCTAGGGCATGGACGAGGGTGGAGGGTGGCCCTATAGCTGCTTGTCATAACAACAATACAAAAAGCTTGCGTTGCTACCGTAAGTTGTTTTCCGTTAATCTTCAAATTCGGTGCGCGGTGCAATGTATCCGGCTCGAGGGCCGTCCTGTGCAGACACTGCCAATGAAGGCGATGAATAGATCTAAAAACAAGAATTTAAAGATGCTCGTATCGATGCACCTGGCGCAGTTGCTGGCATCGGTCGTTCTTAGGCTCCTACTACTGCAATAGAAAATATGAATAAAAAACGGTAAAGATCGGCCTGCTGCAGAAGCAAAGCGTCGCGGCGGTTCCGCGCCGGTGTGAAGGTGCGTGGAGGAGGCGGCCAGCGGACGCGCTGGTGTCCAGTGTACCCTGGCTTCTGTGTGCCGTCGGGTGCACTATACTGTCCCGCAGGCGCTTGCATGGCGCGAGAGACGGCGAGGCAGGCGCGGATAGTCCCCGAGCCGCCCGGACTGCCCGGACTGCCCGGATTGCCCGGACTGCCCGGACTCCGATTGCACCCGTCGTGTGTTACAGGTAGACTCGGAATCGAAACTAGGGTAACCGCGGTACAATGTAAGCAGACAGCTGCTACGCCTCAGAGGATCACTCCGGTGTGAAGCAATGCAGATCTCCGGTGTATTTGTAATGTCTAATGTAATAGAGGCGGCGGGCGGCGGGCGGCGGGCGGCGGGCGGCGAGTGAAAACAAACAAGGTGCCGCCGGAGGCTGCGCACGACCCACTTGCGGTGTTTGTGTTGGAGAGCTGGCGGCGTGTTGGTGAACGGTTTGATTATTTACTTATCTGGCGGAGCGCGCGCCACATTACACGACGCGGATATATCCGGGTCGGGTAATGTTACCTGCTCCGTGCCGTGCCGTGCCGTGCGCTGACCACACGGCCGGAGCAATGAATGGCGGGCCGGCAGCACGGCGAGCGGGTAGCGGGTAGCGGGTAGCGGGTAGCGGGTAGCGTGCGGAGTTATGCGCGCCGGGGTTTGGTCGCGTACGTTACACAACAATGAGGTTGCGGCAATGCAACCGTGAAGGTAACGGCGGCGGCGCGGCGGCGCGGCGGCGCGGCGAGTAACTGTTGCGGTAACTGTTCCCCGTAACTGTGGCGGAACAATTCTCTGTTATTAAATTTATTGCACTTGATGGTTTAACAATATGCTATTAAACAGCGCCGCGGGCCATCGGCGCCGCCCGTTGTCGTTGCGTATCGAAGCACCTGCAGCGCCGAGTGCACCCGCTGCAGCGGGGCGCCTCGCGCGGCCCGCGCCGCCGCGCCCCGCACCGCACCGCCGGCTCCGGCGACAGCTCTCATATAGTTATTGGTGACTGAGGTGACAGACATCTTGATCTATCTTTTTAATTAAATGTCGACGAGCCGAAGAGCCCGCGGCGCGCATCCCGCGCCCGTGGCCGCTGCGATGCGGCTCAAATGCCTGACTGATAAAAAATGAATGAAAATCCATAAATGAAAAAAACCCCTCGGGTACGCGGGCGCGGGCGCGGGCGCGGGCGCGGGCGCGGGCGCGGTCCGTGCACGCGCAATGCTCGTTGACCATACACAAAGTGATTAAGTATGCGACCATGTGGCTGCAGCCATAAGCGGCGGGCGCGGCGGGCGCGGCGGGCGCGGTGGGTGCGCCCGGTGCCTCCGTCTATGTAGTAAGGAATGCGTTAATAAGTTCGCGAGAGCCCGTGACGCGGGCCGCGACGGGCGCCGGGACCGGCGAACGGCCCGCGCCCGCCGCACAACATTAGTTTGCCCAGTTAAGACGTGTTCACGGAACTCGCGCACGGAGTACATTAATTATACGAGCGGCGCCGACCGGATGCGGATTTTAATATTTATTTACATTAGTAGCGCCGCGGCGGCCATGTGCTCCTCGCCTCTCAGCGCTCTCCGATACAAATGATTTCAGCACAATTTTATCGGACAGCGCGGTGTGCGCGCGGGCGGCTGCTGCGCCGCGCGGCGCCCGCTGCCCGGTCGGGAATGCGCAACGAGCCGGCGGTCGGTGCAGCACCACATTTATATTCCGTGCGCTCAGGCCCCCCCGCCCCCGATACACACGAGAGACTAAATGTAACGGGGAAATGGTTAAAAAATAAACGCAATTTGTAAGTCAACGGGTCCACATCGGAGCTGGCCGGGGGCCAGGCACCGGTGCTTCCGGCGTCCCGGGGATCGATTTAATAAACTGCTTGAGCGGGAGCAGTAAACGGCCCCAAGCCCGCCCGCGACCGCTCGCTGGCCCGTGACCACGCGGCGCCCGTCCGCGTGCGCCACCAGTTCATTTTAACCTTTCATTTTTCTTAATAATAACAAGAAGATGACTAGCCCGCGGTGCACCTGTCCCTCGGTTATATTCAACCAACGCGTCACGGCTTGCTCTGCGTTTGTCTGAATGTTGAATGAGCGCGCCCGCTCGCCCGCTCGCCCGCGCGCCCGTCAGCCTCGTTACTACGCAATGAATGTGCTCAGTGAAGTTCTAATAATAAACAACGCGGAGCGCGCCGCCGCATTCAACACGATCTGCTTTTGGAAATAAACAAGGATGCTGTGGTAGAAACGTTAAAAATACTGATTTATATACGTTCCCACGTCCGCCGCCATCGCCGGGCCAGCTCGCGGGGCAGCACCGACACCGCCGCCATCGCCGGGCCAGCTCGCGGGGCAGCACCGACACCGCCGCCATCGCCGGGCCAGCTCGCGGGGCAGCACCGACACCGCCGCCATCGCCGGGCCAGCTCGCGGGGCAGCACCGACACCGCCGCCATCGCCGGGCCAGCTCGCGGGGCAGCACCGACACCGCCGCCATCGCCGGGCCAGCTCGCGGGGCAGCACCGACACCGCCGTCACTCTTGCGGTTGCGTTATGTTTCAACGCGAGTTACGATGTCAATTGTGAATTTGATGATTATGGAGTCACTCCAAAACCTCCCGTCTCCCCGCTCCCCGCTCTGCTACCTCCACTTGCCCCCGGCGACGCTCCCTCCACTTGCCCCCGGCGACGCTCCCTCCACTTGCCCCCGGCGACGCTCCCTCCACTTGCCCCCGGCGACGCTCCCGACTCTCCGCGGACGTTTCGCAGACACAAACCCGAAACTGTCGACGCGTAAACAAACAGGATATTGAGATCAGTTATGACATGACATTAAACTATACTTTCATTTAAAACGGTTGCTCCACATGACGATAACATTACACGCAACACGATGGTAACACACGCACCACCAGCTCGCGGCGGACCTCTGCATCCATAGCTGTAGGTAGCGCAGGGTACCTGCGTGAGGCACTCCAATACTGTATGCTAATGTTTGACTAAATAAATATGAAACTCGTCTGCATTATGTCGCGTTTCGTTACCAGTAATTCGGCGGGCGCGCCGCGGCCAGCCGCAGCCAGCCGCGGCCAGCCGCAGCCAGCCGCGGCCAGCACCGATTGGCTGAATGATTCCTGAATTGAGTTTCAGTGTCGACGGCTGCCTCGCGCCCGGCGCCGGCCTGATCATTAAACTAGTCCGTATTACTGCACTCCTTCGTGTAAATCAGTCCAAGCGGGACCGGGGCGCGGGAGCGTGGTGCACGTCGTCACGGCGAGCACTTGAGCCCAGCAAACCGCTTCGTCCGGAGAAAGCGACTGGAGTTGAACCGCAGCCAAATCCCGAGCCGCTGGCCACCGGCCGGACTATAAACCAGGGCTCAAACGGGATTTCGGATTTATTTCCGTATTTTGGCCAACGTCTGCGCCCCCACTTGCTTCGTGCCGACCGGATGTACCGGCGTGGGGGTACGGTTCTGCGAACGGCCGCCGGATGTGATTATATGACACGGCAGGTCCCAGTTCTTCACGGAAACCAAAGAAGTGTTTGCTGAATGTCAGAATAACTGTGTGCGCGCGAGTCCCGTTTATTTTCAATCAAATATTGATTGGGGGTAGGTTACCCCGCAGTGCTGGGCAGGGTGCCGGGTCAAAGATCCATCTTGTGCATTGCGGCCAACGTCACAAATGTTCAAACATCCGTCAGCACCGCCTCCACCTGGGGAAAGAGCATCGACAGATTGCAAGGGCCGAGCGGAACCCGTCGCCTCCTCGCCGCGAACAGTAGACCGGAGGTGGTCCTCGAATTCAAGTGCTGCTACGCACTGTGAACGGACGCGCGGACGCGCGGACACGCGGATACGCGGACACACGAACGCGCGGACACACGGACTCGCGGACGCACGGACGCGCGGACACGCGGATACGCGGACACACGAACGCGCGGACACACGGACTCGCGGACACGAACGCGCGGACACACGGACTCGCGGACACACGAACGCGCGGACACACGGACTCGCGGACACACGAACGCGCGTGACAGATCCGCAATAACTGGGTGCGCGTTCTGCACAGACAGTTCAACAAATACGTTACATGCGTCTACGTCGTCAGGTGCAGGCGCGTGTGCGCAAGTGCACGTGTGTGTAGGTGTGGGCGCGTGGGCGCTGTGTGTAAGGCCAGCTTTAGCTCATTTGATCTTCGTTGGAAAAGGCGGGGACATCAGGCGGCACCATGCATCATCGCGCAGTCCGCGCGGCTGAACACCTCCATCATCAATAAACAGAACAGAACAGTTTGCCGTATCACAGTGTACTCGCCGGTGCACGGTGCACGGTGCACGCTTCAGGGCAACGGTGTGCGCAGGTCAAGCTGGATGCGCTGCACTACGCGTGTGAGCGCGAGGTATCCCGCCGCGCCGAGGAAGTCGCTAGCACAACACGCGCTGCGGCGGCGCGCGGCCGTGGGAACGCGACCGACCCGCGACCGACCCGCGACCGACCCGCGACCGGCCCGCGACCGACCCGCACCCGCCTCTTCGTCCGAAGAGTCCCGGCGGCGGCCGCCCGGCTGGTCACCACCGGCCGCGGGCGGGTCTGGTGCCTTACCGCCGCCGGCCTCATTTCCTCCTTAATCGCTCGAATTACAAAAAAAAAAATTAAAAATCGCCGCACCCTGCACTCCAGAATCCAGTACAACCTCGAAAAAGAACATCGTGCTGTGACCGGATGCACACAGCAAAGTGGCCGGATGTGACGACGTGAACAACTGAAATGCCACATAGTTCATTCAATATAAGTAACCGTTAACTTTAATTTAGAAGCAATTTTACGTGAGCCATTAGGACATTTACGAAGTGAGAATTTGACGAAGTTTCCTAAATACCTCACCAGGTGTCGATAGAGTCGAACGCTTTTTCGTAGTACATAAAAACTACACAAAAAAGCAAATTACAACCTGTACATTTCTGTATAATCTGCGCAGGGTAAGGGTGCGCTCTACGGCGCCTTGACGTGTACTTCATTCGCCCTCTTTTCGTTGTTATAAACCGGCGGAACCGGACCGGAAGGCCGTCTCGTACACCGTTAGTTACACTGCTGGCGCTTACATTGTGCCGGTTTATATGATAGATATTATCAGAAGGTTGCGTCTACCGAAGACTTGCTTTAGAACCTACAATTTCAAGGTTAACAATCGTATTTATGGAAATGGTCATATATTAAAAACGTAGCTCGCTGGCCTAACAGTTAGAGCGTGCGGCTTTCATTCCGAAGATCGCGGGTTCGAATCTCGGCATGTACCGATGACTTAATATTGAAGTTATGTACATTTGTGAACTTTAGTTACAACAGCGAGATACAAACGGTGAAGGAAAACATCGTGAGGAAACCCGCACATTGACATCATCTTTGTGTGCGTGTGTGTGGTGGCCCCAATAAAGTGGCAACAGGCTCGCCCCCTGTTACATGGGACCTAATCTGACCACATCTGGCGAAAAGTGGGTGTTTATTCACCTCTGCCTACTCCTACTGGGAAAAAGGCGTGATAATATAAAAAAATAATTAAAAGAAACAGAAAAGTCGGTGCTGGTCGCAGGCCGCGCGCCTGTTCAACTTGCGCGGCAATCTCTCGGTTGGACAAGTTGCTTAAGTGTCAGCTGAAGGCGCGCAGCCGTTGAGGAGTAGTGGGGCAATTCAAGATTCGATGTATTTTAAACTAAAACTATTTTATTTAGTTTTAATCTTATTATTATCTTGTATGATTTCAAACATCAAAATGCTTCTGCAATACTTTTCTGTTTTGATTGAGAGAAATAGTTTCGCCGCCTGCGCCATCATAAACGGCTGCTCCGTACGCAATAAACGTTGGTAACGTTTGGGGTGAGGCGTGAGGAGGCTGGGTGCGCCGGTGTTGCAACGGACAATCTTTAAAATAAGCTGTTTATCAGCTTGCTTTATGGACATAGTAAAAAGTACTCGCCAAGACGTCATCGCGGTGGTGGTGGTTGTACGACCGTGCGGCGCAGTGCATCGAAGTGTATCGAATCTAGTGATAGCGATGTGAGACAGTGTTTGGTCGCAAACGGCTGACAGGAGGCTAGGTTTTTGTGAGTCGGAAATCGAGTAGAAGATCTTAGATCGTCGTAATTCTTTTAGCTGCTAAGTTTATACAGGACTAAGTTTGTAATAGAAAATTATGAGTTGCTGCATTACTGAGACCTGAACAAGTCTTGTTCCCGAGTGGAGACGATATTGTGATGGCGTGTATGTCTTAACCGGAGCTTCTTTATTACAGATATCAGTTTCACAGTTAAGATGGCAGGTTTATTCCACCAGCAAAATACATTGAAGCGTCGTTACCCGGGTTCCGGTTTATTAAATTTCAATTACTTCAACAATGGCTTTGCGAGTGTGAATGAAACGTTTTGTAATCAATAAAATGATAAACAACAACTGAGGCTCGAGCAGTCTCCGGAGCAGGAGCTCTGAGGTAGACGTTAATACCGATCACAATACGGGCTGAGGCACGAGGCAATTGTGAGCGAGGGTCCCGCCGGCTCGCCAGCCGCCGGCCCGCCAGCCGCCGGCCCGCCGGAGACGTAAACGAATTAGTGCTGCGGGTGTTATTTATACGCCATTACGAGTTCGTGAACTCGGCGCCGCGGACGGTGTCTGGTTTTATGTAATGTCTCGGTAATTGCTCCAGATGTGCCGCGAGCGACCCGCACCGCCCGCGCCGCCCGCACCGCCCGCACCGCCTCCGCGACCGCTCAACCACCGCCCCGTGACCGGAAGTCCGTCGTGCGGCGGACGCGGGAGCGGTGCCAGCGGCGGGGGCGTTGCAAAGTTTTCATTCAGCGCTGTTAACGTCGCTATAAATTAAGAGTCATTATTAAGAAATGTTATAAATTCCTCGCGTCGCGGTCACTGCGCGCCGCCCGCCCCCGCGCACCCCCGGCGCACTCTGTCGCACCCCTTCCACCCAACCACCCGTCCACCCCCACTCTCGCGTCGCGCTAGCCCTCTAATTACATTTCTTATACAAACCTTTATTCTATTGATGAATAAAACAGAAGCGCGCTGGTGTATCATAGGTGATGCGCCGTGCGATCGCGTGCTCGCGCGCGCCGGTGCCGCAGCCGGGGAGCCAATAATCATGACAATATCATATGTTCATGTGTCCTGGTTG
Source organism: Troides helena (assembly GCA_029286815.1). NCBI lineage: Eukaryota > Metazoa > Arthropoda > Insecta > Lepidoptera > Papilionidae > Troides > Troides helena. Next base: position 13,871,909 of record JAGSMV010000009.1, on the reverse strand, counting down.
CGATGTTTACACTGCGGCACGGCGCGCGCGGCACCGTGCGATATGGTGCGTTAACGTTCCTCACCCAATAAATGCAGTAACTGCAACCAACCATAGCGCATTTAAATTGGAGCACAACAAGGTTTGAATATCGCCGTCCGGCGGCAGCAGGAGGAGCAACGGCGACTGTCGGGAGAGCGACGGGCGCCGCGACGAGCAAACAGAGCCTTAACTTGGTCGAACGCGGGCCGTGTGCGGCAAAGTTTGGACTATATTCTTGTTGTCGAATGTGGGCGATAAAATTGAGTCTGGCGTCGAGCGTGACGCCGAGATATTTGACCGAGTTCCTCCATGGGATGGACTGGCCGAAAAGGGAGATCTGGCCGAGTTTATGGCTGCTTTTTGTCGCCTTCTTGAGAAGGGTGGATGACTTTCGGTGGGTGAAGTGAATGGCTTCACTTCTCTCCGGGTTTACGTCGATTCGCCACGTCCGGAACCACTCACCTAGGCGGGTGTTCGCGTTCTGTAGGCGCATCGTTATAAGACCCGGGGCTCTGCCGGAGTGATAAAGAGCGGTGTCGTCCGCGAAAAGGGCCATCTTGACAAAGGGGTCTCTAAGTATGTCGCTCGTGTAGAGCGAGAAGAGTAGCGGAGAGAGGCAAGAGCCTTGAGGGGGGACGCCGGCTTTAATCGACCGGGGCGAGGAGAGAGCGTGCTCGACGCGAAAGCGGAAGGAGCGATTCGAGAGGTAGTCTCGAATGACGGTGACTAGACGATCTGGCACTTTGTGAGAGTAAAGCTTGAATATCAAGCCTTCGTGCCAGACTTTGTCGAACGCCTTCGCGACGTCGAATAGGACGGCGCAGGTGTCGATCGTTTGTCTGTGCTCGAGACCGGCCAAAATGTGCTCGGTCAGTCGGTGCACTTGATGAACGCAAGAGTGGTTGCTCCTGAATCCGAACTGTTCGTCGGGGAGGAGGTTGTTCTCTGCGGTGAAATGGCGCAGACGCTCTAGAATGATGCGCTCGTAAAGTTTGCCCAAGGTGTTCAGGAGGCTGATCGGACGGTAGCTGTTGGGTAGGTTCCTCGGCTTTCCGGGCTTCGGAATACCTATAACTACGGCCTCTTATCAGGCGTCTGGGAAGGAGCAGTCGGCTACCAGGGCGTTGAATATGGCCACTAGCAGACCGACGATCGGGGGCGGGAGACTTTTCACAACTCTGTTGGAGATGTTGTCGGATCCCGGGGCTGATCTGGTTTTCAGCCTCTTTATGATGTCAACGACCTCACCGGGGGAAACCGGTTTTAGAGAGGGACCTTCTGGTGGGAGGGCTGCCCTGCGACGCACCTCGTCCTCGACCAACTTGAGGTGATCGGGGTCCACTGGTGCGGTAGAGGGAGTGCACTGGCTCTCTAGACTGTCGGCGAGACAATCTGCTTTTTCGGCATCCTCCAACGCAAGGGAGGAACCATCGCTCATTACGAGGGGAGGCATGCGGGCCATGTTCTCCGCTTTGAGACTGCGAGCCAAACGCCAAAAGTTGGCGCTCGAAGGCTCCAAGTCGCAAAGCAGATTGTCCCATCTGTCGGATCTGAGTTCGGATATGCGCTCTTCTACCAGCCTTTGAAGGCGGCGCAGTTTTATCCTGAGCTCCTCGGATCTGTATCGTGTATAGAGTCTCATTGTGGCGTTTTTCGCTCTTATCAGCCGACGATAGTCCGCCGGGAAGGATCCGAGCAGGTAGTCCGACTCGGGCACCGTTCTCGACTATTCCTTTACGGCTGTGGCGATGTTTCGTTAACGAGTTGATCGCTCGGTTTGCAGCGCCGAGCGAGTCGATCGTATCAGGGATTCCGTCTAGGTGCTAGGGGTTCGCGGCCTTGAGTTTGACCTCGAGGCTGCGCCAGTTGACGATGGTTTAGGTCAGAGGGACCTCACCAGCGGGCCGGCCCAGCTTCATAAGAACCGGGCGGTGGTCGGATCTGAGATCGTCTATGGTCTCGATCGAATGCAGTGGGACGGTTACGTTATTGAACAACGCAATGTCTAGTGTGGATGGGTTGTGAAACGCGACGGTAGGGTATCTCGTTGGGGTTTGCGGCGCTACAATGTTAAACTTGAGCTTATCCGCGAGCTTGGAGAGGATTATACCATTTCGGTTTGACATGATCGGGTCCCAGGTGCTATGCCTGCTGTTTAGATCTCCGGCGACGATGACAGCCGGCCCTAGGTCGAGAAGGGTTCTTATATCTGTTTCCCGCATTTCTTTTGTCGGGGACAGATAGACGGATGCTAGGACGATCGGTTGATGACCGGTGAGGGAGATTTTACACGCCGAGACTTCTATTTTGGCGAGGGTTGGACTAAAAAGCGGTATGCAATGCAGGGCCCGCTTGAAGTAGATGAGTGTGCCGCCTCCTGGGGCGGTCAGCCTGTCGTGGCGGATAATATGATAGTTCGCGATTTTCGGATCGCGATGAAACGGTTTGAGGAATGTTTCCTGAATGAGCATGACGTCGACGTCATGGTTCCTAAGAAACAGGCTTATTTCCTCCTTTCGAGAGCGGATGCCGTTCGCGTTGAAGTACGCGACAGTCAGCGAGCGGGGTTTGATTCTTCCTAAGACCCTGTGTATCTCCATAACGTTTGAATGAGATGGAATACCAAAGGTCTCGGACAGAGTACTGGGGGTGGTTACATGAAGGATTCTTCGAGCGCAGCGAGTGTGTCGGCGTGCTCGATGCTGGCCCTTAACCTATCATGCAAGTCTTGTGCGGCTCGCAATTTTTCTCCAAAGAGAAGAATGTCTTTAATGCTCACCTTTTGGATGTAGGCGAGAATGTGCTGCCTTTGTGGGGGCGGTGGTGCGCCGTTGTGCGGCCCCGGGTTGCCTACGCGGGGCTTTGGTGCACCCGCGATAATTCGCGGGGTGTCCCTCGGTTTTGCACAGGACGCAGCTCGGCGGGTTTGTCGCTTCCGCGGTGCGGGAGCACTCCTTTGTCCCGTGGTCCCCGGTGCATTTGACGCACCTCGGGCGGGCGAAGCAGTTACGGGCTGAGTGGCCGTAAAGTTGGCTACGGTGGCATTGGCCGATGATGCCTTTCTTGTGCGGGACCTCTACCCTCACTCTGGTGAGGTTGCACAGGCGGGTGATCTCGAAGATCTTTTTACCCTCCGGAGAGAGTTCGAGACTTGTCAGGATGAGTGGGAGTGCGGCCTTTGTTCGCATGCTAGTCATGCGACGGGCTTCCAGCACTGGGAAGTTTTGTTTTTTGAGGTCGTCGACGATCTCGGAGATGTCGATCTCCGTTGGGATTCCGCGTATGACAACGCGGAGGTGCTTCTCCTCGGGGAGAGCGAACGTGTGGAAGCCGAGTCCGGCGTTCCGCAGGTGCCTGGTGGCAGCCCGGAAGTCGTCAACCGTTGCTAGGTTGATGCGGATACCCTGCGCGGTGCTCTGCGCTTTGGGGCATGCAATTTTGTGGTTCGCGAACCACCTGGAAACATCGTTCCATTTAGTCTTGTCCTGGAGGACAATCGGGGGAGGCGGGTTCGGGCCGCGTTTTTCAGGCGGGGTCGAAGTGCTGGGGGGGTGCGCGAGAGGCGCAGCCTTATTTGCCGGCGTGCTGGTCGGCGAGGAGCGGTCCGAGTTTAACTCGGAGGGCCGCTTAGAAGCGCGTTTGCGCTTTTTGACGTAGAGGTTGAAGCCCTCTTTGTCGGTGGTCTTGGAGAGTGGACGGTCCACCTCCATGTCGCTGCCGCAAGCGGTGCCCTCCGAGTCGGATTCGGAGGAGGCAGGCAGCTCGGGCTTGGAAGGCCCCGCCATGGGGCCCTCACCTTGTTATGCGCTCGAGTCGCGGGGGTCGGGTCCGGAGAGGCCGGGCTGTCCGTGTCAAAGCTCACGGAACGCGTGGGAAGGGTAGAGGCCGAGTTGGTGAATTGTTCCCAGACCTCGGGGAACTGTTTGCGTGCAAAACACGCAAATAGTGCGGTGCGTGGTGCGCGGTGCGCGGTGCGCGGTGCGCGGTGCGCGGTGCGCGGTGCGCGGTGCGCCGGCGCCGCCTTTACTGCCCACTCGTGCGGTACACACGCACACACATATATACAACTCGCACACGCACTGCCATCGCAGTGAACAGCAGATGAACGTGTAAGGTGTGAGGTGTGCGAACGACACACCGGAAGCGGAAGATTATATTTCTAATAAATTGTTGTAACGATTTTCCTTTGGTATTATTTACGCGGTCGCTACGGTAACGATTGTTACAGAAAATGTTCTGCGGTTGCGGCCGCTCTCAAGGAATACTTCTGATAAATCTCAAGCTTAATTGTATACATCGTGTGGCGGATGGGCCGGGCCGGGCCGGGTCGGGCGAGCGACTAGTGTACATTACGTTATAAACAGAGCAGGTCCGCAACGCGCACCGGGCGGACAATCCATTTATGCGGGCCTCAGCCGTGGGCCGCGCGCACCGTAGCAGGCGCGGTGACCGCGGCATCAACTACATTCGTTATTTAAACGTGTGTTCATGCGTGGGCGTGAGCATGTTCGCGTGCGCGTGTGTTCGCGCCGCGCCGCAAGGCAACGCAAACGAAACTTTAGAAGCTAGTCACCGCACACACGCTGGACACTGGCACTGGTCAGTCCGGCGCGACGGGCGTCGGGCGGCGGGTGTGCGGTGCGGGGTGAGCGGGTGCTACAACTACTACTTCTAGTTTTACCCTGAGAACGTGCCTCTGCATGCCGACGTACACGCTGCGCTTGCGCCGACTAAATACCGACGACCGCCCTCCGTCGCTCTGCGACAGGGAAATGATCTTTAATAGATCTCTTTACGATCACTTGTTATCTAACCCGATACATAACCGTATACATTTGTACAGTGCAGTACAGTGCAGTACAGTGCAGTACAGCGCAGTACAGTGCAGTACAGTGCAGTACAGTGCAGTTAGAGCACGCGTGCTTCATTCCGAAGGTCGCGGGCTCAAATCTCAGCGTGTACCGACACAAACGGTGAACGAAAACATCGCGAGGAGAGCTGCACATGGATTAGAATTCATTCTAAGCTCTATGTGTGAGAAGGCGAAGGCACCAATGCGCGTTGGGCCCGCGCGCAGATTATGGCCCATCACTCTCATATTGAGGGTAGGCCTGTGTCCCAGCAGTGGGGACGTAAATTGACTATTACACATTTGTACTCGCTTCGTATCGCTGAACCCTCGCCGTCAGCCCACCACCACCAGCACCACCAGCACCACAGCACGCCGCTGCAGTCACGCGACACGGCTCGCCTGCCACGCAGGTCCACTTATTCCATGCATCATCAGCACGAGTTTCCCAGTCACCAAATCGATGTGTTTAACTTTTAGAACGGCTTTAGCTTGTCGGGCGCATGCGCATCGCGCGGCGCGCTTCCGGCGCATGGAACTTTTAAAGTTTCAGATCGTCCGCCACCTTGGAGACGTCAACTACTCGGTGATTGTCATCGACCCACAATCCAACCGAAGCCATTCAATATTCGTATTTGCGTTAGATAGCACCGCGCGCGACGCACCCTCGGGGTTGGGGGTGAGAGTAATTAAATCCGCCGCTCGTTTTCAACTTGAAGCGGCCGCGCTCTTGGCTAAGTAATCACCGCAAGTTGTCAAGCAATCAAAAGTTTAAACTTGACGGGATTCCGATATATTTTATGAAGTGGGTTTTTAGGTCTAAGAGATATTATCACGTAAGTGACGATGTGATGCGGTGCGCGCGTTGCACGATGCGGTGCGCGCGATGCACGATGCGGTGCGCGCGATGCACGATGCGGTGCGCGCGATGCACGATGCGGTGCGCGCGATGCACGATGTGGGGCGCGCGATGCGATGCGGTGCGCGCGATGCACGATGCGGTGCGCGATGCACGATACGGTGCGCGCGATGCACGATGCAGTGCGCGCGATGCACGATACGGTGCGCGCGATGCACGATGCGGTGCGCGATGCACGATACGGTGCGCGCGATGCACGATGCAGTGCGCGCGATGCACGATGCGGTGCGCGCGATGCACGATACGGTGCGCGCGATGCACGATGTGGGGCGCGCGATGCACGATGCAGTGCGCGCGATGCACGATGTGGGGCGCGCGATGCACGATGCGGTGCGCGCGATGCACGATGCGGTGCGCGCGATGCACGATGCGGTGCGCGCGATGCACGATGCGGTGCGCGCGATGCACGATGCGGTGCGCGCGATGCACGATGCGGTGCGCGCGATGCACGATGTGGGGCGCGCTGGCGGCCCTGCGGTAGCTGCGGGCGCGGCCGGCCACCGGCCACCGGATCACGAGCCGTTCTCAAGGTAAAAATAAATCTCTAGTAGCATTCTCACCGACCAGGAAGTGCAGCAAGTGCAGCCAGTGCAGCCAGTGCAGCAGGTGCAATGAGATACTATGTTATTCGTTGGAGGCTAAGCACAACGGAAGTAGACGCCGTTGCCGCCACGAGGACGCTGAAGCGGCCGGTTACGAGTTCCCCGTGTACTCCTGTGCACCGGAAGTGCAGTATTGCAGTGTTTAGTCACTTCGCTTAGTGTAAGTTATTGGACCGCGGTGTGCATCATCCATTGATAATTTCTCTCGGATTCATTTTCCATGTATCACGACTCCACCTGAGCACACAGGGGCGCAGGTCCGCAGGTGCGCAGGTCCGCAGCCGCGCAGGTCCGCTGGCGCACAGGCGCAGGTCCGCAGCCGCGCAGGTCCGCAGGCGCACAGGTCCGCAGGCGCACAGGTCCGCAGGCGCACAGGTCCGCAGGCGCGCAGGTCCGGCAGGCGCACAGGCGCAGGTCCGCAGGCGCGCAGGTCCGCAGGCGCACAACGGCGCAGGTCCGCAGGCGCACAGGTCCGCAGGCGCACAGGGGCGCAGGTCCGCAGGCGCGCAGGTCCGCAGGCGCACAGGTCCGCAGGCGCACAGGTCCGCAGGCGCACAGGGGCGCAGGTCCGCAGGCGCACAGGTCCGCAGGCGCACAACGGCGCAGGTCCGCAGGCGCGCAGGTCCGCAGGTGCGCAGGTCCGCAGGTCCGCAGGTCCGCAGCCGCGCAGGTCCGCAGGCGCGCAGGCGCGCAGATCCGCAGGCGCACAGGCGCAGGTCCGCAGGTCCGCAGGCGCACAGGCGCGCAGGTCCGCAGGCGCAGGTCCGCAGGCGCGCAGGTCCGCAGGCGAACAGGCGCGCAGGTCCGCTGGCGCACAGGCGCGCAGGTCCGCAGGCGCGCAGGTCCGCAGGCGCGCAGGTCCGCAGGCGCGCAGGTCCGCAGGCGCACAGGGGCGCAGGTCCGCAGGTCCGCAGGCGCACAGGGGCGCAGGTCCGCAGGCGCAGGTCCGCAGGTCCGCAGGCGCACAGGGGCGCAGGTCCGCAGGCGCACAGGGGCGTAGGTCCGCAGGTCCGCAGGCGCACAGGTCCGCAGGCGCGCAGGTCCGCAGGCGCGCAGGTCCGCAGGCGCGCAGGTCCGCAGGCGCACAGGTCCGCAGGCGCACAGGACCGCAGGCGCGCAGGTCCGCAGGCGCACAGGTCCGCAGGCGCACAGGGGCGCAGGTCCGCAGGTCCGCAGGCGCACAGGTCCGCAGGCGCACAGGCGCAGGTCCGCAGGTCCGCAGGCGCGCAGGTCCGCAGGCGCACAGGCGCGCAGGTCCGCAGGCGCGCAGGTCCGCAGGCGCACAGGGGCGCAGGTCCGCAGCCGCGCAGGTCCGCAGGCGCACAGGTCCGCAGGCGCACAGGGGCGCAGGTCCGCAGGCGCAGGTCCGCAGGCGCGCAGGTCCGCAGGCGCACAACGGCGCAGGTCCGCAGGCGCACAGGTCCGCAGGCGCACAGGACCGCAGGCGCGCAGGCGCGCAGGTCCGCAGGCGCACAGGCGCGCAGGTCCGCAGGCGCACAGGTCCGCAGGCGCACAGGGGCGCAGGTCCGCAGGCGCGCAGGTCCGCAGGCGCGCAGGTCCGCAGGCGCGCAGGCCCGCAGGACCGGTCGCGCCCCACGGTACTACGAAGCCCGTTGGAAGGGTACCACCTGTGGGGACGCAACCGAGTTACAAAGTGCATTAGAGGTCCGCGGGACCCGCCCTAACTTACTTACCTAAGCCAAACTCGCTGTTGATGCAAGTTAAGTTTGTATCAACAGCGCTGCAGCTGCAGTGCATTGCATGCGATGTGCATTGAAAGAAACGAAGCACTGTTTCAGTTCGGATCTGTACAAATATCTACAAATATCTACAAATATCTACAAATATCTACAAATATATAACAACAGCTTCAAAATTAAAAATGTACGCAACTTTATAGTTATTTAACAGAGAATTAATAAAAACTAAACTAATATTACGCGGCTGGAAGTGATTCCAACTCAGCAAAATGATGGTGTTTCCTGCCGGCAGGGGTGATCGGGGCGCAGGCGCAGGGCGCAGGGAGCAGGGCGCAGGGCGCAGGGCGCAGGGCGCAGGGCGCAGGGAGCAGGATGCGACGCGCCCGGCCCCAGGCGGCGCGCTGCCGCCTCCGCCCGGGAAGCGGGTCAAGGGGAACTGAATAGTTTTGGCAGTCGGCCGCAATAAGAAATCACTTCCGCCCGCTTTCTTATTTGTGAATTACGCGAAAACAAATTAATTTAACACTAATTCATTAACAATTAACTGACGTCTGTGATTGGTGAAACGCGCTGGCAGTGGGAAGTGGCGAGTGGGCGTGGGAGTGGGAGTGCACCAAATGTAACAATTACTTATTACAACTAATTAAGCTAAGCCGGCGACCCGCACCAGCCGCTGCAAGCTGCAAGTGCAGCAGTGGAAGAGCAGCGACGCGAACTGCTGCGCCGGCGGGTGTCACGGCTGCGCGCGCGGCGCACGCGGCGCACGCGTCGCACGCGTCGCACGCGGCGCACGCGGCGCTGTTCACTGGTTGTTACATAATGTTATTGGTGTGTGTAACGGTAATGCGATGAGAACACTGCTCGCGTCCCAAATTATTCAGCCAAGAGCCAGAGAGGGCAGCACCCACCGCGCCCACCGCACGCCGCGGTCTCCGGCGTGACTTTTTTTTTTTTTTTTATATTGTCACGCCTTTTTCCCAGTAGGAGTAGGCAGAGGTGAATAAACCACCCACGTTTCGCCAGATGTGGTCAGATTAGGTCCCATGTAACAGGGGGCGAGCCTGTTGCCACTTTATTGGGACCACCACACACACACACAGATGATATCAGTGTGCGGGGTTCCTCACGATGTTTTCGTTCACCGTTTTTGTATCTCGTTGTTGTAACTAAAGTTCACAAATGTACATAACTTAAATATTAAGTCATTGGTACATGCCGAGGTTTGAACCCGCGACCTTCGGAATGAAAGCCGCACGCTCTAACCATTAGGCCAGCGAGCTACTCCTGCCGGCGTGACGCGCTGCCATAACAAGTAAAAGCTTTCGCATGTCGCTCTCCGCTTAATATGCTGAGAGGAACGTAAAGCGCGGAGCTGAGGCGTGCACACGCGCTCGCACACGCGCACACGCACGCGCACACGCACGCGCACACGCACGCGGGCCGGGCCAACGACACCTTTACGACTATTACCGGAGGGTACGCATGAAATATGTTTGTCTTTAATTTAAATCTTCCCCCGCCTTTTTTTTTTTTTTGATATCGGTGGTGGAAATGCTGTTACCGCATACCCAGCGTCCTTTTCAGGGGGGAGACGCCAAGTTATGTGGGGCTCGGGGCCACTGAGATGTTGTGCGTGACCCCCATACCCACTAAAACCACCACCGCTTGTCCCGCAATACGCATACTGGAGACGCCCGGGTTTCAGCCAAGCAACTCGCCGGGCGCCTCCGCGTATAAAACTCCTCCTGGTGGGTGCCCGCGGGGAGCAAAGGCACCCACCTGCCGTGTACCAGCCCCTCGCGGGACCGGCACGTTGGGGCCCCCCGACCCCACAGACGACCGCGCGCGCTCACGACGGAGCGCATGCCCGGCCGCCGCCTTCCCGTGAAGGAATTGGGCGGCGGCCTCCTCCAGACTCCCCCTCGTCAAAGTGGGAGGGGTGACAAAACTAAGACTCCCCGGGGACGCACCCCAGGGGAAACACGACAAAGGCCCAAAGGGCCACGCCCATGGCCCGAAGGCCCCTCACACCGTGCCCGGCTGGGGCCATCGCTCACGGCGGGAGGAAGCGGACGGCGTGGTTCTGCCGCCGCGCTCTCCCGCCGGCCCGCCGCCGCCTGCAAGATGCGGCAGCGGCGTCGGCCTCCCTCGTGCGCTCGGCGGCCTCCTTCTGACGCATCACTGCGCCGCAGAAGGAGGCCACCGCCTTCCAAGACCTCTCGCCGCTCAATATCCGATCGATTACAGTCGGCAGCGAGGTCACTGCCGACTTGCGCGACGAGGGCGTGGCGTTGCGGCCCCATGCCGGGCACTCCGCCAGAGTGTGGTGCGCCGGATCAATCGGCGCACCACACTCGACGCATTCTTGCGTCATCTCTCTACGAGCCACCTGGTGCAGGTACTTGCCGAAACATCCATGGCCTGTCAGCACCTGCACCAGGTGGAACGTCAAGGCCCCGTACCGCCGGCTCATCCACCGGGACAGGTGGGGCCTGATGGCCTCCACCGTGTCCCGGCCGGCGGCAGGGTTACCTAACTCCGTCTCCCACCGCCGGATCAGGGCGTCATGGGCAACGCGCCTGATCCGGCGGACCGTGGCCGGGTCCGGCCGACGCTCTCCGGCATCCCGCAGGAAGAGGTACACTTCCGCGAGCGACTGCGCCTGTAGATGCCAAGGCGCATCGCCCGCGAGAAGCGTGCCCGCCGTCCAGGACACCGTACGGTACGCCCGACAGGCTCGGACCGCCAGGATACGTTGGGCCCTCTTCAACACGGGCCCGTTCCTGGCGGTCTCGCACCTGTCCCGGCGACGAGCCTGGGCCGCCGCCCGGAGGCCGGAGAGCTCCTCCGACCACCAGTACAGCTGGCGGCGGTCCGCAGGACGTCGCCGCATCCTAGGCATGGCCGCATCGCACACCTCCTGAAGAGCGCTGTGGATGCGACCTTCCAGCTCGTCGACGCCGGCGTCGTCTGAGCCTCGGGGCATGTTCCATCTCTGGAACAGCGCCGCCTCCTCGGCGAGCTCCTTGTTGAACTTGCCGAGGACCCAACGAGGGAAGTGGAACCCGGGGCGCGATGATGTTGTGCCGCGCCCCTGAGGAGGGGAAACCTCGAACCTGATATATCGGTGATCCGATAAGGTCTCCACCTCCTCTTCCACCCGCCAATTTGCCACACGGCGCGCGAGCGCCGGTGAGGCAAAGGAGAGGTCCACGATGGACCCCCGACCCTCGCACGCACGTGAGCGCGTTTCCCTCGTTGAGGAGGCTCAGACCGGAGAGCAGTGCCCATGCCTCAACTGCTCTCCCTCTCGCGTCGGTGGCGGTGCCGCCCCAAGAGCGAGATTTGGCGTTGAAGTCGCCGAGGACCAAGATCTCCCTCGGTGACAACCTGCCCGCGGCGGCCTGACAGAGTCGAGAAACACCTCGAACTCTGCCGGGGATCGGTTGGGGAGAAGTACACCCCGATGACAGCGTACCTCCCCAACCTGCCGCCGCGTAGCCGTGCCCCCTCTCTAGTGACTTGAAGAGGGGGCAGGCGCCCGCTCTCGCCAGCACCGCCACCGTGCCGTCCAGGTCCCCAACCCAGGATGATTGGGCGGGAATCCTGTACGGCTCTGATGCCACGCCAATGTGGCATCCCCACTCCGCCAACGACTGCAGGAACAAGTCCTGAGCGCTGGCGGGTGGTTGGTCGCCTGCAGGAGTGAGATGTGGGCCATCAATTAATTGATGACCATGTTCTCACCTCCTGCAGGCGCACTATTCTTCTTCGCGACGCGGGAAGGTGTCCCAGCCGCAGCCTTTCCCTTGACCCTGGGGGGGAGACAAGTTCTCCCCCCCATCAAATGGTTGGACTTCCGACCAGAGTCGGCGCAGACGGAGCATCGGAACTCCGACTGGCACTCGCCGGCCCTGTGACCCACCTTCCCGCATCGGAAGCAATGATCCTTCCGGCATTTGGGGGATGGGCACGTAGCGGAGGTGTGCCCGATCGCCATGCAGTTGAAGCAGCGCAAAAGGCGCTGCTCCAGACCGACGATCCTGGCCGAGGTCCACCCGACCAAGACGCGACCCTTCTCCGCCAGCAGCTTCGCGGCGGCGACCGGACACGATACGATGGTGGTGCCCATCCCCCCGGGCCCGTCCCTTACGGACTGGGCCTTCACCTGCCCGGCTGGGCAGCCCGTTGCTGCGACGACCGCAGCCTCGACCGTCTCTTTGGTGGCCGAGTCGTCCAGCTCGGTCACCCGCAGATCCGCGGTTTGACCGGCCGGACGACGTCGGCCACCCCAGCCAGCGAAGTCTTCATCTTCTCCGCTAGCTGGTCCGCGACGTCGTGGCCGTGGCTGGCACCCAGCTCGAACAGACGGGCCCCGCCATGGTGCGCCGCACCCGCGCCAGCCCACAGGCCCAAGTCCTCGAGGGCGGACGTCTTCACCAGGGAGATCGCTGACTCCCAATTAAGACATCCTCAAACCACTACTTATCAAGACGCAGCTTGACTATAACTGCGGCCGTCTTGGGCGGCGCAAGCTTGGGCCCCTTCTTGGCGGGGGCCGCCTTCTTGACGATGGCCGCCTTCTTAGCGGGGGCCGCCTTCTTCGCGGCCCTGGCCCGCGCCTTCCGGCCGACCACCTTCACCCACGAGCCCTCCTCCGTGGAGGGCCCGGGCAGTGGCACGTATTCCACCCCCATCCCTCCCTCAGCCGAGGATGCTGTTGTTGGCTGCGGGCGGGAAGTCGAGGCCCTCATCGGCGCCCGGCGAGGTAGTGGTGCCGGCACCAGCGCCTTTTGGGGCGCCGAGGGCGCCTCCGGCCGGGTCCTAGCCGAGGTGGCCGCGTCTGCAGGCGCGGGGGCCTGCGAGATGGAATTGCCACCCCGTGCCTTTCCTCTATCCGCCGCCAAAGGCGGACGGATGATGGGGCTGGAAGCAGGCGGTCTTCCAGCCCGGCGAAGCGACCTCGATCATCCGCGCCGCGGCACCGAGCATCCGTTCGGATGCCCGCTCCACGGCCGCGTTGATGAGGGCCGCAAAATCCGCCGGCTCAGGAGGAGGAGGACGAGCCGGAGCCTCTACTGGCACGGGCCCCGCCCCAGTGCGCAGTGCCGCCACCTGCTGGCTGAGCTCCTCGTTGGACTTTTTTTAAAGGCGAGGAGCTCACGCCTTATAGTCCACCTCCGTCTCCAGGCGACGATTGTCGCAGCGGAGACGGAGGTTCTCCTCCGGCTCGAGTCGCGCCGCCAGGGCTACCACCGCCTCCCTGATGGAGAGGACGGCCTGGTTCAGCCTCTTCTGGAAGCCGCCGGACAGAGATTTGCTCGTCTTACAGACGAGCGAGATGTCGCCGGCAGCTCCTCCACCTCGCTGACCAGCTCCACGGTGGTCATTTCTCTGGCGGTCTTCCGTTTCCCGGACCGGCCGTCGTCGCCCTCCGAAGCAGGCAGCCCCGGCTTGCGGAACCGATCGGTGTCCACGATCGCCTGGAAGGTGGCTACCTCCACAGGCGACCGGTCCCTGCTGGTCCCGCCGCTCACCCCACTCTCCGGGGCAGGCGAAGCTCCCCAGAGGAGTCTACGCCTCGCGACGATCACCTCCCCTGCGGGACGTCGACCTCAGCGCCATTCAGGTCGGTCCTCGCGGCCACCGACCTCGCCCCTCCCCGATCGGGAGGCCCTTCGCCTTTCGCTCCGCCCTTCAAGGGCACCGCGTCCCTCCGCCCGTCGCAGGCACCACACCCCCGCCCATATCGGGCCCGACGTCACTGCCGCCCTCAAGGGGCAAACTAGTGAGTTCCACCCTTAGGATTTTTTATTTTGTTTTGGTTCCATATCATTCCCACGAGTCACGGGTTCTAGAGGTCCACCATCGACAGAGCCCGTGTTGCCTCCGGTAAGCCTAGGTGTCGCGTCCAGGGTGTCCCTGGGAGGAACTACTGGCAGGGGTCGACAGGGATCCATGGGGCGCCCGTTCAAAACGGCACGGAAGAAGCTCTGTGCCGCAGGCGCCCCTTAACGGAGGCCCTGGACCCGGACTTCCTCCAAGGGGTGGTAGACCGGTTGTTCCCGGGGGCTGACGCGTCATTCCAGCCCCGGTTATGTCCACCACCGCCCCGCGGCGTCCACAGAGGAGGTCCCTCCTGACGGAAGAGGAGCTGGACGTGGCCCTGGATCGTCTCCGGGGTCGACGTACAGCTCCGGGCTCCGACGGGGTCCCATCGAGGGCCCTCTGGGTGGCCGTGAGTCACCTGCGCGAGGAGCTCCGGGGACTGTACGACGCCTGCATTCGGCGCGTGCAGTTCCCGGAGCGCTGGAAGACGGGCAGGCTTTGCCTGCTGCGGAAGGGGACCGTGACCCCGACTCCCCTTCCGCGTACAGACCGATCGTCCTTCTGGACGAGGCGGGTAAGGTCTTCGAGAAGATCTTGGCCGGCCGTCTCGTTCGGCACCTCGCCGAGGTGGGACCGGGCCTCCATGAGGCCCAGTACGGATTTCGGGCAGGGCGATCCACGTTGGACGCCCTGCTCGACCTGAAGGGCCTCTGTCTGGAGGCCTTCGGTGACGGCGAGGTGGTCCTGGGGGGTATCCTTAGATATCGAGAACGCCTTCAACAGCCTGCCATTCGCGACGATCAGGGGCGCTGGAGTTTTTCCGGCTTCCCTACATGGTCGGGCTGTTGGGGGCGTACCTCCGGGACAGGACGATCATCTGGGTTGATGGCAGCGGCGACTTACATCGGCGGCGCGTGGAGAGCGGGGTTCCGCAGGGGTCGGTCTTGGGCCCCTTGCTGTGGAACCTCGCGTACGACTGGCTGCTGCGGCAGCCGGTCCTCCCAGGACGAGGGTACTATGCTACGCGGACGACACCCTCGTCTCGGCCCGGGGAGGAGTTACGACGAGGCTGCTCGTCTGGCCGCCACCAGCACGTCGCTGGTGGTGGACCGGATCGAGCAGCTGGGTCTGAGGTCTCCGTCACGAAGACGGAGGCCCTCCTCTTCCACGGACCCGCAGGGGTCCACCCGGGCGCGATCATCCCCGTCCGGGGCGAGAGGGTCCCAGTGCGGGGAGCCCTCAGGCGTAGGGCTCACTCTGGACGGGCGATGGAGCTTCGGAGAGCACTTCGAACGGCTTCTCCCGAAGCTCACCGCCACCGCCGCTGCGCTGGGCAGATTGCTGCCCAATGTCGGGGCCGGGTCATTTGTGTCGGCGCCTATACTCTGGTATCCTGCGGAGTATGGCACTGTACGGTGCGCCCGTATGGGTGGATAGGTGCGAGACCGCCAGGAACGGGCCCGTGTTGAAGAGGGCCCAACGTATCCTGGCGGTCCGAGCCTGTCGGGCGTACCGTACGGTGTCCTGGACGGCGGGTACGCTTCTCGCGGCCGATGCGCCTTGGCATCTACAGGCGCAGTCGCTCGCGGAAGTGTACCTCTTCCTGCGGGATGCCGGAGAGCGTCAGCCGGACCCGGCCACGGTCCGCCGGATCAGGCGCGTTGCCCATGACGCCCTGATCCGGCGGTGGAGACGGAGTTAGGTAACCCTGCCGCCGGCCGGGATACGGTGGAGGCCATCAGGCCCCACCTGTCCCGGTGGATGAGCCGGCGGTACGGGGCCTTGACGTCCCACCTGGTGCAGGTGCTGACAGGCCATGGATGTTTCGGCAAGTACCTGCACCAGGTGGCTCGTAGAGAGATGACACAAGAATGCGTCGAGTGTGGTGCGCCGATTGACACGGCGCACCACACTCTGGCGGACTGCCCGGCATGGGGTCCGCAACGCCACTCCCTCGTCGCGCAAGTCGGCAGTGACCTCTCGCTGCCGACTGTAATCGATCATATGTTGAGCAGCGAGAGGTCTTGGGAAGGCGGTGGTCTCCTTCTGCGGCGCAGTGATGCGTCAGAAGGAGGCCGCCGAGCGCACGAGGAGGCCGACGCCGCTGCCGCACCTTGCAGGCGGCGGCGGGCCGGCGGAGAGCGGCAGAACCACGCCGTCCGCTTCCTCCCGCCGTGAGCGACGGGCCCCTAGCCGGGCACGGTGTGAGGGGGCCTCGGCCATGGGCGTGGCCCTTTGGGCCTTTGTCGTGTTTCCCCTGGGGTGCGTCCCCGGGGGTCTTTGTCCCCCTCCCCGTCGAAGTGGGGAGTCTGGGAGGAGGCCGCCGCCCAATTCCTTCACGGGAAGGCGGTGGCCGGGCGTGCGCTCCGTCTTGGGCGCGCGCGGTCGTCTGAGGGGTCGGGGGCCCCAACGTGCCGGTCCCGCGAGGGGCCGGCATTGACCTGGCAGGTGGGTGCCTTTGCTCCCCGCGGGCATCCACCAGGAGGAGGTTTATACGCGGAGGCGCCCGGAGAGTTGCTTGGCTGAAACCCGGCGTCTCCAGTACGCGTATTGCGGGACAAGCGGTGGTGGTTTTAGTGGGTATGGGGGTCACGCACAACATCCCGTGTTCTGAGCCCCACATAACCCGGCGTCCCCTGCAAAGGACGCTGGGTATGCGGTAACAGCATTTCCACCACCGATATAAAAAAAAAAAAAAAGGTGTCGCGTCCAGGGTCGGCCGGTCCCTGTCGGGTCCGCAGTAGAGACTGGACTCCCCTCCAGCCATGCACTCCTCACGCTGCGTCGCCGCTTGCTGGGGTAGTTTTTATAGAGGTTTTCCTCCTCGCGCCCCGGGCGGTTGGGCCAGCGGGAGCCCGGTCCCGTGTGACCGCGAGACATGACCACGACATCACGGGATTACGACCGACGGTGGCGGCAGGAAAGACCCACCGCCAGCCCGGGGCAGGGTAAGTGCACACCGAGCCCGCCGTCGCCTCTCCACTGTGCCTTCTGAGTCAGAGGGACACGCGGAGAGACCCCTCCCGCCGGGTTATCCGGCTGTCGGATTATTAGCCGTCAGTTGCCCTATGCCCGAGAGCATAGAGCAGCTGCCGTTGCCCAGGGTACACCAGTCCCAGAAGATGCCCTTACCCCCGGACCGAAGTCCGAAGGCAACTGCATCCCCCGGGCACACGAGGTTATCCGACCCAGTACCCCAAATCTTCCCCCGCCTTTTTTTTTTTTTTTTTTTTGATATCGGTGGTGGAAATGCTGTTACCGCATACCCAGCGTCCTTTTCAGGGGGGAGACGCCAAGTTATGTGGGGCTCGGGGCCACTGAGATGTTGTGCGTGACCCCATACCCACTAAAACCACCACCGCTTGTCCCGCAATACGCATACTGGAGACGCCCGGGTTTCAGCCAAGCAACTCTCCGGGCGCCTCCGCGTATAAACTCCTCCTGGTGGATGCCCGCGGGGAGCAAAGGCACCCACCTGCCGTCCCGTACCAGCCCCTCGCGGGACTGGCACGTTGGGGCCCCCAACCCCTCAGACGACCGCGCGCGCCCAAGACGGAGCGCACGCCCGGCCACCGCCTTCCAGTGAAGGAATTGGGCGGCGGCCTCCTCCCTCCAGACTCCCCTCGTCAAAGTGGGAGGGGTGACAAAACCAAGACTCCCCGGGGACGCACCCCCAGGGGAAACACGAAAAGGCCCAAAGGGCCACGCCCATGGCCCGAAGGCCCTCACACCGTGCCCGGCTAGGGGCCCGTCGCTCACGGCGGGAGGAAGCGGACGGCGTGGTTCTGCTGCCGCGCCTCCCGCCGGCCCGCCGCCGCCTGCAAGATGCGGCAGCGGCGTCGGCCTCCCTCGTGCGCTCGGCGGCCTCCTTCTGACGCATCACTGCGCCGCAGAAGGAGGCCACCGCCTTCCAAGACCTCTCGCCGCTCAACATCCGATCGATAAATCTTCCCCCGCCTTTTTTTTTTTTTTTTTTGATATCGGTGGTGGAAATGCTATTACCGCATACCCAGCGTCCTTTTCAGGGGACGCCGGGTTATGGGGCCTGGGGCCACTGAGATGTTGTGCGTGACCCCA
Organism: Troides helena; assembly: GCA_029286815.1. Taxonomy (NCBI): domain Eukaryota; kingdom Metazoa; phylum Arthropoda; class Insecta; order Lepidoptera; family Papilionidae; genus Troides; species Troides helena. The sequence continues at coordinate 13,853,912 of JAGSMV010000009.1, read as the reverse complement.
TACCCACTAAAACCACCACCGCTTGTCCCGCAATACGCGTACTGGAGACGCCCGGGTTTCAGCCAAGCAACTCTCCGGGCGCCTCCGCGTATAAACCTCCTCCTGGTGGATGCCCGCGGGGAGCAAAGGCACCCACCTGCCGTCCCGTACCAGCCCCTCGCGGGACCGGAACGTTGGGGCCCCCAACCCCTCAGACGACCGCGCGCGCCCAAGACGGAGCGCACGCCCGGCCACCGCCTTCCAGTGAAGGAATTGGGCGGCGGCCTCCTCCCTCCAGACTCCCCACTTCGACGAGGGAGGGGGACAAAACCAAGACTCCCCGGGGACGCACCCCCAGGGGAAACACGACAAAGGCCCAAGGGCCACGCCCATGGCCCGAAGGCCCCTCACACCGTGCCCGGCTAGGGGCCCGTCGCTCACGGCGGGAGGAAGCGGACGGCGTGGTTCTGCCGCCGCGCTCTCCCGCCGCCCCGCCGCCGCCTGCAAGGTGCGGCAGCGGCGTCGGCCTCCCTCGTGCGCTCGGCGGCCTCCTTCTGACGCATCACTGCGCCGCAGAAGGAGACCACCGCCTTCCAAGACCTCTCGCTGCTCAACATCCGATCGATTACAGTCGGCAGCGAGAGGTCACTGCCGACTTGCGCGACGAGGGCGTTGCGCTGCGGCCCCATGCCGGGCACTCTGCCAGAGTGTGGTGCGCCGTGTCAATCGGCGCACCACACTCGACATTCTTGCGTCATCTCTCTACGAGCCACCTGGTGCAGGTACTTGCCGAAACATCCATGGCCTGTCAGCACCTGCACCAGGTGGAACGTCAAGGCCCATTACCGCCGGCTCATCCACCGGGACAGGTGGGGCCTGATGGCCTCCACCGTGTCCTGCCGGCGGCAGGGTTTACTAACCTCCATCTCCACCGCCGGATCAGGGCGTCATGGGCAACGCGCCTGATCCGGCGGACCGTGGCCGGGTCCGGCCGACGCTCTCCGGCATCCCGCAGGAAGAGATACACTTCCGCGAGCGACTGCGCCTGTAGATGCCAAGGCGCATCGCCCGCGAGAAGCGTACCCTCCGTCCAGGACACCGTACGGTACGCCCGACAGGAAATCTTCCCCCGCCTACGTCGGCCCGCTGCGACCCACGTCGGCCTACATCAGCCCGCAGCGGCCAGCGGCGGCCAGCGGTGGGTTTTTTTAACCACCTTCGCCTGTGTTGCAAATTCATCAAACCAAAACTGGTGGTAGATCTCCGTCGCCGGGGAGCGTCTGGGTGGGCATTATCGGAGCGCATATTGCAGTCGAAAAACAGTCTTGTTTTCCGGTTTGAAGCGCGTTGTAGCTGATGTAACTACTGGGGTAACGAGATAACATGCTATGTCTCAGGCGGCGAGCGCAATGTGGTGCTTAACATTGTAAGTAGCGCCACTACGTACTACGTAGTTACGGGCGGGCGCATCTCTTGGCATCAGGTGCTGCTCCCGCTCGTCTCGTCGCAAGGGCCGCCCCTGGGCGCGGTGTACACAATAAGTGCACAGTGCACAGTGCACAGTGCACAGCGCACAGCACACGGCGCACGGCGCACGTGCTGCCGGGGCCGGGGAGCACGCGCGCCGGAAGTGTGTCGGTGGTGTCGGTGCCGTGCAGTGGTGTGCGGGGAGCCCTTTAAATTAGCGCACGGCGTAGCTTGTGTTTTCTGGTCTTGGCTGATAACGTTAATGTGTCCATAATTAGTTTAAATAGTTTGCGGTGGAGTGCTATGGGGGCGCTGTGGGGGCGCTGTGGGGGTGCTGTAGGAGCGCGGTGCGGTGGCGGCGTGCGGCTGCGAAGCGCGCCGCTGCGTGGATGTTGTGAGGGCGGCGGAGTGGAGGGTGGGAGAGGTGTCCGAGGGTGGGGAGAGGCTGCTATCATTCCTCAGGACGCGTCTGCCCCTCGTGGAATTTCATCTGAGCATTTATTTATTTGGAGCGGAGGCGTTGCCGCGCACGCTATGGTGCAGCGGAGTCGCGGCGGGCAGCTTGCTGTGTAGCAACGGACTCCGGCGCGGTAACGGCTCGCGTGTAACGTGCCTCGGTACACTTAACGCGCAACACTGTGTTTTACGTGCGGTCACTCGGCGGAGGCGGAGGCGGAGGCGGGCGCGACCGCCCGGCGGGCAGCTCGTCGGTCCATTATCGTTAAACTCGCAATGAAGTACCGGCACCGGAAGCTCGCCAAGCGTGACGCTTTCCGAGTGGGAAATGCTACCCGTTATCACTTTTGCCTGGCAGCTTAGTTTCCCGAGTTAGCCGAGAGTTTGCTGTTTTAGCGTCGACGCATGTATGGCGTTCGGAACGTCGGTCGCGAGGACAGCAGCTCTCCACAAACGCACTAGCTCCCCAGAGGTTACGCGCTCGTCAGTCTGTTATTGAACAGTGGAAGGACAGACTTGCACATCCCAGAGCTGGCCACAGAACAATTGCTGCTGTGTTCCCAGTTATAAGTGACGGGTTGAACAGACCACGTGGCGCGTTGACCTTCCGATTGGTACAGGTGCTGACCGGGCACGGATGTTTCGGTAGGTACCTGTGCCGCATTGGTAGAGAACCAACTGCTATGTGCCATCATTGTGGCAACGATGAGGACTCGGCGCAGCATACGCTGGAGGATTGTGTCACTTGGACAAATTTGCGTCGAGATCTCATCGCTGAAATAGGAACAGACCTCTCGCTTCAAGCTTTCAGTAAGGCTGTGACAGGAAGCGAGAAGGCGTTGGGTGGCCGCCAGTCACCTGCGCGAGGAGCTCCGGGGACTGTACGACGCCTGCATTCGGCGCGTACAGTTCCCGGAGCGGCACTAGGCTGGAGCAGGCTTTGCCTGCTGCGGAAGGGGACCGTGACCCCGACTCCCCTTCCGCGTACAGACCGATCGTCCTTCTGGACGAGGCGGGTAAGGTCTTCGAGAAGATCTTGGCCGGCCGTCTCGTTCGGCACCTCGCCGAGGTGGGACCGGGCCTCCATGAGGCCCAGTACGGATTTCGGGCAAGGCGATCCACGTTGGACGCCCTGCTCGACCTGAAGGAGCCTCTGTCTGGAGGCCTTCGGTGACGGCGAGGTGGTCCTGGGGGTATCCTTAGATATCGAGAACGCCTTCAACAGCCTGCCATTCGCGACGATCAGGGGCGCTGGAGTTTTCCGGCTTCCCCTACATGGTCGGGCTGTTGGGGGCGTACCTCAAGGACAGGACGATCGTCTGGGTTGATGGCAGCGGCGAATTACATCGGCGGCGCGTGGAGAGCGGGTTCCACAGGGGTCGGTCTTGGGCCTTGCTGTGGAACCTCGCGTATGACTGGCTGCTGCGGCAGCCGGTCCTCCCCGGGACGAGGGTACTATGCTACGCGGACGACACCCTCGTCTCGGCCGGGAGGGAGTTACGACGAGGCTGCTCGTCTGGCCGCCACTAGCACGTCGCTGGTAGTGGACCGGATCGAGCAGCTGGGTCTGAGGGTCTCCGTCACGAAGACGGAGGCCCTCCTCTTCCACGGACCCCGCAGGGGTCCACCCCGGGGCGCGATCATCCCCGTCCGGGGCGAGAGGGTCCCAGTGCGGGGAGCCCTCAAGTATTTAGGGCTCACTCTGGACGGGCGATGGAGCTTCGGAGAGCACTTCGAACGGCTTCTCCCGAAGCTCACCGCCACCGCCGCTGCGCTGGGCAGATTGCTGCCCAATGTCGGGGGCCGGGTCATTTGTGTCGGCGCCTATACTCTGGCATCCTGCGGAGTATGGCACTGTACGGTGCGCCCGTATGGGTGGATAGGTGCGAGACCGCCAGGAACGGGCCCGTGTTGAAGGGGCCCAACGTATCCTGGCGGTCCGAGCCTGTCGGGCGTACCGTACGGTGTCCTGGACGGCGGGTACGCTTCGCGGCCGATGCGCCTTGGCATCTACAGGCGCAGTCGCTCGCGGAAGTGTACCTCTTCCTGCGGATGCCGGAGAGCGTCGGCCGGACCCGGCCACGGTCCGCCGGATCAGGCGCGTTGCCCATGACGCCCTGATCCGGCGGTGGGAGACGGAGTTAGGTAACCCCAGCTGCCGGCCGGGACACGGTGGAGGCCATCAGGCCCCACCTGTCCCGGTGGATGAGCCGGCGGTACGGGGCCTTGACGTTCCACCTGGTGCAGGTGCTGACAGGCCATGGATGTTTCGGCAAGTACCTGCACCAGGTGGCTCGTAGAGAGATGACACACAAGAATGCGTCGAGTGTGGTGCGCCGATTGACACGGCGCACCACACCTGGCGGAGTGCCCGGCATGGGGGCCGCAGCGCCACGCCCTCGTCGCGCAAGTCGGCAGTGACCTCTCGCTGCCGACTGTAATCGATCATATGTTGAGCAGCGAGAGGTCTTGGAAGGCGGTGGTCTCCTTCTGCGGCGCAGTGATGCGTCAGAAGGAGGCCGCCGAGCGCACGAGGGAGGCCGACGCCGCTGCCGCACCTGCAGGCGGCGGCGGGCCGGCGGGAGAGCGCGGCGGCAGAACCACGCCGTCCGCTTCCTCCCGCCGTGAGCGACGGCCCCTAGCCGGGCACGGTGTGAGGGGGCCTCGGGCCATGGGCGTGGCCCTTGGGCCTTTGTCGTGTTTCCCCTGGGGGTGCGTCCCCGGGGGAGTCTTATTTTGTCCCCCTCCCTCGTCGATGTGAGGGGGGAGTCTGGAGGGAGGAGGCCGCCGCCCACCTCTTCACGGGAAGGCGGTGGCCGGGCGTGCGCTCCGTCTTGGGCGCGCGCGGTCGTCTGAGGGGTCGGGGGCTCCCAACGTTCCGGTCCCGCGAGGGGCCGGTACGGGACGGTGGTGGGTGCCTTTGCTCCCCGCGGGCATCCACCAGGAGGAGGTTTATACGCGGAGGCGCCCGGAGAGTTGCTTGGCTGAAACCCGGGCGTCTCCAGTACGCGTATTGCGGGACAAGCGGTGGTGGTTTTAGTGGGTATGGGGTCACGCACAACATCTCAGTGGCCCCGAGCCCCACATAACCCGGCGTCCCCTGAAAAGAACGCTGGGTATGCGGTAACAGCATTTCCACCACCGATATCAAAAAAAAAAAAAGGAAGCGAAGGCGTGGGTGGTGGCGTCGCTTTTTGCGAACAGGTGATGTCGCAAATGGAAGCTGCGGAGAGGAAGAGAGAAAGAACTTCTCTTCTCCCTATTCGTAGCCAGAGATCTGGGCGGCGGAGGAGAATGCATGACAGCCTCCAACCCCCATAACAGAGGCTACGGCAGCGAGTTCCGGGTTTGCTCGTTGCCGTATACGAAAGGCATGGAGGTGGCACGTACGGTGCTTCTGTGCGTTAGTAAAAGGTGGGGAGTGGCAGCTCTACTCTGAGACGAGATCATGCAGGCGATTTATACCGTTGGGACAACAGAAGTATGCACAAGTGGTTCCCGTAGTTCCGACCAAGGGTCTTGAGAAGGATACCGTGGGGTTTCAGCCGGTAAGAGTCCGGCATAACTCTTCTGCTGACCCGGTAGCAGAAGAGTATCCGATGTAGGATTTCCCCACGAGAGGAAAAAAAAAACAGAGTTTGCTGTGGACCAGTATTCATGGTAATACGTAAGCAGGTCCACGCGTGGGACTCTTTGATTGATATGATAGTTTTTGGTAGATACTGCTTTTGAAACTATGTTTTAATTAAAAGCGCTAGCAGCAGGTAGGAATACCACGCGATACGGGAAAATACCGGGGAGTCCTCGCCCGCCGCGGAGTGCGCTGGAGCCCGGAGCGCCGGGCCACCCCCACCGCCGGGGTGGGCAGGCGGGGTGACGTGCTCTCGATATGTACCACTTAAATCATTAGGGGTGCACTTCCGGTCCTACGCTGTTGGTGTCGCGGAACTCACAGATTGTTCTCAAAGTGGCCGTGGGAATTACACTTGGTGCGGCGGCAGGCGCGCGCCACGCCACGGCCACGGCTAGTGGACAACTGATGGTTAGAAAGGGAGTGGGCAGTAAGATAAAGACTGGACTCGAAACACGAGGGTAGTGAAACTGTGTCGCGCAGCCGATGAGACCCAACAAGTGAGCTGGCGGCGGGCGGCGGGCGGCGGGCGACGGGCGGCGGGCTACTCAGCCGACCGGTTATTTAATTTGACATATGTCCTCACAGACACACACGCGCCCGCAGCACTGCAAACAAGAGATGAGACAGAGTTCTCCCACGCATGTTTTCTCCCACAAGATTTAACAGTTAAGGGATAGAGTGTATTAACATTTATTTTTGATGTGGGCGAGCGGGGTGCACACGAGGTCGCCCGGCGCCATGCGACTCTTGGGTCCCCTTCTTGGGTCCCCCTCTTGGGTAAAGTATATATGTTTTTGAGATTTAAATGACAAAGTCGTTTATGTAACATGGAAGTAACGTAGGGCTCGCGACGCCGAGTTGTATCCCTTTGTGCTGTTGGATATTCGTCGCTGATCATGTCACCAATTCGAACACCTTGCGTCCGATTACTCAAGCGATCCTCTAAGGGTTGCAGCTGAGCACCCGCACACGCGTACCCACCCTCTCCAGTATTGGCACCGACTTAAACACAGTTTGTTATGGTCGCAACCCCTGCAGTTATGTACGTGCTCGTAGATAACGAGCCGGTTCCTATTACGGGCTTCGAGCTACTTGCAGCACTGGGAGCTGCTTGTTGCGCTGACTCCCGCGGACGTGCTCGAGCAGTTATCATATACTGACCGAGTCTGTATCGTCATTACATCATCTGTTAAAATGCAATAAGGGTTGCTTTGGTACACGTGAAGCGTTCACCATTAGTATCATAAATGTGTTTGGAATTGAATACGGAACGGTGTTCAAGTTATATACAATGGCTTCCTTCACATGTAGGAACAGAAGGTAACGAGGTGGCCGATACAATGCAAGATAAGCCTTAAGGGAAGGTGTACAATTAAGGGTACCTTCTCATCACGCTGACTATCTGGGACAAATTGGAAAAACTATTATTGACGTTTGGAAAACGTGTTTCAACAAAATTTCTAAATAAAAAGGAACATGGCACAAGACGCTTATGTCCGAGCCACTACGAGTTGCGTGTTTCTACAAACGTAACCGTAACCGTAACCGTAACCGTAACCGTAGAGAACTTACCTTGTCCGTGTGAGAGTGCGCTCCGCACGCGAAGCACTCGATGTGAACACGTTTGCACTGGGCGATCAGGTAATCCGTGTTGCGGTGCGTCGCTGCGACATGAATGTGAATGTGAATGTGAATGTGAATAAATGTGAATAAATGAGAAGATCTACATCGTAGTTGGACGGCGCGTGCGCGGCGCGGACCGGCAAGTGCAAATGTTACTAACCGCTGGCGCACGTACTGCGCATCATTTACTTTTCGCCTTGCTCAGAACATTTAGTTTTGAGTTTACAAGTGACGGGTGTAAAAGAACCTTAAGTGTCCGTGTCCAGAACTTCTCCAAGGCCAAGGTTAACACCGCAGTGGCCGGCTCAGCCTGCGGGGGGCGTGTGGCTTAAAACTTGTGCAGTGAATTCCTAACATTTTTTTGCTTTTAAAAACAAGTCAAGTTTGTAACTACTGCGGTGAACTGTTATAGTAGAAATCCGCCCGGACGTGCGCCCGGACCTCCGCCGGACCTCTGCTTGTTGTCGGTTGTGCAGCAGGGAGGAGAGGCGCGCGCGTGAGGAGGAGCAGGAGCAGGAGGAGGAGGAGCATAGGACAGATGTAACGTTTCTTTATCCGCGTCATCGCCCGCTTGAGTTCCGCGCACACGTCCGCCGGTTGTTTTTGAACAAATGCAAAGTGTGACCGAACCGGAAGTGCAGCGGCGACGTACACTCGTGTTAATGAATAAACAACTTGACCGACATAACGAGCGGGATGAGTGGCGACGTGAACTGCAAACGCGGGCGTCCGCGGTCGATCCAAATGGCAGAGGAGTCCGTGCGTCACGCGGAGTCACGTGTTCACGTGTTATTAATAGTGCCGGTGGTGCGGCGCGGGGCAACACAGGACGCTGATTATGCATCCGTTCATTCGCTAGCACTGGTCACTCATCGGCGCGGCGGTCTGGACATCCACCACACAACGGATGCGTTCATTAGCTGAAGACGCCGAGGGTAGTCGCGAAACACACGGGCGAAGATCTCGGGGATGATCTGTAAACTGCATCCAGTCGATAAAAGATGTTGAAAGCTACAGTTTTCGTTATCAGCACAAGAATGATTGACTCTTGTTTGCAATGTACTGCGAGTGGGCGAAGGAAGGGAGGATTGCGTTTGCACGAGCCGGCATCCGGCCGGCCCACAGCATGCGTGGCCAGCCCCACCGGCTGGTGCTGCGGGCGCAGCACAGCAGCACCCGGATATAACATGAAACAAATCAAATCAAAGTTATTTACAAAGTGCGACGAGCGCATTGTTGTATATATATATATATATATATATATATATATATGTATATACGGCTGACTTAAGATCAGAAGAAGAACGAACAGGTTTCTACTTAAAGTACTCCTTAGCTGTTCTGTTCTTTCTGTTCTGGACAACTGAGTGCCTGGTCTCCTCGCGAAAGCAGCACGAGCGAAGGAGCAGCTTCATATCCACTTAACCTCAACAACTTTTGAATTTTATTATCAGTAATATAATACAAACGAATTCCCACCACCAGCCCGCATTGGGCAAGCGTGGTAGGAAATGGCACAAATCCACCCCTACCTCCATATTATCTCCTACAAACGACGGCCCCTAGTGCTCACGGGTCCCGGAAGCCATGTTGACTGTACCGTCGCGGGAAGCCTGTCCTGACCATTTATGAGATAAGGTAATGAAGCATTGCCCCGGCGGCGCGTGCAGCGCGGAGCCGCCGCGCGGAAGCTCTGTCCTGACCATTTATGATAAGGTAATAGAAGCATTGCCCTGGCGGCGCGTGCAGCGCGGAGCCGCCGCGCGGAAGCTCTGTCCTGGACCATTTATGAGATAAGGTAATAGAAGCATTGCCCTGGCGGCGCGTGCTGCGCGGAACCGCCGCGCGGGAAGCTCTGTCCTGACCATTTGGCGAGATAAGGTAATAGAAACATTGCCCCGGGCGGCGCGTGCTGCGCGGAGCTGCCGCGCGGGAAGCTCTGTCCTGACCATTTGGCGAGATAAGGTAATGAAGCATTGCCCCAGGCGGCGCGTGCTGCGCGGAACCGCCGCGCGGGAAGCCTGTCCTGACCATTTATGAGATAAGGTAATAGAAGCATTGCCCCGGGCGGCGCGTGCTGCGCGGAACCGCCGCGCGGGAAGCCTGTCCTGACCATTTGGCGAGATAAGGTAATAGAAGCATTGCCCCAGGCGGCGCGTGCAGCGCGGAGCCGCCGCGCGGGAAGCCTGTCCTGACCATTTATGATAAGGTAATAGAAGCATTGCCCCGGGCGGCGCGTGCAGCGCGGAGCCGCTGCGCGGGAAGCTCTGTCCTGGACCATTTATGAGATAAGGTAATAGAAGCATTGCCCCGGGCGGCGCGTGCTGCGCGGAGCCGCCGCGCGGAAGCTCTGTCCTGACCATTTATGAGATAAGGTAATAGAAGCATTGCCCCAGGCGGCGCGTGCTGCGCGGAGCTGCCGCGCGGGAAGCTCTGTCCTGACCATTTATGAGATAAGGTAATAGAAGCATTGCCCCAGGCGGCGCGTGCTGCGCGGAACCGCCGCGCGGGAAGCCTGTCCTGACCATTTATGAGATAAGGTAATAGAAGCATTGCCCCAGGCGGCGCGTGCTGCGCGGAGCTGCCGCGCGGGAAGCTCTGTCCTGACCATTTATGATAAGGTAATAGAAGCATTGCCCCGGGCGGCGCGCGTGCTGCGCGGAACCGCCGCGCGGGAACCTCTGTCCTGACCATTTATGAGATAAGGTAATAGAAACATTGCCCCGGGCGGCGCGTGCAGCGCGGAGCCGCCGCGCGGGAAGCCTGTCCCGGACCATTTATGAGATAAGGTAATGAAGCATTGCCCCAGGCGGCGCGTGCTGCGCGGAACCGCCGCGCGGGAAGCCTGTCCTGACCATTTATGAGATAAGGTAATGAAGCATTGCCCCGGCGGCGCGTGCTGCGCGGAGCCGCCGCGCGGGAAGCCTGTCCTGACCATTTGGCGAGATAAGGTAATGAAGCATTGCCCCGGCGGCGCGTGCAGCGCGGAGCCGCCGCGCGGGAACCTCTGTCCTGACCATTTGGCGAGATAAGGTAATGAAGCATTGCCCCGGGCGGCGCGCGTGCTGCGCGGAGCTGCCGCGCGGGAACCTCTGTCCTGACCATTTATGAGATAAGGTAATGAAGCATTGCCCCAGGCGGCGCGTGCAGCGCGGAGCCGCCGCGCGGAAGCTCTGTCCTGACCATTTATGAGATAAGGTAATGAAGCATTGCCCTGGCGGCGCGTGCAGCGCGGAGCCGCCGCGCGGAAGCTCTGTCCTGACCATTTATGAGATAAGGTAATAGAAGCATTGCCCCGGGCGGCGCGCGTGCTGCGCGGAGCCGCCGCGCGGGAAGCCTGTCCTGACCATTTATGAGATAAGGTAATAGAAGCATTGCCCCAGGCGGCGCGTGCTGCGCGGAGCCGCCGCGCGGGAAGCCTGTCCTGACCATTTGGCGAGATAAGGTAATAGAAACATTGCCCCGGGCGGCGCGTGCTGCGCGGAGCTGCCGCGCGGGAAGCCTGTCCTGACCATTTATGATAAGGTAATAGAAGCATTGCCCCAGGCGGCGCGTGCTGCGCGGAGCCGCCGCGCGGGAACCTCTGTCCTGGACCATTTATGAGATAAGGTAATAGAAGCATTGCCCCGGGCGGCGCGTGCTGCGCGGAGCCGCCGCGCGGGAACCTCTGTCCTGGACCATTTATGAGATAAGGTAATAGAAGCATTGCCCCGGGCGGCGCGTGCTGCGCGGAGCCGCCGCGCGGGAAGCTCTGTCCTGGACCATTTATGAGATAAGGTAATAGGAAGCATTGCCCCGGGCGGCGCGTGTTGCGCGGAGCCGCCGCGCAGGAAGCTCTGTCCTGGACCATTTATGAGGATAAGGTAATGAAGCATTGCCCCGGGCGGCGCGTGCTGCGCGGAACCGCCGCGCAGGAAGCTCTGTCCTGGACCATTTATGGAGATAAGGTAATAGAAGCATTGCCCCGGGCGGCGCGTGCAGCGCGAGCCGCCGCGCGGAAGCTCTGTCTGGACCATTTATGAGATAAGGTAATAGAAGCATTGCCCCGGGCGGCGCGTGCAGCGCGGAGCCGCCGCGCGGGAAGCTCTGTCCTGGACCATTTATGAGATAAGGTAATAGAAGCATTGCCCCGGGCGGCGCGTGCAGCGCGGAGCCGCCGCGCGAAGCTCTGTCCTGGACCATTTGGCGAGATAAGGTAATAGGAAGCATTGCCCCGGGCGGCGCGCGTGCAGCGCGGAGCCGCCGCGCGGGAAGCTCTGTCCTGGACCATTATGAGATAAGGTAATAGGAAGCATTGCCCCGGGCGGCGCGCGTGCTGCGCGGAACCGCCGCGCAGGAAGCTCTGTCTGGACCATTTATGAGATAAGGTAATAGAAGCATTGCCCCGGCGGCGCGCGTGCAGCGCGGAGCCGCCGCGCGGGAAGCTCTGTCCTGGACCATTTATGAGATAAGGTAATAGAAGCATTGCCCCGGGCGGCGCGTGCAGCGCGGAGCCGCCGCGCGGGAAGCTCTGTCCTGGACCATTTATGAGATAAGGTAATAGAAGCATTGCCCCGGGCGGCGCGCGTGCTGCGCGGAACCGCCGCGCGGAAGCTCTGTCCTGGACCATTTATGAGATAAGGTAATGAAGCATTGCCCCGGGCGGCGCGTGCTGCGCGGAACCGCCGCGCAGGAAGCTCTGTCCTGGACCATTTATGAGGATAAGGTAATAGAGCATTGCCCCGGGCGGCGCGCGTGCTGCGCGGAGCCGCGCGGGAAGCTCTGTCCTGGACCATTTATGAGATAAGGTAATAGAAGCATTGCCCCGGGCGGCGCGTGCAGCGCGGAGCCGCCGCGCGGGAAGCTCTGTCCTGGACCATTTATGAGATAAGGTAATAGAAGCATTGCCCCGGGCGGCGCGTGCTGCGCGGAGCCGCCGCGCGGGAAGCTCTGTCCTGGACCATTTATGAGATAAGGTAATGAAGCATTGCCCCGGGCGGCGCGTGCTGCGCAGACCGCCGCGCGGGAACCTCTGTCCTGGACCATTTATGAGGATAAGGTAATAGAAACATTGCCCCGGGCGGCGCGTGCTGCGCCAGACCGCCGCGCGGGAAGCTCTGTCCTGGACCATTTATGAGATAAGGTAATAGAAGCATTGCCCCAGGCGGCGCGTGCTGCGCAGACCGCCGCGCAGGAAGCTCTGTCTGGACCATTTATGGGATAAGGTAATAGGAAGCATTGCCCCGGGCGGCGCGCGTGCTGCGCCAGACCGCCGCGCGGGAAGCTCTGTCCTGGACCATTTATGAGGATAAGGTAATAGAAGCATTACCCCGGGCGGCGCGTGCTGCGCGGAACCGCCGCGCAGGAAGCTCTGTCTGGACCATTTATGAGATAAGGTAATAGAAGCATTGCCCCGGGCGGCGCGTGCTGCGCGGAGCCGCCGCGCGCGGGAAGCTCTAATCCTGGACCATTTGGCGAGATAAGGTATTGTGAAGCATTGCCCCAGGCGGCGCGTGCTGCGCGGAACCGCCGCGCGGAAGCTCTGTCCTGGACCATTTATGAGATAAGGTAATAGAAACATTGCCCCGGGCGGCGCGTGCTGCGCGGAACCGCCGCGCGGAAGCCTGTCCTGGACCATTTATGAGATAAGGTAATAGAAGCATTGCCCCAGGCGGCGCGTGCTGCGCGGAACCGCCGCGCGGAAGCTCTGTCCTGGACCATTTATGAGATAAGGTAATAGGAAGCATTGCCCCGGGCGGCGCGTGCTGCGCGGAGCCGCCGCGCGGGAAGCTCTGTCCTGGACCATTTATGAGATAAGGTAATAGAAGCATTGCCCCGGGCGGCGCGCGTGCTGCGCGGAACCGCCGCGCGGAAGCTCTGTCCTGGACCATTTATGAGGATAAGGTAATAGAAGCATTGCCCCGGGCGGCGCGTGCAGCGCGGAGCCGCCGCGCGGGAAGCTCTGTCCTGGACCATTTATGAGATAAGGTAATAGAAGCATTGCCCCGGGCGGCGCGTGGCGCGGAGCCGCCGCGCGCGGGAAGCTCTGTCCTGGACCATTTATGAGATAAGGTAATAGAAGCATTGCCCCGGGCGGCGCGTGCTGCGCGGAGCCGCCGCGCGGGAAGCTCTGTCCTGGACCATTTATGAGATAAGGTAATAGAAGCATTGCCCCGGGCGGCGCGTTGCGCGGAGCCGCTGCGCGGGAAGCTCTGTCCCGGACCATTTATGAGATAAGGTAATAGAAACATTGCCCCGGGCGGCGCGTGCTGCGCCAGACCGCCGCGCGGGAAGCTCTAATCCTGGACCATTTATGAGATAAGGTAATAGAAGCATTGCCCCGGGCGGCGCGTGCAGCGCGGAGCCGCCGCGCGGGAACCTCTGTCCTGGACCATTTATGAGATAAGGTAATAGAAGCATTGCCCCGGGCGGCGCGTGCTGCGCGGAGCCGCCGCGCGGGAAGCTCTGTCCTGGACCATTTATGGAGATAAGGTAATAGGAAGCATTGCCCCGGGCGGCGCGTGCTGCGCGGAGCCGCCGCGCGGGAAGCTCTAATCCTGGACCATTTATGAGATAAGGTAATAGAAGCATTGCCCTGGCGGCGCGTGCTGCGCGGAGCCGCTGCGCGGGAAGCTCTGTCCTGGACCATTATGAGATAAGGTAATAGAAGCATTGCCCTGGCGGCGCGTGCAGCGCGGAGCCGCCGCGCGGGAACCTCTGTCCTGGACCATTTATGAGATAAGGTAATAGAAGCATTGCCCCGGCGGCGCGTGTTGCGCGGAGCCGCTGCGCGGGAAGCTCTGTCCGGACCATTTATGAGATAAGGTAATAGAAGCATTGCCCTGGCGGCGCGTGCTGCGCGGAGGCCGCCGCGCGGGAACCTCTGTCCTGGACCATTATGAGATAAGGTAATAGAAGCATTGCCCTGGCGGCGCGTGCAGCGCGGATGCCGCGCGGGAAGCCTGTCCTGACCATTTATGAGATAAGGTAATAGAAGCATTGCCCTGGCGGCGCGTTGCGCGGAGCCGCCGCGCGGAAGCTCTGTCCTGACCATTTGGCGAGATAAGGTAATAGAAGCATTGCCCCGGCGGCGCGCGTGCAGCGCGGAGCCGCCGCGCGGGAACCTCTGTCCTGACCATTTATGAGATAAGGTAATGAAGCATTGCCCCGGGCGGCGCGTGTTGCGCGGAGCCGCCGCGCGGGAAGCCTGTCCCGACCATTTATGAGATAAGGTAATAGAAGCATTGTTCCGGCGGCGCGTGCTGCGCGGAGCCGCCGCGCGGGAAGCTCTGTCCTGACCATTTGGCGAGATAAGGTAATAGAAGCATTGCCCCGGGCGGCGTGCTGCGCGGAGCCGCCGCGCAGGAAGCTCTGTCCTGGACCATTTATGAGGATAAGGTAATAGAGCATTGCCCCGGGCGGCGCGTGCTGCGCGAGCCGCCGCGCGCGGGAAGCTCTGTCCTGGACCATTTATGAGATAAGGTAATAGGAAGCATTGCCCCGGGCGGCGCGTGCAGTGCGGAGCCGCCGCGCGGGAAGCTCTGTCCTGGACCATTTATGAGGATAAGGTAATAGAGCATTGCCCCGGGCGGCGCGCGTGCTGCGCGGAACCGCCGCGCGGGAAGCTCTGTCCTGGACCATTTATGAGATAAGGTATTGTGAAGCATTGCCCCGGGCGGCGCGCGTGCTGCGCCAGACCGCCGCGCGGAAGCTCTGTCCTGGACCATTTATGAGATAAGGTAATAGGAAGCATTGCCCCGGGCGGCGCGCGTGCTGCGCCAGACCGCCGCGCGGAAGCTCTGTCCTGGACCATTTATGGAGATAAGGTAATGAAGCATTGCCCCGGCGGCGCGCGTGCTGCGCGGAACCGCCGCGCGGGAACCTCTGTCCTGGACCATTTATGAGATAAGGTAATAGAAACATTGCCCCGGGCGGCGTGCTGCGCGGAACCGCCGCGCGGGAAGCTCTGTCCTGGACCATTTATGAGGATAAGGTAATGAAGCATTGCCCCGGGCGGCGCGTGTTGCGCGGAGCCGCCGCGCGGGAACCTCTGTCCTGGACCATTTATGAGATAAGGTAATAGAAGCATTGCCCCGGGCGGCGCGTGCAGTGCGGAGCCGCCGCGCGGGAACCTCTGTCCTGGACCATTTATGAGATAAGGTAATAGAAGCATTGCCCCGGGCGGCGCGTGCTGCGCGGAGCCGCCGCGCGGGAAGCTCTGTCCTGGACCATTTATGAGATAAGGTAATAGAAGCATTGCCCCGGGCGGCGCGTTGCGCGGAGCCGCCGCGCGCGGGAAGCTCTGTCCTGGACCATTTATGAGATAAGGTAATAGAAACATTGCCCCGGGCGGCGCGCGTGCTGCGCGGAGCCGCCGCGCAGGAAGCTCTGTCCTGGACCATTTATGGAGATAAGGTAATAGAAACATTGCCCCGGGCGGCGCGTGCTGCGCGGAGCCGCCGCGCGGGAAGCTCTGTCCTGGACCATTTATGAGATAAGGTAATAGAAGCATTGCCCCGGGCGGCGCGTGCTGCGCGGAGCCGCCGCGCGGGAAGCTCTGTCCTGGACCATTTATGAGATAAGGTAATAGAAGCATTGCCCCGGCGGCGCGCGTGCTGCGCCAGACCGCCGCGCGGGAAGCTCTGTCCTGGACCATTTATGAGATAAGGTAATAGAAGCATTGCCCCGGGCGGCGCGTGCAGCATGGAGCCGCCGCGCGGAACCTCTGTCCTGGACCATTTATGAGATAAGGTAATGAAGCATTGCCCCGGGCGGCGCGTGCTGCGCCAGACCGCCGCGCGGGAAGCTCTGTCCTGGACCATTTATGAGATAAGGTAATAGAAGCATTGCCCCGGGCGGCGCGCGTGCTGCGCGGAGCCGCCGCGCGGAAGCTCTGTCCTGGACCACGGCGAGATAAGGTAATAGGAAGCATTGCCCCGGGCGGCGCGTGCAGCATGGAGCCGCCGCGGGAAGCTCTGTCCTGGACCATTTATGAGATAAGGTAATAGAAGCATTGCCCCGGGCGGCGCGTGCAGCGCGGAGCCGCCGCGCGGGAAGCTCTGTCCTGGACCATTTATGAGATAAGGTAATAGAAGCATTGCCCCGGGCGGCGCGTGCTGCGCGGAGCCGCCGCGGGAAGCTCTGTCCTGGACCATTTATGAGATAAGGTAATGAAGCATTGCCCCAGGCGGCGCGCGTGCTGCGCGGAACCGCCGCGCGGAAGCCTGTCCTGGACCATTTATGAGATAAGGTAATAGAAACATTGCCCCGGGCGGCGCGTGCAGCATGGAGCCGCCGCGCAGGAAGCTCTGTCCTGGACCATTTGGCGAGATAAGGTAATAGGAAGCATTGCCCCAGGCGGCGCGTGCTGCGCGGAGCCGCCGCGCGGAAGCTCTGTCCTGGACCATTTATGGAGATAAGGTAATAGAAGCATTGCCCCAGGCGGCGCGTGCAGCATGGAGCCGCCGCGCGGGAAGCTCTATCCTGGACCATTTATGAGATAAGATTAATAGAAGCATTGCCCCAGGCGGCGCGTGCAGCATGGAGCCGCCGCGCGGGAAGCTCTGTCCTGAACCATTTTATGAGATAAGGTAATAGGAAGCATTGCCCCGGGCGGCGCGTGCTGCGCGGAACCGCCGCGCGGGAAGCTCTATCCTGGACCATTTATGGAGATAAGGTAATAGAAACGCATTGCCCCGGGCGGCGCGTGCTGCGCGGAACCGCCGCGCAGGAAGCTCTGTCCTGGACCATTTATGAGATAAGGTAATAGAAACGCATTGCCCCGGGCGGCGCGCGTGCTGCGCCAGACCGCCGCGCGGGAACCTCTGTCCTGGACCATTTATGGAGATAAGGTAATGAAGCATTGCCCCGGGCGGCGCGTGCTGCGCGGAACCGCCGCGCAGGAAGCTCTGTCTGGACCATTTATGGGATAAGGTAATAGGAAGCATTGCCCCGGGCGGCGCGTGCAGCATGGAGCCGCCGCGCAGGAAGCTCTGTCCTGGACCATTTATGAGATAAGGTAATGAAGCATTGCCCCGGGCGGCGCGTGCTGCGCGGAGCTGCCGCGCGGGAAGCTCTGTCCTGGACCATTTATGAGATAAGATTAATAGAAGCATTGCCCCGGGCGGCGCGTGCAGCATGGAGCCGCCGCGCAGGAAGCTCTGTCTGGACCATTTATGAGATAAGGTAATAGAAGCATTGCCCCGGGCGGCGCGTGCTGCGCCGGAGCCGCCGCGGGAAGCTCTGTCCCGGACCATTTATGAGATAAGGTAATAGAAACGCATTGCCCCGGGCGGCGCGTGCAGCATGGAGCCGCCGCGCGGGAACCTCTGTCCTGACCATTTATGAGATAAGGTAATAGAAGCATTGCCCCGGGCGGCGCGTGCAGCGGAGCCGCCGCGCGGGAAGCTCTGTCCTGGACCATTTATGAGATAAGGTAATGAAGCATTGCCCCGGGCGGCGCGTGCAGCATGGAGCCGCCGCGCGGAAGCTCTGTCCTGGACATTTATGAGATAAGGTAATAGGAAGCATTGCCCCGGGCGGCGCGTGCTGCGCCGGAGCCGCCGCGCGGAAGCTCTGTCCTGGACCATTTGGCGAGATAAGGTATTGAAGCATTGCCCCGGGCGGCGTGCTGCGCGGAACCGCCGCGCGGGAACCTCTGTCCTGGACCATTTGGCGAGATAAGGTAATGAAGCATTGCCCCGGGCGGCGCGCGTGCAGCGCGGAGCCGCTGCGCGGGAAGCTCTGTCCTGGACCATTTATGAGATAAGGTAATAGAAGCATTGCCCAGGCGGCGCGTGCTGCGCGGAGCCGCGCGGGAAGCTCTGTCCTGGACCATTTATGAGGATAAGGTAATAGAAGCATTGCCCCGGGCGGCGCGTGCAGCGCGGAGCCGCTGCGCGGGAAGCTCTGTCCTGGACCATTTGGCGAGATAAGGTAATAGGAAGCATTGCCCCGGGCGGCGCGTGCAGCGCGGAGCCGCTGCGCGGGAAGCTCTGTCCTGGACCATTTGGCGAGATAAGGTAATAGGAAGCATTGCCCCGGGCGGCGTGCTGCGCGGAGCCGCTGCGCGGGAAGCTCTGTCCTGGACATTTATGAGATAAGGTAATGAAGCATTGCCCCGGGCGGCGCGTGCAGCGCGGAGCCGCCGCGCGGAAGCTCTGTCCTGGACCATTTATGAGATAAGGTAATAGAAGCATTGCCCCGGGCAGCGCGTGCTGCGCAGACCGCCGCGCGGGAAGCTCTGTCCTGGACCATTTATGAGATAAAATTAATAGAAGCATTGCCGGGCGGCGCGCGTGCTGCGCGGAACCGCCGCGCGGGAAGCTCTGTCCTGGACCATTTGGCGAGATAAGGTAATGAAGCATTGCCCCGGGCGGCGCGCGTAGCGCGGAGCCGCCGCGCGGGAAGCTCTGTCCTGGACCATTTGGCGAGATAAGGTAATAGGAAGCATTGCCCCGGCGGCGCGTGCTGCGCGGAGCCGCCGCGCGGGCTCTGTCCTGGACATTTATGAGATAAGGTAATAGAAGCATTGCCCCGGGCGGCGCGTGCGCTGCGCGGAGCCGCCGCGCAGGAACCTCTGTCCTGGACCATTTATGGAGATAAGGTAATAGAAGCATTGCCCCGGGCGGCGCGTGCTGCGCGGAGCCGCCGCGCGGGAAGCTCTGTCCGGACCATTTATGAGATAAGGTAATAGAAGCATTACCCCGGGCGGCGCGTGCTGCGCGGAACCGCCGCGCAGGAACCTCTGTCCTGGACCATTTATGAGATAAAATTAATAGAAGCATTACCCCGGGCGGCGCGCGTGCTGCGCGGAGCCGCTGCGCGGGAAGCTCTGTCTGGACCATTTATGAGATAAGGTAATAGAAACATTGCCCCGGGCGGCGCGCGTGCAGCCTGGAGCCGCCGCGCGGGAAGCTCTGTCCTGGACCATTTATGAGATAAGGTAATAGGAAGCATTGCCCCGGGCGGCGCGTGCTGCGCCAGACCGCCGCGCGGAAGCTCTGTCCTGGACCATTTATGAGGATAAGGTAATGAAGCATTGCCCCGGGCGGCGCGTGCTGCGCGGAGCCGCCGCGCGGGAACCTCTGTCCTGGACCATTTATGAGATAAAATTAATAGAAGCATTGCCCCGGCGGCGCGCGTGCTGCGCGGAGCCGCCGCGCGCGGGAAGCTCTGTCCTGGACCATTTATGAGGATAAAGGTAATAGAAGCATTGCCCCGGGCGGCGCGTGCAGCCTGGAGCCGCCGCGCGGGAAGCTCTGTCCTGGACCATTTATGAGGATAAGGTAATAGAAACGTGCCCCGGGCGGCGTGCTGCGCGGAGCCGCCGCGCGGGAAGCTCTGTCCTGGACCATTTATGGGGATAAGGTAATAGGAAGCATTGCCCCGGGCGGCGCGTGCTGCGCGAGCCGCCGCGCGGAACCTCTGTCCTGGACCATTTATGAGATAAGGTAATGAAGCATTGCCCAGGCGGCGCGTGCTGCGCGGAGCCGCCGCGCGCGGGAAGCTCTGTCCTGGACCATTTATGAGATAAGGTAATAGAAACATTGCCCCGGGCGGCGCGTGCTGCGCAGACCGCCGCGCGGAAGCTCTGTCCTGGACCATTTATGAGATAAGATAATAGAAGCATTGCCCCGGGCGGCGCGTGCTGCGCGGATGCCGCGCGGGAAGCTCTGTCTGGACCATTTATGAGATAAGGTAATGAAGCATTGCCCCGGGCGGCGCGCGTGCTGCGCGAGCCGCCGCGCGGGAAGCTCTGTCCTGGACCATTTATGAGATAAGGTAATGAAGCATTGCCCCGGGCGGCGCGCGTGCTGCGCGGAACCGCCGCGCGGGAAGCTCTGTCCTGGACCATTTATGGGGATAAGGTAATAGGAAGCATTGCCCCGGGCGGCGCGTGCTGCGCGGAGCCGCCGCGCGGGAAGCTCTGTCCTGGACCATTTATGAGATAAGGTAATAGAAGCATTGCCCCGGGCGGCGCGTGCAGCGCGGAGCCGCCGCGCGGGAAGCTCTGTCCTGGACCATTTATGAGATAAGGTAATAGAAGCATTGCCCCGGGCGGCGCGTGCAGCGCGGAGCCGCCGCGCGGGAAGCTCTGTCCTGGACCATTTATGAGATAAGGTAATAGAAGCATTGCCCGGGCGGCGCGTGCAGCGCGGAGCCGCCGCGCGGGAACCTCTGTCCTGGACCATTTATGGAGATAAGGTAATGAAGCATTGCCCCGGGCGGCGCGTGCTGCGCGGAGCCGCCGCGCGCGGGAAGCTCTGTCTGGACCATTTATGAGATAAGGTAATAGAAGCATTGCCCCGGGCGGCGCGTGCAGCGCGGAGCCGCCGCGCGGAAGCTCTGTCTGGACCATTTATGAGATAAGGTAATAGGAAGCATTGCCCCGGCGGCGCGTGCAGCGCGGAGCTGCCGCGCGGGAAGCCTGTCCTGGACCATTTATGAGATAAGGTAATGAAGCATTGCCCCGGGCGGCGCGTGCTGCGCGGAACCGCCGCGCAGGAACCTCTGTCCTGGACCATTTATGAGATAAGGTAATGAAGCATTGCCCCGGGCGGCGCGCGTGCTGCGCGGAGCCGCCGCGCGGGAAGCTCTATCCTGGACCATTTATGAGATAAGGTAATAGAAGCATTGCCCCGGGCGGCGCGTGCTGCGCGGAGCCGCCGCGCGGGAAGCTCTGTCCTGGACCATTTATGAGATAAGGTAATAGAAGCATTGCCCCGGGCGGCGCGTGCTGCGCGGAGCCGCCGCGTGGGAAGCTCTGTCCCGGACCATTTATGAGATAAGGTAATAGGAAGCATTGCCCCGGGCGGCGCGCGTGCTGCGCGGAACCGCCGCGCAGGAACCTCTGTCCTGGACCATTTATGAGGATAAGGTAATAGGAAGCATTGCCCAGGCGGCGCGTGCTGCGCGGAACCGCCGCGCGGAAGCTCTGTCTGGACCATTTATGAGGATAAGGTAATAGGAAGCATTGCCCCGGGCGGCGCGTGCTGCGCGCGGAGCCGCCGCGCGCGGGAAGCCTGTCCCGGACCATTTATGAGATAAGGTATTAGAAGCATTGCCCCGGGCGGCGCGTGCTGCGCGGAACCGCCGCGCGGGAACCTCTGTCCTGGACCATTTATGAGATAAGGTAATAGGAAGCATTGCCCAGGCGGCGCGTGCTGCGCGGAACCGCCGCGCAGGAACCTCTGTCCTGGACCATTTATGAGATAAGATAATAGAAGCATTGCCCCGGGCGGCGCGTGCTGCGCGGAGCTGCCGCGCGGAAGCTCTGTCTGGACCATTTATGAGGATAAGGTAATAGAAGCATTGCCCCGGGCGGCGCGTGCTGCGCGCGGAGCCGCCGCGCAGGAACCTCTGTCCTGGACCATTTATGGAGATAAGGTAATAGGAAGCATTGCCCAGGCGGCGCGTGCTGCGCGGAGCCGCCGCGCAGGAACCTCTGTCCCGGACCATTTATGAGATAAGGTAATGAAGCATTGCCCCGGGCGGCGTGCTGCGCGGATGCCGCGCGGGAAGCCTGTCCCGGACCATTTATGAGGATAAGGTAATAGGAAGCATTGCCCTGGCGGCGCGTGCTGCGCTGAGCCGCCGCGCGGAACCTCTGTCCTGGACCACGGCGAGATAAGGTAATGAAGCATTGCCCCGGCGGCGCGTGCTGCGCGGATGCCGCGCGGGAAGCTCTGTCCTGGACCACGGCGAGATAAGGTAATGAAGCATTGCCCCGGGCGGCGCGTGTTGCGCGGAGCCGCCGCGCAGGAACCTCTGTCCTGACCACGGCGAGATAAGGTATTAGAAGCATTGCCCCGGCGGCGCGTGCAGCGCGGAGCCGCCGCGCAGCCGCCGCACCGCCGCACCGCCGCACCGCCGCACCGCCGCACCGCCGCACCGCCGCACCGCCGCACCGCCGCCGCGTCACGTGCGGCCCCGTCGCCAGCGACGGCACACACAATCCAGGCTCACTACATGCACGGCTGAACAAGCTTCGGCCATTCGGATGTTTTTGCAGCGATCTCTTAACAATTGTCTTTGTTACTTTTTATTTTCATTCATCGTGCAGCTCTACTCTAAACTTCGGGATAATTTCTATCGCAATTTGTACACAAAAATATTATTAAAATTAGTGGTTGCACAAAAACAACACCCATTTTTTTATTACTTGAGGGTAATGCTTTCGTATGCCTGCCCACACGGGGCAAATACAGATTATGTCTGACTTGCACATCGTTTGCAACGGCGCCACGAGAACGCTTTCGTGAACCTTCGCGACACCGGCCGATCTGGTCTTGGGCTCTGCCGCCAACCGGAATACGGCCGCGGAGTACAGGGAGGGCGACGAAACATAATACCTAGGGACAATACATAATACCTACGGAAATTTGTATTTACGAAATAGATGCGAATAAATGCGATATGTATGGTAGTGTTCGTATGATGGATTGTTAATTATTATCGTATCGGCCGAGTCGCGACTCGCGCCAATTGAACTCGAGCGAAGTTCGTTTCGGAGGAGGAGACATCGACGCGACTTTTTGGCCACGAACTGGCTCGACAGAACGAAAGCTTGCGAGCCTCGCTCGTTCGTTGCCTGTCGCTGGGGCGGGGAGCGGACAGTTGCAAGCGAGCAGTGTTCGTTTGTAACGCTGTAGGCACGCAAGTGTTTTATCAAAATATTTTTTTTCGTGCCATTAAAATGGGACGCCCTAAGAAAGATTTGACAGATAGAATACTAGAATTTAAGAAAGATGGTCTGTATGTGTCCGATACAAATATTGTGATGTGCCAATATTGTAACATTCGTTTGGATGGTGACAAAAAAGATACATTGAAAAAACACATGAAATCTGAAACACGCTTAAAGAAATCTTCTATGGCATGTGCCTCAGCAACTAAACGGCAATCCACAATTTTTGGTATGTTCGAGAAACAAAAACGAGTTAAATATGAAAACAAAACTTTTGTGGAAGATACGGTAAATATGTGTCTTAAAACTAACATTCCACTTCACAGAACGGATCACCCAGCCGTGCGTGAACATTTTGATAAATATGTACCGGGTTCAGGTGTACTTCCAGGTGCTGACATTTTAAGGAGAAAGTTTTTGCCATTGTGTGGAATATCTGAGAAAGATTCTGTAAAGCTTAAATTAAAAAATAAGCCGATTGTGGTGATAGCAGATGAAACTTCGGATAGGCAAGGAAGGTGTGTTTTTGCTATCCTTTTTAGAACTATCGACTACAAGGTAACTCGGGAATGTTTTTTAGCGAGTGTTAACTTTCTTGATAGTGCTAATGCTAATGCTAATGCATCAACATGCTCTCAATCAATTAACGATACTTTGAGAGACTATGAGATTAATTATTCCCAGGTAAAAGGCCTGGTATCAGATTCCGCACGATATATGTCTGCTTGTTTCGACCTTTTAAAAATTTTAATTGGAGAACATATTCTTAATAAAATTACTAAACAAGTATTTTTGTTTAATAAATACCTAATTTACCCAAATTTTATAATTTCGAAAGTATAAATGCGAAATTTATGCGAAATCGGTGATTTTTTTTTTGCGAATTTTCCGTACCTCTAATAATACCGACACTTCTTCCTCCGCGATTCCACCACGGCTGCGAAGGGCAGCGCATGCCTGTCCCCGCAGCCCTCCGGTATACATCCGAGGTGAATTGTGAAGTGAATGAAAGCGGCCATCTCAGACCGGCTTTACACCTTGAACTGACCGAGTTGGTTCCTTTTAGCTTGACCGTGGGTGACGAAACCAAGGAGACTAAGCCCCACCGGCATAACAAGTCAGGGATCTGTTCGAGGGTACCCTACGCCACCCAGCGCATCGTTTAATCAACTAAATGAAAACAAGGAAACGTCACGCCGGTGCTCGCGACAGCTGCCGCGTGGCAGCGCGCGTCTCGTCGCGTTGCCGACCGCGGGCAGCAGATGGCGCTGTTGTCAAGTTTTAAAAATTTAACACGAGTTATTAACAGTTATAAATATTTAACTCTCGATAAGGTGTTTAATAATTGATAAATACAAATACACTTGGATACTTTAGAAAGTTGTTGTAATTTATAGTTAAGTTTGATGCAGTAATCATTTGATGAGGAGTGGAGGAACATTTTTTCTCATGAAGCAACCAGCGAAGATACTGCGTGGAAACAAATTCGGGAGACAATAATTAAAAATACAGAAAAAAAAATTTATTCAGTGTATTTGATTCGCCGCTGCGTAGTGTACACTGGGCGAGCCAAGAGCTGAATTCTAAACGAACTTAGCAATTATTCACGCCATTTCTCTCTGTTTAGTTCTAACACAAGAATAATTTGGAGCGGAAGTCGGAGTCGTGGCGACACGTAGTCTGAGCAACTTCGTCAAAGCCATTATTGCTCGCGCCCGTCCCGCGCCGCGCCCTCAAACGAAACCTTAGTGGTTGTGGTGGAAAGTTGTTTGCCATTAACGCAGTGTGCGTCGCCACCAGTGGTGAATGTTTGTTATTAAACACTATTTACAATTATTATTAACTAATACAAATCCAACGCGGTGCGCGGTAAATGATGTGCTTCAAGTGACACTTCCGAACAAGACAATAAAACAACAACACAACAACACGTGGCCGCGGCATCCACCAAAACACTTGGCATGTGCCGATCTTAAATAGAAACTGAAAATAATAAGGTTTCAGTAACGTTAACCGGTGTAAGATCAGCTCCACACCTGCCGCCGTCCGCCGGCGCGGTGGAGTTCATTTAGAATTCCTGCAGCGGCATCTTTGAGGTACACTAACATTCAGGGTTACTGCCGCGTTGCCGCACCGCGTCACTTTTACATGAAAGTCGATTAATAATAGGTTGGGGAAAAAGAAATCCATTATTTTTTCGGTAGATGGCTGTAGTGATAAATTTCTCGTAAAGTATCGATCAAACAGTTTCAGATTTATGCTCGTTGGAAAGGTGACATTTCGCAGTAAAAAAAATTCTTTTGCTGTTTTTTGTTTGGTGCATTCAATTGTGAGTTACAGGGTGTTAAAAATGGAAGTGAACAAAGAGAAAATTCGGTACATCTTACAGTTTTTCTTTGACAAAGGCGAAAATGCATGCCAGGCGACTAAAATTGTGAATGGTGTTTATGGAGCCGATACTGTAACAGCCAATTATGTGCAATTTTGGTTTCGTAGATTCCGTTCAGGAATTTTTGATGTTAAAGATGCACCTCGCACAGGTAGGCCGGTCGCCGAAAATGTCGATAAAATCGGAGAAATGATCGAAGTTGACCGGTATGTTAGCAGTCGTAACATCGCCCAGGAGCTAAAAATGGACCACAAAACAGTTTTAAACCATTTACACAAAGCTGGATTCAAAAGGAAGCTCGATGTTTGGGTGCACACCAATTAAGAGAAAAAAACATGATGGATCGAATTTCCATCTGCGAGGCCTTGGCCAAACGGAATGAGATAGACCCATTTTTTGGTGACTGGAGATGAGAAATGGATCACATACGATAACCCTGTGCGAAAACGATCATGGTCAAAGAGCGGTGAAGCACCTCAAACGGTGGCCAAACCAGGACTAACGACCAGGAAGGTTCTGCTGTGCATTTAGTGGGACTGGAAGGGGATTATTTATTATGAGTTGTTTCCATATGGCCAAGCACTAAATTCTGATCTCTACTGTCAACTGGACCGTTTGAAGATAGCAATTGACCAGAAACGGCCAGAATTGGCCAACAGGAGAGGTGTCGTGTTCCACCAGGACAACCCTAGGCCACACACGTCTACAGTGACTCGCCAGAAACTTCGGGAGCTTGGTTGGGAAGTTTTAATGCATCCGCCATACAGTCCGGACTTGGCACCAAGCGATTACCATCTTTTTCTTGCATTGCAAAATTTCTTTAGTGATAAAAAATTGGCATCTAGGCAAGATTTCAAAATCGGCTACTAGAGTTTTTTGCAAATAGAGAGCAGGACTTCTACGAGAGAGGCATTATGAAGTTACCTTTAAAATGGCAACAAATCATAGAACAAAACGTTGCATATTTGACCCAAATCGGACAATCCGAAGCATGTTAAATAAAGTCCTGAAGTTCATATAAAAATAATGGATTTCTTTTTCCCCAACTTATTATTTCATTCGCCGGCAAAAGCGTGACGTCACTAATCGATAGCTTTCTCATCGATTTGAACGTGGAGCTGGACTGCTCGCGGAGTACGAGGCACAACACTGTTTATCCAACTTTGCCAGACCCCTCCCTACGCACACGCGCACGTGCGTGCACACGTGCACGCGTGCCGCGCCGCAACGCCGTGTGCGCGCCGCAGCCGACCCGTCGGCTTCCTGCGGCCGTTGTGTGTCTCAGTACCGTTTAAATAATATTCTATTCATACAAAATTCTGCGTAAACTGCACTACGCTGTGTGTGTATATATATATATATATATATATATATATATAGTTGTTGTTGTCGTGCTGTTTATCTGATTAATATATTCTATGTTTGTACAGGGGAATACTAAAATGGAGACGGTGCTGCGACGACGCGCGCGATACCCCGCCCGCCCCGTCTGTGGCGCGTGCAGTCGTCATGGCGACGGGCGGCTTCCCGGCCGTTGAACCCGCCCGCCGCGTCCCGCCGCACCGCGCCCGCCGCCCGCTTTTATTTGTAAACAGCCGCAGTGCGCGGACACGGACACGTTACGTGCAGTTGGTAAAGTGCGAGTGCAGTGCGGGCGCGGAGCGGGTGCGGGCGCGGTGCGAGTGCAGTGCGGGCGCGGTGCCCGTGCACCGCTCCAGGCTCGCATGGTGAGTAAGTGATGCGAGCACCAGATCGTCGGGACGGTTCCCCTGGTCTCGACCATAGCATTAAATTTACCAAATATAACGTTTTTAACGTTTACATCGAATGTATGACACAGAGTCAACTTCACCGTGAAAGTGACACCCGTGCCAGCAGCAGCGGCACGCGGCACGCGGCACGAGGCACGATAGGCGATAGCATAGAACTTTGCGGAACGCCTGAATGTACCTTAATATCGTCGGGCAGGAGGCCGAGGAGGTCAGAGAGGAGGTGAGTATTGGCTGCGCGCGGCCTGCGACAGGTTGCTTGCTTCTGTTGGGAGCCCGACGGCGGCGAGGCGCGAGCGCGTGCCGCGCGCATCCAGCCCATCGAAGGCTACTTCAAAGTCTGTAAAGATAAGATAAAGTTGTCATTGTCAGTCTAATGCCTGTTCAACAATGACGGGCAGGGTGTTGACTGGGCCTGCACACTAACGACTGGGGTGTGTGTGTGTGTGTGTGTGTGTGTGACCCTGCCTGCTCTTCGCGCGGAAGGGGTACAGCTGAACACCAATTTTTAACAAACGACAAAATCGATCACTAAAGAAATTTTGTAATGCAAGAAAAAGATGGTGATCGCTTGGTGCCAAGTCCGGACTGTATGGCGGATGCATTAAAACTTCCCAACCAAGCTCCCGAAGTTTCTGGCGAGTCACGTAGCTCGCTAGCCTAATGGTTAGAGCGTGCGGCTTTCATTCCGAAGGTCGCGGGTTCGAATCTCGGCATGTAACGATGACTTTAATATTTAAGTTATCTACATTTGTGAACTTTAGTTACAACAGCGAGATACAGACGGTGAAGGAAAACATCGTGAGGAAACCCGCACATGACTTAGAATTTATTCTAAGGTATGTGTGAAGTCACCAACCCGCATAAGGCCAGCGTGGTGACTAAGGCCCAATCACCCTCATATTGAGGGTAGGCCTGTGCCCCAGCAGTGGGGACGTAAATGGGCTGTTATTACTATTACACTGTAGACGTGTGTGGCCTAGCGTTGTCCTTTTTTTTTTTTTTTTGATATCGGTGGTGGAAATGCTGTTAACGCATACCCAGCGTCCTTTTCAAGGGGGGGGGACGCCGGGTTATGTGGGGCTCGGGGCCACTGAGATGTTGTGCGTGACCCCCATACCCACTAAAACCACCACCGCTTGTCCCGCCACACGCATACTGGAGACGCCCGGGTTTCAGCCAAGCAACTCTCCGGGCGCCTCCGCGTATAAAACTCCTCTTGGTGGGTGCCCGCGGGGAGCAAAGGCACCCACCTGCCGTCCGGTGCCAGCCCTCTCCTTGGGACCGGCGCGTTGAACCCCCGACCCCACAGACGACCGCGCGCGCCCACGACGGGCGCACGCCCGGCCGCCGCCCTCCCGTGAAGGAATTGGGCGGCGGCCTCCTCCATACTCCCCCTCGTCGAAGTGGGAGGGGACAAAACAAGACTCCCCGGGGACGCACCCCAGGGGAAACACGACAAAGGCCCAATGGGCCACGCCCAACGGCCCGAAGGCGCCCTCACACCGTGCCCGGCTAGGGGCCCATCGCTCACGGCGGGAGGAAGCGAACGGCGTGGTTCTGCCGCCGCGCTCTCCCGCCGGCCCGCCGCCGCCTGCAAGGTGCGGCAGCGGCGTCGGCCTCCCTCGTGCGCTCGGCGGCCTCCTTCTGACGCATCACTGCGCCGCAGAAGGAGGCTACCGCCCTCCAAGACCTCTCGCTGCTCAACATACGATCGATTACAGTCGGCAGCGAGAGGTCACTGCCGACTTGCGCGACGAGGGCGTGGCGTTGCGGACCCCATGCCGGGCACTCCGCCAGAGTTTGGTGCGCCGTGTCAATCGGCGCTCCACACTCTACGCTACCTGGCGCACCTGGTGCAGGTACTTGCCGAAACATCCATGGCCTGTCAGCACCTGCACCAGGTGGAACGTCAAGGCCCCGTACCGCCGGCTCATCCACCGGGACAGGTGGGGCCTGATGGCCTCCACCGTGTCCCGGCCGGCGGCAGGGTTACCTAACTCCGTCTCCCACCGCCGGATCAGGGCGTCATGGGCAACGCGCCTTATCCGGCGGACCGTGGCCGGATCCGGCCGACGCTCTCCGGCATCCCGCAGGAAGAGGTACACTTCCGCGAGCGACTGCGCCTGTAGATGCCAAGGCGCATCGCCCGCGAGAAGCGTACCCGCCGTCCAGGACACCGTACGGTACGCCCGACAGGCTCGGTTCGCCAGGATACGTTGGGCCCTCTTCAACACGGGCCCGTTCCTGGCGGTCTCGCACCTATCCACCCATACGGGCACTCCGTACAGTGCCATACTCCGCAGGATGCAAGGTATAGGCGCCGACACAAATGACCCGGCCCCGACATTGGGCAGCAATCTGCCCAGCGCAGCGGCGGTGGCGGTGAGCTTCGGGAGAAGCCGTTCGAAGTGCTCCCAAGCTCCATCGCCCGTCCAGAGTGAGCCCTAAATACTTAAGGGCTCCCCGCACTGGGACCCTCTCGCCCCGGACGGGGATGATCGCGCCAGGGTGGACCTCTGCGGGGTCCGTGAAGAGGAGGGCCTCCGTCTTCGTGACGGAGACCCTCAGACCCAGCTGCTCGATCCGGTCCACTACCAGCGACGTGCTGGTGGCGGCCAGACGAGCAGCCTCGTCGTAACTCCTCCCCGGGCCGAGACGAAGGTGTCGTCCGCGTAGCATAGTACCCTCGTCCCGGGAGGACCGGCTGCCGCAGCAGCCAGTCGTACGCAATTCCCACAGCAAGAGGCCCAAGACCGACCCCTGTGGAACCCCGCTCTCCACGCGCCGCCGATGTAGTTCGCCGCTGCCATCAACCCAGACGATCGTCCTGTCCTGGAGGTACGCCCCCAACAGCCCGATCATGTAGGGGAGTCGGAAAAACTCCAGCGCCCCCCTAATCGTCGCGAATGGCAGGCTGTTAAAGGCGTTCTCGATATCTAAGGACACCCCCAGGACCACCTCGCCGTTACCGAAGGCCTCCAGACAGAGGCCCTTCAGGTCGAGCAGGGCGTCCAACGTGGATCGCCCTGCCCGAAATCCGTACTGGGCCTCATGGAGGCCCGGTCCCACCTCGGCGAGGTGCCGAACGAGACGGCCGGCCAAGATCTTCTCGAAGACCTTCCCCGCCTCGTCCAGAAGGACGATCGGTCTGTACGCGGAAGGGGAGTCGGGGTCACGGTCCCCCTTCCGCAGCAGGCAAAGCCTCAGGAGGAGGAGGACGAGCCGGAGCCTCCACTGGCACGGGCCCCGCCCTAGTGCGCAGTGCCGCCAGCTGCTGGCCTAGCGTTGTCCTGGTGGAACACGACACCTCTCCTGTTGGCCAATTCTGGCCGTTTCTGGTCAATTGCTATCTTCAAACGGTCCAGTTGTTGACAGTAGAGATCAGAATTTAGTGCTTGGCCATATGGAAACAAAATAATAAATAATCCCCTTCCAGTCCCACCAAATGCACAGCAGAACCTTCCTGGCCGTTAGTCCTGGTTTGGCCACCGTTTGAGGTGCTTCACCGCTCTTTGACCATGATCGTTTTCGCACAGTGTTATCGTATGTGATCCATTTCTCATCTCCAGTCACCAAAAAATGGGTCTATCTCATTCCGTTTGGCCAAGGCCTCGCAGATGGAAATTCGATCCATCATGTTTTTTTCTCTTAATTGGTGTGGCACCCAAACATCGAGCTTCCTTTTGAATCCAGCTTTGTGTAAATGGTTTAAAACTTTTTTGTGGTCCATTTCTAGCTCCTGGGCGATGTTACGACTGCTAACATGCCGGTCAACTTCGATCATTTCTCCGATTTTATCGACATTTTCGGCGACCGGCCTACCTGTACTAGGTGCATCTTTAACATCAAAAATGCTTGAACGGAATCAACGAAACCAAAATTAAACTTAATTAGGTATTACAGTATCAGAACCATAAACTCCATTTACAATTTCAGCCGCCTGATTTGCATTTTCGCCTTTGTCAAAGAAAAACTGAAAGATGTACCGAATTTTCTCTTTGTTCACTTCCATGTTTAACACCCTGTACCTCACAATTGAATGCACCAAACAAAACAGCAAAAGAATTTTTTTTACTGCGAAATGTCACCTTTCCAACGAGCATAAATCTGAAACTGTTTGATCGATACTTTACGAGAAATTTATCACTACAGCCATCTACCGAAAAAATAATGGATTTCTTTTTCTCCAACCTATTATATAAGGTTGTCAAATATCTCCCTTCCGTTTTTTTCTCTTTATTCAATGCTTTATAAAAAGTGTTACAGTGATCGGATTTAGTTCAAATATGCGCCGTTTTGTTCGATAATCTGTTTCCATCTAGACGGCAACTTTATAATACCTCCCTCGTAGAAGTCCCCCTCCTTATTTGCGAAGAACTCGGACAGCCACTTTTCACAAGCCTCTTTTGAGTTCAACTTTACACCACCAAGTGCGTTTACCATGGACAGGAACAGGTGGTAATCACTTGGCGCTATGTCCGGGCTATATGGTGGATGCGATAAAACCTCCCATCCGAGCTCCCGTAGCTTCTGACGAGTCATCAACGAAGTGTGTGGTCTGGCGTTGTCCTGGTGGAACACTACACCCTTCCTGTTGGCCAATTCTGGACGCTTCTGGTCGATCGCCTGCTTCAAGCGGTCCAGTTGTTCGCAATAGATGGTAGAATTAAGCGTCTGGCCATATGGGAGCAGGTCATAGTGGATGATTCCCTTCCAATCCCACCAAACACACAGCAAAACCTTCCTGGCCGTCAATCCCGGCAGCCACTGTTTGGGACGATTCACCGGCCTTCGACCACGACCGTTTTCGCTTGATATTGTCGTATGTGATCCATTTTTCGTCGCCAGTCACCATCCGCTTCAAGAATGGGTCGAGTTCGTTCCGTTTCAGCAGCATATCGCAGGCGTTGATTCGGTCCAGAAGGTTTTGCGTCAAATCATGCGGCACCCAAACATCAAGCTTTTTTGTATCCAGCCTTCTGCAGATGGTTTAAAATGGTTTGGTGACTAACTCCCATCTCCTGGGCGATGTCACGAGATGCCACATGCCGGTCTAACTCGATGTAGTCCATGATTTGATCGGTATTTGTCGTCTGGAGTCTTCCGCCGGCTGGCTTATCCATGGTGTCGTTTTCACCGGCTCTGAATCGTCGAAACCATTCCTCCGCGGTTCGAAGTGATAGAGTACCATTCCCAAAACACCATTAATCTCACGGAACGTTTCTCTAGCGGATTTGCCTTTAACGAAGGAAAACTTTAAAATAGCGCGAATTTGGGTGTTAGTGAACTCCATGTTTACACGTCTATAACTGTTAAACGTAATATCCAAACTAATGCATAGCATTAGTGCATAGCGTCGTTTTGTAGGTTATGTCAAGACCTTTCAAATTATGTATAGTATTGCCAGATACGAGCTCTGTAGCGCTTTGTACATAGCCGCGAAATTCAAAAGTCAAAAAGGCGGAAGGGAGATATTTGACAACCTATTATTATATATTACGTATATGAAAATATCGTACTTGTTACTGAGTTTATACATCTGAAATAAATTTATTCCCAACTCCTGCGCTGGACTAGCGCCTAGCGCAGTTGGCACAGGTCCGGGACACGCGGCGGGACGCGCGGCGGGACTACGACGTCGGCATTGTTTCTTTTCCGACGAGCACGGGCCAGGGTCCGCGCGCGCGCTACTTTATCTCCGCGCCCCGCTATTGTTCCAATCCGGGTGACCGGGTGACCGGGTGACGCTGCGGCCAACTGGTGAACCTTGAGACAGCACGCCAAGTGGGTCAGCGGGCCGACGGCTTCGGGGGAACCGAAGCGAACATGTACCGAGCGCGTGTCCACCGTGACGTTACCGCGGCGCTGGGGGCGTTGGGGGCGTTGGGGGCGCTGGGGGCGCGGCGGATGGACGGGCGGTGGATGACTGCAACATGTTATGTTAATGTCTACGGATTGCGAGACGCTCCGTCGAGTGCACGCGCTGCACGTGAGTAGCGGCAGGTGCGCGCGTGCGTGCGTGCGTGCGTGCGTGCGTGCGCGTAGGTGCAGGCGCTGGGCAGCGAGCAGCTCGCCCCGTGATAATCACATCGGCGTTACTACTTTTTTTTTTTTTGATATCGGTGGTGGAAATGCTGTTAACGCATACCCAGCGTCCTTTTCAAGGGGGACGCCGGGTTATGTGGGGCTCGGGGCCACTGAGATGTTGTGCGTGACCCCCATACCCACTAAAACCACCACCGCTTGTCCCGCCACGCATACTGGAGACGCCCGGGTTTCAGCCAAGCAACTCTCCGGGCGCCTCCGCGTATAAAACTCCTCTTGGTGGGTGCCCGCGGGGAGCAAAGGCACCCACCTGCCGTCAATACCGGCCCTCGCGGAGGTCACTACCGACTTGCGCAACGAGGGCGTGGCGCTGCGGCCCCATGCCGGGCACTCCGCCAGGTGTGGTGCGCCGTCTCAATCGGCGCACCACACTCGACGCATTCTTGCGTCATCTCTCTACGAAGCCACCTGGTGCAGGTACTTGCCGAAACATCCATGGCCTGTCAGCACCTGCACCAGGTGGAACGTCAAGGCCCCGCACTGCCGCACTGCCGCACCGCCGCACTGCCGCACTGCTGCACTGCCGCACTGCCGCACCGCCGCACTGCCGCACTGCTGCACTGCTGCACTGCCGCACTGCCGCACTGCTGCACTGCCGCACTGCTGCACTGCTGCACTGCCGCACTGCCGCACCGCCGCACCGCCGCACTGCCGCACTGCTGCACTGCTGCACTGCCGCACTGCTGCACTGCTGCACTGCTGCACTGCTGCACCGCCGCACCGCCGCACTGCCGCACTGCCGCACTGCTGCACTGCTGCACCGCCGCACCGCCGCACTGCCGCACTGCTGCACTGCCGCACTGCCGCACTGCTGCACTGCTGCACCGCCGCACCGCCGCACTGCCGCACCGCCGCGCCGCCGCACCGCCGCACTGCCGCACTGCTGCACTGCCGCACTGCCGCACCGCCGCACCGCCGCGCCGCCGCACCGCCGCACTGCCGCACCGCCGCACTGCCGCACTGCTGCACTGCCGCACTGCTGCACCGCCGCACCGCCGCACTGCCGCACTGCCGCACTGCTGCACTGCCGCACCGCCGCACTGCCGCACTGCCGCACTGCCGCACCGCCGCACCGCCGCGCCGCCGCACCGCCGCACTGCCGCACTGCCGCACTGCTGCACTGCCGCACCGCCGCGCCGCCGCACCGCCGCACTGCCGCACCGCCGCACTGCCGCACTGCTGCACTGCCGCACTGCCGCACTGCCGCACTGCCGCACTGCTGCACTGCCGCACTGCCGCACTGCTGCACTGCCGCACTGCCGCACTGCCGCACTGCCGCACTGCCGCACTGCCGCACTGCCGCACTGCCGCACTGCCGCACCGCCGCACTGCCGCACTGCTGCACTGCCGCACTGCTGCACTGCCGCACCGCCGCGCCGCCGCACCGCCGCACTGCCGCACTGCTGCACTGCTGCACTGCTGCACTGCTGCACTGCCGCACTGCCGCACTGCTGCACCGCCGCACCGCCGCACTGCCGCACCGCCGCACTGCCGCACTGCTGCACTGCCGCACTGCCGCACCGCCGCGCCGCCGCACCGCCGCACCGCCGCGCCGCCGCACCGCCGCACCGCCGCACTGCCGCACCGCCGCACTGCCGCACCGCCGCGCCGCCGCACCGCCGCACCGCCGCACCGCCGCACTGCCGCACTGCCGCACTGCTGCACTGCCGCACTGCTGCACTGCCGCACTGCTGCACTGCCGCACTGCCGCACCGCCGCACCGCCGCGCCGCCGCACCGCCGCACCGCCGCACCGCCGCACTGCCGCACTGCCGCACTGCCGCACTGCTGCACTGCCGCACCGCCGCACTGCCGCACTGCTGCACCGCCGCACCGCCGCACTGCCGCACTGCCGCACTGCCGCACTGCTGCACTGCCGCACCGCCGCACTGCCGCACCGCCGCACTGCCGCACTGCCGCACTGCTGCACTGCCGCACTGCCGCACCGCCGCACCGCCGCACCGCCGCACTGCCGCACCGCCGCACTGCCGCACTGCCGCACCGCCGCACTGCCGCACTGCTGCACTGCTGCACTGCTGCACTGCCGCACTGCTGCACTGCCGCACTGCCGCACTGCCGCACTGCTGCACTGCCGCACTGCTGCACTGCTGCACCGCCGCACCGCCGCGCCGCCGCACCGCCGCGCCGCCGCACCGCCGCACTGCCGCACTGCTGCACTGCCGCACTGCCGCACCGCCGCGCCGCCGCACCGCCGCACCGCCGCACTGCCGCACCGCCGCACTGCCGCACCGCCGCACTGCCGCACTGCCGCACCGCCGCACTGCCGCACCGCCGCACTGCCGCACTGCCGCACTGCTGCACTGCCGCACTGCTGCACTGCCGCACTGCTGCACTGCCGCACTGCTGCACTGCCGCACTGCTGCACTGCTGCACTGCTGCACTGCTGCACTGCCGCACTGCTGCACTGCTGCACTGCCGCACTGCTGCACTGCTGCACTGCTGCACTGCCGCACTGCCGCACTGCCGCACCGCCGCACTGCCGCACCGCCGCACTGCCGCACTGCTGCACTGCTGCACTGCCGCACTGCCGCACTGCCGCACTGCCGCACTGCCGCACTGCCGCACTGCTGCACTGCCGCACTGCCGCACCGCCGCACCGCCGCACTGCCGCACTGCTGCACTGCTGCACTGCTGCACTGCTGCACTGCCGCACTGCCGCACTGCTGCACTGCTGCACTGCCGCACTGCTGCACTGCCGCACTGCCGCACTGCCGCACTGCTGCACTGCTGCACTGCTGCACTGCTGCACTGCCGCACTGCTGCACTGCTGCACTGCCGCACTGCTGCACTGCCGCACTGCTGCACTGCCGCACTGCTGCACTGCTGCACCGCCGCACCGCCGCACCGCCGCACTGCCGCACTGCTGCACTGCTGCACTGCTGCACCGCCGCACCGCCGCACCGCCGCACCGCCGCACTGCCGCACTGCCGCACTGCCGCACCGCCGCACCGCCGCACTGCCGCACCGCCGCGCCGCCGCACCGCCGCACCGTGCGTGCGTGCGTGCGTGCGTGCGTGCGTGCGTGCGTGCGTGCGTGCGTGCGTGCGTGCGTGCGTGCGTGCGTGCGTGCGTGCGTGCGTGCGTGCGTGCGTGCGTGCGTGCGTGCGTGCGTGCGTGCGTGCGTGCGTGCGTGCGTGCGTGCGTGCGTGCGTGCGTGCGTGCGTGCGTGCGTGCGTGCGTGCGTGCGTGCGTGCGTGCGTGCGTGCGTGCGTGCGTGCGTGCGTGCGTGCGTGCGTGCGTGCGTGCGTGCGTGCGTGCGTGCGTGCGTGCGTGCGTGCGTGCGTGCGTGCGTGCGTGCGTGCGTGCGTGCGTGCGTGCGTGCGTGCGTGCGTGCGTGCGTGCGTGCGTGCGTGCGTGCGTGCGTGCGTGCGTGCGTGCGTGCGTGCGTGCGTGCGTGCGTGCGTGCGTGCGTGCGTGCGTGCGTGCGTGCGTGCGTGCGTGCGTGCGTGCGTGCGTGCGTGCGTGCGTGCGTGCGTGCGTGCGTGCGTGCGTGCGTGCGTGCGTGCGTGCGTGCGTGCGTGCGTGCGTGCGTGCGTGCGTGCGTGCGTGCGTGCGTGCGTGCGTGCGTGCGTGCGTGCGTGCGTGCGTGCGTGCGTGCGTGCGTGCGTGCGTGCGTGCGTGCGTGCGTGCGTGCGTGCGTGCGTGCGTGCGTGCGTGCGTGCGTGCGTGCGTGCGTGCGTGCGTGCGTGCGTGCGTGCGTGCGTGCGTGCGTGCGTGCGTGCGTGCGTGCGTGCGTGCGTGCGTGCGTGCGTGCGTGCGTGCGTGCGTGCGTGCGTGCGTGCGTGCGTGCGTGCGTGCGTGCGTGCGTGCGTGCGTGCGTGCGTGCGTGCGTGCGTGCGTGCGTGCGTGCGTGCGTGCGTGCGTGCGTGCGTGCGTGCGTGCGTGCGTGCGTGCGTGCGTGCGTGCGTGCGTGCGTGCGTGCGTGCGTGCGTGCGTGCGTGCGTGCGTGCGTGCGTGCGTGCGTGCGTGCGTGCGTGCGTGCGTGCGTGCGTGCGTGCGTGCGTGCGTGCGTGCGTGCGTGCGTGCGTGCGTGCGTGCGTGCGTGCGTGCGTGCGTGCGTGCGTGCGTGCGTGCGTGCGTGCGTGCGTGCGTGCGTGCGTGCGTGCGTGCGTGCGTGCGTGCGTGCGTGCGTGCGTGCGTGCGTGCGTGCGTGCGTGCGTGCGTGCGTGCGTGCGTGCGTGCGTGCGTGCGTGCGTGCGTGCGTGCGTGCGTGCGTGCGTGCGTGCGTGCGTGCGTGCGTGCGTGCGTGCGTGCGTGCGTGCGTGCGTGCGTGCGTGCGTGCGTGCGTGCGTGCGTGCGTGCGTGCGTGCGTGCGTGCGTGCGTGCGTGCGTGCGTGCGTGCGTGCGTGCGTGCGTGCGTGCGTGCGTGCGTGCGTGCGTGCGTGCGTGCGTGCGTGCGTGCGTGCGTGCGTGCGTGCGTGCGTGCGTGCGTGCGTGCGTGCGTGCGTGCGTGCGTGCGTGCGTGCGTGCGTGCGTGCGTGCGTGCGTGCGTGCGTGCGTGCGTGCGTGCGTGCGTGCGTGCGTGCGTGCGTGCGTGCGTGCGTGCGTGCGTGCGTGCGTGCGTGCGTGCGTGCGTGCGTGCGTGCGTGCGTGCGTGCGTGCGTGCGTGCGTGCGTGCGTGCGTGCGTGCGTGCGTGCGTGCGTGCGTGCGTGCGTGCGTGCGTGCGTGCGTGCGTGCGTGCGTGCGTGCGTGCGTGCGTGCGTGCGTGCGTGCGTGCGTGCGTGCGTGCGTGCGTGCGTGCGTGCGTGCGTGCGTGCGTGCGTGCGTGCGTGCGTGCGTGCGTGCGTGCGTGCGTGCGTGCGTGCGTGCGTGCGTGCGTGCGTGCGTGCGTGCGTGCGTGCGTGCGTGCGTGCGTGCGTGCGTGCGTGCGTGCGTGCGTGCGTGCGTGCGTGCGTGCGTGCGTGCGTGCGTGCGTGCGTGCGTGCGTGCGTGCGTGCGTGCGTGCGTGCGTGCGTGCGTGCGTGCGTGCGTGCGTGCGTGCGTGCGTGCGTGCGTGCGTGCGTGCGTGCGTGCGTGACGCAAAAAACTAGGCGCATCATGCAACGGTTGCTGTTGCGGCATACCACACTTACGCACGCGCTTACACACTAAGCGCACGCACAAACGCACGCGCACGCACACACGCGAACACACGCACGCGCACACACACACACACGCGCACACACACCGTGCGAGTGCGCGTGTGTGCGTTATCGGCGCGCCACCGCCGCGGGTTATCGGATCGGGTTAAATTCGCTCGCGATCGTGCAATCTTGGCACCGATAGACCCACGCGTGGGCGGGCCGGGACGTAGCCCCTCCGGTATACTGGTGCCCGCATTTTTTACATTGCACTAGTTATTTTTATGTTCTTTCGAAAAAATTAATTGAACTTGTTATGTTTGTGTACGATTTCGAGCACAAGATTCACTCTTGCTTCAGCGTCGTGCTGCGTCGTACTGCGTCGTGCTGCGTCGTGCTGCGGCGTGCTGCGTCGTGCTGCGTCGTGCTGCGTCGTGCTGCGTCGTGCTGCGTCGTGCTGCGTCGTGCTGCGTCGTGCTGCGTCGTGCTGCGTCGTGCTGCGTCGTGCTGCGTCGTGCTGCGTCGTGCTGCGTCGTGCTGCGTCGTGCTGCGTCGTGCTGCGTCGTGCTGCGTCGTGCTGCGTCGTGCTGCGTCGTGCTGCGTCGTGCTGCGTCGTGCTGCGTCGTGCTGCGTCGTGCTGCGTCGTGCTGCGTCGTGCTGCGTCGTGCTGCGTCGTGCTGCGTCGTGCTGCGTCGTGCTGCGTCGTGCTGCGTCGTGCTGCGTCGTGCTGCGTCGTGCTGCGTCGTGCTGCGTCGTGCTGCGTCGTGCTGCGTCGTGCTGCGTCGTGCTGCGTCGTGCTGCGTCGTGCTGCGTCGTGCTGCGTCGTGCTGCGTCGTGCTGCGTCGTGCTGCGTCGTGCTGCGTCGTGCTGCGTCGTGCTGCGTCGTGCTGCGTCGTGCTGCGTCGTGCTGCGTCGTGCTGCGTCGTGCTGCGTCGTGCTGCGTCGTGCTGCGTCGTGCTGCGTCGTGCTGCGTCGTGCTGCGTCGTGCTGCGTCGTGCTGCGTCGTGCTGCGTCGTGCTGCGTCGTGCTGCGTCGTGCTGCGTCGTGCTGCGTCGTGCTGCGTCGTGCTGCGTCGTGCTGCGTCGTGCTGCGTCGTGCTGCGTCGTGCTGCGTCGTGCTGCGTCGTGCTGCGTCGTGCTGCGTCGTGCTGCGTCGTGCTGCGTCGTGCTGCGTCGTGCTGCGTCGTGCTGCGTCGTGCTGCGTCGTGCTGCGTCGTGCTGCGTCGTGCTGCGTCGTGCTGCGTCGTGCTGCGTCGTGCTGCGTCGTGCTGCGTCGTGCTGCGTCGTGCTGCGTCGTGCTGCGTCGTGCTGCGTCGTGCTGCGTCGTGCTGCGTCGTGCTGCGTCGTGCTGCGTCGTGCTGCGTCGTGCTGCGTCGTGCTGCGTCGTGCTGCGTCGTGCTGCGTCGTGCTGCGTCGTGCTGCGTCGTGCTGCGTCGTGCTGCGTCGTGCTGCGTCGTGCTGCGTCGTGCTGCGTCGTGCTGCGTCGTGCTGCGTCGTGCTGCGTCGTGCTGCGTCGTGCTGCGTCGTACTGCGTCGTGCTGCGGCGTGCTGCGGCGTGCTCCGGTGTGCGGAACGAGCGCGCCCGCGTGCTTTAATTACAGAACACAAAACCTCGCCGTGAAGTGTACAGCTGCCGGTTGTATTAATGCAGTCTCAAGTGTATCGGGGTGGTGCCGGCGGGTGTGGGCGCGTGTGGGCGGGTGTGGGCGCGTGTTGTCGCGGGGTCGCAGCCCCGCCGTGGACGCGCACGCTCGTTAACCGTATTATCAGCCGCTATGAAGGCTGAAATGATAAAACGGGGATCACGGCGCGGCGCGGACGACAGGAGTCCTAGCTTGACGCACGGGAAAAAGTGAACATTCCGTCTCCATGGCGACGGATAAAATTTTTTCGAAGACCATTTCATTATTTGTGCCAAGTTCACGGGCCCGCCGGGCGACTTAACAGTGAGCGCAGCAACAGTTGAGCGAGGTTAATGTTTGTGCGTATGGACTGTGCCCGTGAGGCGCGCGGTGCGGGCCGCTTTATCGCGCGTATTTTTGGCGCGTACTATTTATTATCGAAAAAGAATTCCACGTGCAGTGAACTGCCGCCGAGTTCATGTCCTGCGCCGTAAGCAACATTCCTCACGTGAGGGTAACGTACCACTATTCGTTTCATTTATCTAAATATTTACCAGCGGAGCACCGCCGCGCCGCCGCACCGCCGCACCGCCGCACCGCCGCACCGCCGCACCGCCGCACCGCCGCGCCGCCGCTCGCGCCGCCGGCCGCGCTGCTGACCGCCGCTTATCTGTGCGTGCCGGCGATAAGCTGCTCCACTTTATCTTTTGACGATTTGGTTTATATTAAACCTGTTCCGTGTTTCGTCAGTCCAATGACAGTGGTTACCTCGGACGAGGCGGCAGCTGGCGGCGAGCCGGCTTCTCTTTCGATTTCCAGGGTGACGCCGTGTCACCGCCGTGTTGCCGCGGTCGCGTGTCCGTGTGCCGTACGAATGTTAAAACGTCATAAGCATTGATATTCCGAAGTTTCGTGCTTGCAGGACATTGTTGCTTCAGACTGTCCAGGTTAGACGACATGTTAGAGGAGACACGCGGACGTGGAGGTCGAGATCGTTCATTTGCTGTACTGGACCGTGTGCCAGGTGTAATGGAAAAGTCGTGTTTTCATTTTAATTAATCAGGTAGCGAATCTGCGTGCGTGCGTGCGCGTGCGTGGGCGTGCGAGCGTGCGTGCAACTGAATACTAAGCGTGCGTTTGCGACGTAGCTGGTTGGAGGCGTGTCTCCGGCTCCGAGATTTCATTTGATCAGTGACACACTAGGAGGTTACATTGGGTGGGGGTTGGGATGGGGGAAGGTTGTGAGGTCACTTCGGTTGGTGGACGGTGGTGGGGCTCCAAGAGATACGGAGATTATGACGAATAAGAATATTGTCTCCGCATAATGACCGTAGCTCCCGTGGTGAGCGTGTGCGCAGCTTTAGATCTTTCCGCAGCAGCAGCCCGTGCGCCGCCCGTCGCCCGCCGCCCGCCGCCCGCCGCGCCACCCGGTGCTCCCGCTGGCTGTGGGGCGTCACCATCAGGCTGGCGACCCCCGCGGCGGCCACCCATCATTTATAAACAACAATAATCGCATCACCTTCACGACGGCAGGTACGTCAGGACATTAAGATATTTTAAATACTTTTTAATCAGTTTATAACGAGCACCGACGTAATGACGCTCCGGGTGACCAGCGACCCGAGCTTGTTGCCTGGTTGGCGATAGAAGAGATATGTACCTTTTGTTGGGGTTGATTCCTCATAGTCGCCTTTTAAGGGGTGCCACGAAAAGGGTGTCGAAGCGGTAACACCGACCCGTCTCCCACAGGAGCACAAGAAGCTCCACCACGTTGGAGTAATAAATCAGCCTGCTTATATTTTTAGAAACAGCATGGCACGATATCACGCGACGTGACCTCTCGTACCCAAGATATGGTTTTTAGAGTTTTTGCCCAGCATCCGTCGCGGGCGCTGACTACGGCTGATAACTTTAGCCAACTTTAAAGATAAGAGTTGAACCCATCGTTGATAAGGTTTATTACGGTTCTGATCACGCACTGAGCGAACACTGGCCTGCCAACCGAAGAGAGCCGAGAGCTCCCAGGGAAGGGTTTCTTTTCGATTGATTAGTTCCAGTGCGGCAATAGGATCGGGTGGGACCTGCCGCATCTCATTGTTTCTGTGATAGGTTTGCACCTAGTCTGCCTCCAGCGGGAGCCGAAGGACCTGCCAGTAGATAAACCTTGAACGAGTTAAGCTATATGTTGTTATTAATGAACAGGGAAACTGTGCTGCTAATTATGGAGCGGGCGGCGGCGCGATCGTTTCCTGACGCGTTGCTGATAAAGGCGACTCTTAATGACAACAGATCAACAGAGCCCGCAGAGAGCGTTTTGTGCACGCACGACTGAGCGTTTTTAAATTATTAGTTAGATGCTGGTACACCGAGTGCTTAGCAGTGCTTAGCAGTGCTTAGTGGCGGGTGCACCCGGGTAACCTGATGTGGTGTCGCGTGCCACGTTTACTACGGTGTGCAGCGTGTCGCCAGCGTGTCCCGCCGAGTGAACGCATTCACAGATCCTCGTACGAATGACATTTATCTCTACTCATCAAATACTGAATGTGACACCAAACTCAGGGGAGCCGATGGCGATTGGCTGTTGTCGTCGCCAGTTCACCGCTAGATGCAGGCCTCACCCGAAGAACTTAACTCGACCTTCGGTGATCGGTTATATTATAATTGTGATGACCCCTTCCGGCGGTGCACGCAGCAGTGCAGGGTTGTGGTGACACCGTGCACCGTGCACCGTGCACCGGTCACGTGGCCCGCTGCGGAATGCGAAATAGTTAAGTGAGATAACACCCGCCCCGATATACGGTTACTCGTGCCGGAAGTACGAGCCTTTGGAGTATTTTATTTTGTATGGATCGTTCTCATGATGGGCAGGGACAACGCCCGCATTATATCAGACGCATACAGATATCATTATTTCACTGCGCACAATTGTGTTCATATTCCCACTCCCACTCCCACTACACCCACGGCCCCGTCACCCAAGATATCGGCGTCGCTCGGTGTATTTGTTCGTCGAGCTCGGATATCTCAGCGCGACCTGCAACGTTTTCGGATTCGTATCCTTGATTTTAATGTATTTTCCATTTTATTCATACACATTAAAGTTGGATCTCCAAGGTTGGCTCCAAGGTGAAGCCGGGCGCCGGAGCAGGCGCAAGGGGCGGCGGAGTCGAGCTCGTATTGACGAGCAGTTGAGGTGAGCGCGCGGTCGGCGAGTACGCTTGCTCATAAAACATCTGGTTAAAAGAGGTACTCCTGTCAGTATTTGCGCTCATGGTGTTGCTCCTAGTGCTGCATCACGGCTACGCTCAGTAGTGTTGTCGCCTCCTTGCACGTACAAAGTGAGAATAGGGGATGTAACAGTTATTGGAATATTTTAGTGCAATTTTTATTTCCAAGAGAAAATCCTTGTTTACGGATATCCCTTAATATGTAATACCAAAGCACCGGACGTGTGGAAACCGAAACGGGCAGCTCGCGCGCCGAGCGCTGTACGAGACCGTCTCCGCGGTGCGCGCGCCGGGTCTGTGTTGGCGTGTTCTTGTTGTGAGGGCGCGTACCGCGCGGCCAGCTCGCCGTCGGGTACGTACCAGCCGGTGGCGGGAATCAATATCCTCGATCTGGCCCGACCTGCGAACGCGACGACTGCCCGCCGCCTGCCACCAGAAATAGTCCGCGGCCCAATTACACGATACATTTATTTGTAATGGGAATGCGGAGGAGCGCCTTGAACTCCGAGCGCCGGATGCAGAACAGCAGCGTGTTGCGGATTTTATTGCACCGTCGCAGTGCGCACGCGCAGTCTCTTGGCCTGCATGCCACTGCTCCGTTACAGTTCGAGGCTCGCGTGGAGTCCTCAGCCTGCAAGGGCATGCAGTGGCACCGCGCTCGCCTTCACCTTCAATGACTTGGCGGCTGGTTACAAATTCCAAATTAAAACGTATTTAATGTGTGGCTACTGTACTGTTCGTGTGATTATGTTTCGACTTTACTCCTTTGTTTTCTTCCTTCTGTTGATAAAATAGGAAACGGAATATCCCGTTATTCAGAAATTCGAGCTCCACCGCGACACCGGCGCCGCAGGAAGTGCTCTAAGGAATAATGATGTGTATAGGAAGCTATTGAAAGAAAGCACCGCAGGTTCTGATTCCAACGATTTCGTTCTGGAGATTTGACCCATCGGTCAACCCAGCGCGGCTCCGGTACTGCAAACCGCCTTTCAAACATTTAATTGATCCTCGCTTTCACAACTATTCCATGAATGAGATCAGTAAAGTATCCACGAAATGGCGAAAGTGCGTAGACAGCTAGGTTACGTTCCCCCATTGATTAAAAAGATAGACAGACAGATAAATTAGTTTATTTGTCCACTCAGTACAAAAACATCACATCAAAGAACACAGATAAACAAATATATGTTGACATAGTAACATTTTAGATTTACATAGCTGCCGTGTGCGTGTTACCGCAATGGTACGAAATGGCCGCGGCTCAGTGTGACTGCAGCCACGTACTGACAACGAACAACGCGCTGACTTTGAGCTACTGCCTCATTGAAGAGCATCTCTCATCTATATTTACGAGGTGCTCGTGTGCGCGCGCGCACGATGTAGCCGGATAGAGAAAAAGATCTAAAGTTAAATTATTGATCTTAAATTCAGGAATAAATATAAATCTGCTCGAGTGCCGGAATTATAAAATGTTTTTTTTTGTTCGTTCCCCTTGCGTAGGTTGGGTCAGGGCTTTCAGTTTCCATATTAAACCATCTACCACCTATATGGTTTTCCTATATTACATTTACCTTCGTTATTTTATACATTTTTATTTTTACATTTGCCTTTACTCTACTCATACCCATTTTTCATTCCTTTCCTCTTTTATACTCTGCTCTTCTTTCATACTTCTCTTCTCTATTATTTTCCATTCTATTTCCATCTTTCATCCCTCCCCTCTGCGTGAAGT
Source organism: Troides helena (assembly GCA_029286815.1). Lineage (NCBI taxonomy): Eukaryota > Metazoa > Arthropoda > Insecta > Lepidoptera > Papilionidae > Troides > Troides helena. The sequence goes on along the minus strand of JAGSMV010000009.1, from coordinate 13,809,159 downwards.
GAAGACTTCCTTCTCGTACTCATCTCTGGGGAGAAACCTGAAAGAGATCATCCCCTGTAGCATCATATTTCTGCTTTCTCGGGTTCTCGTTTTTTCCTTTAATTTTTTTTATTTTTATTTTTCCTACTTACTATTTTTTATTTCAGGCTATTTCCTTTAACAATCTATTTCTTCCTATCACTTTTGCTACAACCTTCTTGCAGTACTCCAGAAAGATGGATTGTCTTTCGTCCTCACTCATCAGAGCGGCGATGACCCCACTATCTATTCTCCTTCCCATCTCCATTTCACACTTCGCTCGCTCTTTCCCAAAGAAGGGACAGGAAGCGAGGATGTGCACCACGGTTTGGTCCACCGTCGGATCACAGGGGCACGCGGAACTCTCCTTGAGCTTGAACTTGTGATGGTACTCGGAGAATCCCCCGTGCCCAGTGAACATCTGGACCAAGACCGTGTCGAGCTCGAGCCGACGAAGCATGCGAAATGCCGTTGACGTTGGGGAAGAATACGCTCGTTGTTGAAGCCGTTGCACCTTCCACGTACCTCCTGTGCCATTCGTCAAGCGTCCTCAGTCTTAGCTGACGCTTGACGAAGTAAACGTGGCAATCCTTGTACTCCGGTCTTCTTTCATTCTTCAGGGCCGCTTCCTTGGCCAGTTGGTTCGCCCTTCCCCTTTTCCCCGTTCCCCTCCATGCCCACATGCGCCTTCATCCAATAAAGCCTTACATCCGTCCCTTTCTCACACGCTTTTATAATGTTCTCTTTTACTGCGATCGCCAGGGGGTATTATAAAGTGTTAGGCTGGGAATTAATTGGTTTTTCTAAAAGATATGTTTTCAATTTTGAATTAAAGTGAACAATTGTGAATTTCTTAAAGGGGTTGGTACATTATGCCAGCACTTTGTCGCTTGTTGACGGAAACTACCTGCAGAAGCCACAGATTTATATTTATCTGATCATTCACTGTTTGTATTCTGCTGTTGTAATTAAAGTTCACAAATGTACATAACTTAAATATTAAGTCATCTCTGCATGCTGAAATTCGAACCCGCGACCTTCGGAATGAAAGCCGCACGCTCTAACCGTTAGGTCAGCGAGCGGTTTTTGGTCTTGTATATGTTTAACTTGTGATTCTGTGTCGAAAACTTTGAAATTAGATTTAAGATTATTTCTTACACTCCACTCAGTGATACTACTAAGTAGTAGTCGTTTAATTTAGAAATCGCGTTTAAAATGTTATTAGGTTTATTAGATACATAAAGTTGTACATCATCGGTATAACAGTGATATTTACAATATTTGATAGTTTTCACTAGATCTGCCGAATAAATGTTGAAAAGTAAAGGACCGACTATTGACCCCTGTGGTACACCATAACCAACAAGTTGCGATTCAGAAAAAATATAGGTACCATCAGTCATTTATAGTGTTACAGTTTCAGATCGGCCGATTAACTATGAAACCACGTCATACTATTTAGATCACAGCCATAATAGTTTAAATTTAGAAGTAAGAATGGAATACTTAGACTGTCGAAAGCACCTGAAAAATCTAATAAAACTAATATGGTATCTCGTTCTACATCTGCAGAGCAAGATTAAGTTACCACATAATGTAGCTTGGCTTCTTTCAATGCTTCGAGGAAGCTTTTTACCAATAAACTGCAACAGCGTACAGAAAGTAGCGACGAGCTGCGCAACAGGCAGCGGCCCAGGGTTTCTCGGATAATGAACGAAACAAAACCAGAACCCGCCGACAGGAACTGTTCTCTGACGGCGGCGGTGCGAGCCAACAACTGCACTCAACGACACCAGCCGCTCATCGCCTCTGTTCATTGCCACGTATTTACATCGTACCTGCATAATTAGTCGACTCAGTAAACCGCTGCTAATTAGGACGCATGATATTTGCATTTAAATGATAACGCTCTCTCTATTTAAAGTGCTCCAAAAACTAGCACGTGTACCAGCACGCTGCTGGACCTCTAGTTAATGTCAACATTGGACAGTGTTAATGTGTCGCGCTCACAGAGAAATATCGTGTGTTTGTGTACGTGTATACGTGAGTGTGTGCTAAATAATGGCCGTTACTTAGTTACGCTTCGCAAGAAGGTTTTAAATGGTTAACTGTTGACACACGTCACCGAGTGACGGCCGCCCGCGACGCGCGTCACCACCGAGAGAACACTTCTGATGGTAAATACAATGTAAATTACCAACAATTAGTTTTGAACGTAAACAAAGCGGAGCGGCGGCCCCGTGCGGTGCCGTGTGCCGTGCGGTGCCGTGCGGGCCGGCCGCTCGCCGCGGCAGTACCACTGACCGTTTTCACCGCTGGAACTCGTGGCCTTCTCGCGCCAGCAGAACGTCGTTACCGTTCATCCACCGCTCTGGGCAAGTGCAGGCGCCGGAAGTTAAGTTACTTTGACTGTAAATGCACGCCTAGTGGAGTTGGAACCTGCGCCTCGCCGATCGCAAAACACAAGCGGTCCATAGGAAGACGCTGCAGGTACCAAAATGACCCCGCTGCCGGGCTACCGGCCGGCAATGGGCCGACTTCGTGTGCCACTCTTGTTTGTTGTTTGTTCTGAAAATAAACAAGGAATTTATACGTATTTATTGTGCGGGAAGATATTACCAGTCGCTGTAATTATGATTATTATTTAATGAATTGAAGCAAGCCATTACACACGCGACGTAGGGACGCAGTGCCGCGCGGCGTGTATGTGTAGTATAGTGCTGTAGCGAGCTCGCGCGCTCCTAAGCATTCTGTATCATATGTATTGTAACGTTTCCTATATTTTCAGAGAGTCACACTCATAAATAAAATGTTGACTATAAACCTTTCAAGGAGTTATTAAATAGTCAACGTTAGTATGAATCCTTATTGTTATTATTTGTTAGTAAGACGTACGAAACGTCGGTGGTGATGCAGGCAGTGCCCGGGGGGATGGACGGGAAATTATTTTAAGTAAAAACTTAGCGAATCCAAGTTATTATTGGCTATCGTATGTAGTGTAGCGACATCGGCAGACAGCGGCGCCGGCGTAACAATTCATCGTCATCATCATCAGCCGATAGACGTCCACTGCAACAAATGAAACAATGCAATTGTATGAGCCTGCGACCAAAGGCTGGAACGGGCCGGTACGACTTCCGTGTACATCAGGTGTACCGGTATGAAATGATTTTTTTGGTGAAAATAAAATACTAATTATAATATAATACTAATTATAAGGTTGTCAAATATCTCCCTTCCGCTTTTTTGCTCTTTATTCAATGCTTTATAAAAAGTGTTACAGTGATCGGATTTAGTTCAAATATGCGCCGTTTTGTTCGATAATCTGTTTCCATCTAGACGGCAACTTCATAATACCTCCCTCGTAGAAGCCCCCCTCCTTATTTGCGAAGAACTCGGACAGCCACTTTTCACAAGCCTCTTTTGAGTTCAACTTTACACCACTAAGGGCGTTCACCATGGACAGGAACAGGTGGTAATCACTTGGCGCTATGTCCGGGCTATATGGTGGATGCGATAAAACCTCCCCTCCGAGCTCCCGTAGTTTCTGACGAGTCATCAACGAAGTGTGTGGTCTGGCGTTGTCCTGGTGGAACACTACACCCTTCCTGTTGGCCAATTCTGGACGCTTCTGGTCGATCGCCTGCTTCAAGCGGTCCAGTTGTTCGCAATAGATGGTAGAATTAAGCGTCTGTCCATATGGGAGCAGCTCATAGTGGATGATTCCCTTCCAATCCCACCAAACACACAGCAAAACCTTCCTGGCCATCAATCCCGGCTTGGCCACTGTTTGGGACGATTCACCGGCCTTCGACCACGACCGTTTTCGCTTGATATTGTCGTATGTGATCCATTTTTCGTCGCCAGTCACCATCCGCTTCAAGAATGGGTCGAGTTCGTTCCGTTTCAGCAGCATATCGCAGGCGTTGATTCGGTCCAGAAGGTTTTGCGTCAAATCATGCGGCACCCAAACGTCAAGCTTTTTTGTATCCAGCCTTCTGCAGATGGTTTAAAATGGTTTGGTGACTAACTCCCATCTCCTGGGCGATGTCACGAGATGCCACATGCCAGTCTAACTCGATGTAGTCCATGATTTGATCGGTATTTGTCGTCACAGGTCTTCCGCCGGCTGGCTTATCCATGGTGTCGTTTTCACCGGCTCTGAATCGTCGAAACCATTCCTCCGCGGTTCGAAGTGATAGAGTACCATCCCCCAAAACACCATTAATCTCACGGAACGTTTCTCTAGCGGATTTGCCTTTAACGAAGGAAAACTTTAAAATAGCGCGAAATTCGGCGTTAGTGAACTCCATGTTTACACGTCTATAACTGTTAAACGCAATATCCAAACTAATTATGCATAGCGTCGTTTTGTAGGTTATGTCAAGACCTTTCAAATTATGTATAGTATTGCCAGATACGAGCTCTGTAGCGCTTTGTACATAGCCGCGAAATTCAAAAGACAAAAAGGCGGAAGGGAGATATTTGACAACATAATATTAATGGGAAATGAAAAAACATTTCATTAAAAGTATTGACCATTGTTTTCTACACATTGTGACCACGTTTCTACACAATTTGTGGATACCACGCCAATAAAATTGTTCGACTTTGAAGCAAACCAACCAGGCACCCAATTTTCGACCTCCTCATAGCAACCAAAGTGCTGCTCAGCCAATGCGTGTCCCATCGATGAAAACAAATGGTAGTCGGAAGAAGCCAATTCTGGTGAATACGGTGGGTGGGGTAGCAGGTAGCAGGTAGCAGCTTCCAGCCAAGTGTTTTGATTGTATCCTGAACCGGTTTTGCTTTGTGTGCAGGTGCATTGTCATGGAGCAAAATTACCTTGCAGTGTCTTCTGGCCCATTCTGGTCGTTTCTCGATCAATGCATGGTTCCAATTGATTATTTGTTGTCGGTAGCGATCAGCAATCAGTATTAACGGTTTCACCAGGTGGGAGTTTAGGAGCTCGTGGTACACCACACCACACACCTTTCTGATCCCACCAAACACACAGCATTGTCTTCTTGCCGAATCGATCTGGTTTTGCAGTCGATGTTGATGGTTGATGGTTGTCGCGGATTAACCCATGATTTTTTCCGCTTAGGATTCTTAAAATATATCCATTTTCCATCGCCAGTAACAATCCGATGCAAAACCGATCTTCTTTCGTGTCTTTGAAGCAAAATTTCACAAGTGTTTTCTCGGTTTTCCATCTGTCTTTCATACAATTCATGTGGCACCCATTTTCCACACTTTTGGATCTTTCCCATAGCTTTTAAACGGTCAGAAATTGTTTGTTGTGTTGTTGTGCAACATTTAACATTTCTGCCATTTGCTTTTGATTCTAAGTGTCATCTCCAGCCAATATTGTTTGCAATTCAAACGTTTTTAGTGGTCTTCCACGTTCTTCATTTCTCACATCAAAATCATTATTTCTGAACCGTTGAAACCATCTTTTGCATGATGCTTCTGATAGAGCATGATCACCATATGCCTCGACAAGCATTCGACTCGCATTCGACTCTGCAGCACTTTTCTTCAAATGAAAACAAAAAATTAATGCTTTCCGCGAATCATCACTTTCTGGTACAAAATTCGACAATTTTACCCGATAAAAAAATATGATGTCTGTTCAATGACTTGATGTAGATTAAATATGTTTCACAGATGTCATAGCAAGCAAACAAAAAATAAATAAAGGCTCGTTCAAAACAAATGTTCCCTATCGAGACATTTGTATTTTGACGCTCACTTCACACCGTTACACCTGATACTTTTCGTTGCTATATTCTTGATTTTGATCGGGCTGCAAGCCACAGCGGCTCTTACAGCTCATCTGACACTAGGCTCGTGGACCCGGATCCACGGCCTGAAGTTTTAGAAACTAAAATGTGCTACGCGGGATGTAGCTATCTGGCGGATGATTCTGTATATTGTGTGTGTCTGGTTCTTGTTGTGCTTTATCTGGCGATTCTACTCGGTCGTAGAGGCCGGGCGCGGGCTCGTTCCCTGACTACCTTCGCCTGTATCGGAATCTCTGGGCGGTGAGGACCGCCCACGATCGCGGGTGTACTTAGTGTACGCGGTGTGTGAGTAGCTGCGGCGCCGCGTTCTGAAGCGAGGGCGGCGTGATGCTGATATTCGGAGCGTGTTGGTAGTGTCCGAAGTGTGTGTGGTGACGTCGGTGCTGTCGGTGACTGTGGGCGTGTGTGTGGTTTGCGGGAGCCCTTGGGATGTCGGAATAAGCGCGTGCCGCGGTCAGCACTTTTTCGTCCTGGGATTCGTAGGTAGCGCGTAGTTGGTCGCGCTGGCCACCAGAGGGTTGGGATGAGTTGCCGCCTTGGCGAAGTAGGTCACGGAGCACTCTCTGAAGTGCTTCGTGACCTGATACTTGCTGCTGCACAAAATTTTTGCTGAGTTCGCTTTAAAAGTGTTTCGATACATTAATTGATGTCTACCAAAATGTCACATTTTGTATGATAATAATAATATAATATATTATTGTGCCGAACTCCAACCACAAAATGGTATGGAGGAATCAACCATCCGCGCAGTATCTTTTTATGAATATATTAATTCATGCAATACAGCACTTCAACGCTCTTTCTCTCATTCGTTGCTAATAGAATCACAGCTCTCCGCCGAATGACCCTCCATTCTCCCCTCTCCAAGTAATCACCCCTTTACCTGGAAACCAATTTCTCTACTTTACAATTGACAGATCATTTGTCGAGCAATATTTGCATTAAATCTCATTTTAATGTTCTTAAAGTTTACAAAGGGTGTAAGCAATCTCGCATGACGACTCGAGGGACCCAAGCCAATTTCACTTGCTTGTGGTGCACCCTTCTAGTCATCACACGAGGCTCTGGCTCCCACCAACCCGCATTGAGCCTGCGTGGTGAGAACAGGCCCAAGTCCCTCCATGGGCACCACTGCAGACTGCGACTCCTAATGCCGGCGGTATTGCGAGCAGCACAAGATCAATCGATGAGGAGATCTTTGGGAGGGACCTATGTCCAGCAGTGAACGTCTATCGGCTGATGATGATGACAGTTAATAACTATATTATTCATGTATATTTATGGTTTAAAATAAAATTTGATTTAGTAAAGTAATTATAAGACAATATGAACGTTCGATGACAACAGTCGAGCGCGCAACACAAACGTCGGCCTCCTCTAATGGCCGACGTTGTTACATGTACTGACTAACGCGCCTTTAATTATTTATCTATTTATTAATTATCGAAATTATTACATTGTGTAAGTACTGTAAACCGGACGGCGCTGGTCACTGGCGACTACTACTGGAGCGGTGAAACCTCCGCGAAACGCATGCTTATCTATCGCTAAGTACGCAGCAGACCTGCGACCTGCACGTCAGCTACAGCTCCGACAGCACGAGCCCGTGCGGCGCGTGCGGCGCGTGCGGCGCGTGCTGTCGGAGCTGTGTTGCGCACGTGCACCGCGCCTGCCGCGCCCGCCGCGCGCTCCCACCCCGCGCGCAATCTCTGCTTCCGGCAATTAATAAAATGTTATACAAACCGCAGGGATCTATAAGCGTACGTGTTTTCCGGTAAACAAATTTAAGGGAATTCCTCGTGTTAGCGCGCGGGCTGGTGGTTTTCCTCATGAAGTTTGTTATATATCGCCAGCGGCGGACCGGCGCAGCGCTAGTGCTGCTCGCGGCCAGCCCGCGCCCAGCCCACGCCCAGCCCACGCCCAGCGCGCGCCCAGCTCTCGCCCGGCCGGCGGGACCGTAGCAAGGCCCCCTGCGATACACGATGTCTTCAGACGCGGAAACCTGTGACGAGGTACAGCATATTTTGATTTAATATCTTACCATGGGAGGTGACAGAGCTATGTGTGCTTGTGCGTGTGTGTGTGTGCGTGTGTGCGTGTGTGCGCGAGGCTGCTCTTACCTGATGGAAAGTGAAGTTACGCTAAAGGAAGATAAAGGTTTTAAAGCATAACTCGAGTGGGTCAGTTGAGGACGACGGACCGCTATTCAATGTCTAGTCATCCAGATGCAATAAAGACAAAAAAAAACTATTTAAGTTTCCAGATGATTCAGAACGACTTACTTTTCATTTAAAAAAACGGCCAAATGAAATTGACTTCATTACTATGATAACTTCATTTACAAATACAAAAATGTATCTGATCTCTGTGCACGTTGCTGCATCACAGTGCAGCTCCGATCTCGCGGCTGTACAGATTCGAAGCAAAATTGCAGTAACGGTGTAAAGTAGTCTCGTCTTGCAGGAGGCAAGGCGTCTGAAGGGGGAGAGATTTCAAGATGCGCTCGTGCATCAAGGCAGACGCATACAACCGGAGGATCCACCGCTCGTACAGGCCTGGACTGAAAACGAAGAGCAGGAGCGCTCCCGAGGAGACCCCGACAGTGGGACGAGTAGCCCCGGAGAGAGCAGACGATTGTTGGGCCGCGCCGAGGTCCCACCTACGAAGACCAGGCTGCAAGCGGGTGCCACGCTCGGCGTGTGGGGAGTTTCGAAAGAAAACAATAAAAAAAAACCGTTGAAACCTCATCCTCTAGCCACTGCGAAGAAGCAGAAGACAAAGTTTCAGAAGAGAAAGGAGAAGCTTTTTGCAGTACTGAAGCCGCCCTACTTCATCCTCACCATGATTGTAGTAATAGTAAGTCAATTTCTGTTTGTTCTTCCGTTTCCGGTTTGGGGGCGCGCTGGAGCTGGCTTATTGAACAAGATATGCTGTGCTATTGCTTTCGCGATGACATCTCTCAGGAGGAGGAGCGCGAGAGGATGCTTCGCAAGCAACAGTCACATGCATGCCGAGCGAAGTCGCGTAGCTAATCCTTCCCGTTGTTTATGTTCACGTTAGATTTGTGTCCACGCGTGGGGCACGGAGGCGGCGCGCGCGCAGCTGGAGTGGGCGCCGGGCGCGTGGTGGCGCGAGCCTTGGCGGCTTCTATCCTACGGCTGCGTGCACGCCAGCAACGCTCACCTGGCCCTGAACGCGATCGTGGCGCTCGCGGTGAGGCTGCCCCACCAAAAAACAACAAAATACAAATTCACTGCTCTTGGACTTAAATTTACGGCTCTGGTCTGCGAGACGGAGGATCCTCCAGGCCGGATCGCCCGTTCCCCGGGTCCACCCCCGGCCCGGTCTTACGCTGTATAAGTTATAATGGAGCACCGCAGACCTCCCCCGCTGAAATGCTATAGCATGTGTTCAATGGAGTATGAAAGTTTCCCCCCCCCCGCACAGATGAACGAGAATTAGCACTGGTCGGCAGGTGGGCTGGCGGCTGGAGCTGGAGCAGGGCTGGCGGCGCGTCGCGGCGGTGTGGTGCGGCGGCGTGGCGGCGGGCGCGCTCGGCGCTGGCGCGCTGCAGCCGCGCGTGCGCGTCGTGGGCGCCTCCGCCGCGGTGTACGCGCTGCTCACCGCCCACCTGCCCAACGTCGGCCTCAGGTACGCCAGTACGCCGGTACGCCGGTACGCCCAGATACTGGCGGCGTACTCATGCTGAAACCCAGAAATATAATATTATTGAAGCAGGCCGCGCATCCTATTTTTGCAACGCTCGCTTCGTAATTCCCTTTGACAACGAGGCGCGCGGTAACACGGCGCCGCGTCACGCCCAGCGTCACGCCCAGCGCCACCAGTGCGCTGACCACCGGTGCCCACTTGACGCGGCATGCTCGGCGATGGACGTCGCCGGTCGGGGGGTTCGGCAAGATAAATCTGTCATTTAGATATGTTATACTTGGATACGATGATTATAAATGTTTTTGTACCAGGTTTGGTCACATCCCGCTTTGGTGGTTCCGGCCGTTGAGCGTAGTGGTGCTGGCCGCGTCGGAGGCGAGCTGGGCGATGCTGCGCGCGCCGGCCACGAGCGCCGCGCGCGCCCACGTCGCCCAGGCGGCGGACGTCGCGTGGGCGGCGCACCTGCTCGGCGCTATCTCCGGTGTGCTGCTCGGCTTCGTCGTGTTTAACGGTCAGTTGGCCGCCGCCAGCGCCGCACGGGACCGCACGCTGTGTCCGGATGCGGGTGCGGCGCGGCCGGCCGCCCGGACCCCACCTGATTCCGAATTCCACACGAACGCGGCGCTTCCCTTTGCCTGCAGTAACATACCTTTATTATTGCGTCAGAGTTTAAATAAAAATGTTAAAGTTTTAATGTTCCAGGTGAAAATTATAAGAACCGTTACGTGGTGGCGGGCCGCGTGCTCTCGGCGGCGGGCCTGGCGCTGGGCGCGCTCGCGGCCGCGGCGCGTTACCTGCTCTGCTCCGATGTCGACCACTACACCTGAAGCGGCACCAGGTCCATCACCAGACAACTGTGATACGCGAGAAGACACTTGAAAATGACTTATAGTTGAATGTGTGCGCGAGCCAACTCCGATCCGGTTTAAAAACTGTCGGTGCAGACTGCGGCTGCCTGTATCCGTCCACTATTAATTAATAAGGTTGGCGAAACCAGAACACCTACAGTGTGCGTCCTCGCGGCAAGCCGTCGCATGCCGTCGCGTGCCGTCGCATGCCGTCGCGTGTCGTCGCGTGCCGTCGCGTGCCGTCGCGTGCCGTCGCGACGCACAAGTGTTTACATACCTAACCCGCAGACTTCGCCATCAACGTAAGATCCACCCGCTGCAGCGTCTGCGGCGAATGATGTTACGGATGGAAATAAATATATTTTGTAAATTTTTTAAGTGAAATTGTGATTATCGGTGACTGGATTCCGTTTCCGGTAGTGCGGGCCTGCCGCAATACTCACGGCTACATGTATTGGTTCATGGAAATGTAGAAATATCCCGAGTACGCGACACGGAATTGGCTTTCAGCACTTGTATATGTGTGTCAGTGTCAGTGTCAGTGTATCTCGGGACAATTTGGTCGCAACGTGAATAGGATGATGTGATTAAATACAAAAGGCAATTCGTCTGCAGCCAGCAGCCAGCAGCCAGCAGCCGGCGGCCCACCGCGCGCGTTAAGTGTAAAGCGCAAAGCGATGAGAGAACAAATAGCTTTAAGTGATATTTTATGTCTGCCTTGTTGCTGGGTAAGTTCTCGAAGACATTTGTCAGCTGGATGAGAAACATCTTCGGAGACTTGTCAGCAACGTTGTAAAACATCACGATATTGCTTAAGTATACTAGATATAGATATAGATATAGATAAACAACGGATCGTGAACCTAACCGGGGACAGTTTCTGTTCAAGTTGTCGCGTAGGTGACGGTTCCGTTTCTGTGGCCCGTTCAATGGGCCAGAGCTTTGGTGTCGCGTGTGTCGCGTGTGTCGCGTGTGCCACGTGGGTAGCATGGGCCGCATGTACCGGCGTTGATGCAAACCAGAGCTTGCGCCGGCGAGCAGGTGGTGGAGCGGTGGTGGTGTGGTAGGGAGTGAGCGGGCGCGCAACTGCTCCACTTGTTAGATCAAAATAATTGTACAAAACAAAACTTACATCAAATGTTTTTATGTAGTAAAATGATCGTTAGGTTAAAGTTTATTTCTAGATAAGTACAGCGAAGCATCCACTGTTGTCGATCCGTGAGTTGTTTGTACAACTGATCCGTGCGTTATCAGACTGAGCAAGCCGCCAACGGCCGCCGCCCGCTGTCGTTGTCCAGCGAACGCGAACGTGACGGAGATTCAACTTGTTGCCAATTGTTTGAATGTAGCCGCGCGCCGCCGCCGCGCCGCCGCGCCGCCGCGCCGCGCCCGTCGCGTGCTATCGCGTGTAAATACAACTTAAATTATAACATTTCGTACTTAGACGTTTGTGTTGTTAAAATTGTATTAATAGAAACAACGTTAGTTAAGTTTAAGTAATAGAGCAAAGCGTGTGCTCGCGTCGTGCCGCGTGCCGCGTGCCGCGTGCGGGGTCGCGGCGCGAGCGGTGGGCAGGGGACCGCGCGCCGCTGTTGTTGTTATTGTTGTTGTTGTTGGGCGTAACGTCGACTCGCAGATGGGTCGTTTTGTAATCTAGTAGTAAGTAAATAAGTAAGTAATGTACGCCACGTTACCTTATCGCACAGGCCTGTGACTCACACACAGTGTGTGACACTGTTGCACTCGCAATCGAGTGACGCCGGCCCAGGGCCCGCGTGACCATATTGTGACGTGACATTTGAGAGGTTGAGCGGTTTACGTGCTAATAGAAAATAAACTCGGAATATTACTGTTTGTACATTTATTTCATTTTACTTCCAGCTCTAAACGAGACAAGTAATGTTTTATTGTTTATTCAATTCGGCGCCGCGGCGACTTCTGTCTCGGCGCCGGCCGGCGGCCGCGTGACTGCGTGACTGCGTGACTGCGCGTCTGCGCGTCTGCGCGTCTGCGTGCGCGTGCGCGTGCGCACTCAGCATTCCGTGTAATTAATGTTGCTGGTACTGTGTGCCGTGTGCAGGCTGGGCGCGGTGCGCGCGTGCGGCGCATCCGCTTCGGTACTGGAGGCTGGTGGTGACGGAGGAGTCGGTGATCATTTTTATCTTCATCTTCATTTGTTTACTCACATCGTCTTTTATAAAGAAAACCCGTTAAAAGCTATCTGTACAGTGATTTTAGCTAATCCACTAAATAAAGGCACACGGAGGGTCCGTTGCCTCACAGCATTTCGGACGAGGCTTGCATTCGGTCCCAGCCGGCCTCATCTAGCAACCCAGCTGCCGGCACTGCACGCCGAGCTCGGTGCAGCGGCACTCCTGGCAGGCCGTAGAGAGCTCCGCGATGATCCTCCCCACGCGATACATTTGTCCGTAAATGTTGCAGCCGGCCAGCTTCAGCAGGCCCGGGCCCAGCCCTGCCGCGCTGCCCTGCGCCGCTGGTGCGGGCCGCTGCTGCGACACCGCCGTATGTTCACCGAAGTCAGTTTTTTTGGTTACCTCGAGCGGACTCGCCGAGGTTATCGCCTTATGTGTTGTTGCTACTTTCCCTGGCGGCGACATTTTGGTGACGATGGGCTCGAAAGGAATGGTCACCGGAAGTGGAGTAGTCGTTCTGATAGCGGTCGCCTCACCTAATATCAGGTGATCGATACGATTTATTGTATTTTGCAGATTATGTTTCTTTTCAGGGGCGTAGGGGATGCGGCTCGAGAGCGGAGCTGCTGTGGTGACAGGCTTAAATGATTGTGTTTTAGTAGTTGGAATCGGCGTGGTAGTCCCTGCCCGTGCCGGTGCCGGTGCCGGTGCTGGTGCCGGTGCTGGTGCTGGTGCCGGTGCTGGTGCCGGTGCCGGTGCCGGTGCTGGTGCCGGTGCTGGTGCTGGGGGTGAGAGTGGGGCTGGTAGTTTCGTTGCTGGCAACAAAAATTGTTTCACTGCTGCAGCAGTAGTCGTTTCGTAACTTTCGCTTAGCAGAAGTTTCAAAACACTTCCGAATGAGAACCCTTCGTCGTCGTCCTCGTCCTCGTACTCCTGCGAGCTGTTGCTGTACGCGTCCACTTGTTCCTCTGCTGTTGTCAGTTTGTTGGGTACGCTAGTTCCTGTCGCGTGTGTTTTCACATCGGTCGTTACCGTTTCTAATGTGATATTATCTGGTACCTTGGAGTAATTATAGTTTATTTTTACATCGGAGGGCCCGCTGGCCAAGAATTTTGTCGGGGTACTATTACGTATATTCGATTCCTCGACAGAGCTTGTGCTGCTGGCGACAGGCTTCTCGGTCGCATTGAGGGACACTTGTACGCTTCTGGTCGTAAGCGACGGCGGTGTTGGTGCCGACTCGTTCACTGAAATGAAGGTACAAGTGCAAACGTTATTTATCGATAAAATTATTTATAAAATTAAGGGAGTTAATATTTAATAAATACCTGGATCGCAAACGAGGTCGCCACAGCAGGCGTCGGCTGAACTGGTGTCGACAGGTGCCCGCGCGCACCCTGCCGGCCGGGGATGGCTCAGGACGGGGCAGGCTCGCTGGGAGCAGTGCAGCTCTCCCCATGAGCAGATGCAGACGGAACAGGCCACATTTATCGACTCTCCTTCGAGGAGCCGGCGCCCGTCTTCTGACCGACATTCTACAAGTAAAAAGTACTCAGCTACACTTCCATCCCGCGCCAGGCGGACGGACGTAGGATCAAACGTTACGAGTGAAGAGTTGTCATCTAAATGAAGGTCTGTTCAATAAACGGTGTATTCCTGAGCTGATCTCCCGTGCGAGTTACCTTTTGTAGTATCTAATTGCATGGAAGTCGTCAGATGCGGTAAGATGGAACCCGGAGGGGTGCTGGGGTACGGCGCGAAATAATCCTCGATGTTTCCCGGATCCTTTGGTACGAACCCTCCTGCAATAGGTTTCGATAAAATATTAAAAAAGTAAACATACCAGATTTTGCGAAAAGCAAATATAAAGAATATTATTTCAATAGTAGAAGAAAGAAAGTGAAGGACAAGAGCACCTTCGGTCTCGGCGGGCGGCGAGAACAGGCTGGCCGCGGGCGTGGCCAGCTCAATGTTGGCGCCGTGGCCGGGCAGCGTAGTGGACGCCCTGTTCACCGGCGGCGGGTTGTTGCCCAGGGTAGCAGCGAGAGTAAATTCGCGCAGTGCTGATATAATGTCTCCGTGACCGGGGTACTCGTCGGTGAGGTCGTGCCGGTGGCCGGCGAGAGGGTACTGCGGCGGCTCCACTTTCTTTGACAGAAATACCGGAAACTGCGTCGGAAGGTACGAGTCCTCCCTCCGCGTTGCGAACGGAACGTCCTTTGCTTCAACGCTCGGGTAATACACTGGATATTTGTCCTCTCTTTCTGACGCGGGGTACATCAGAGCCTCCTTTGAAGATATCTCGTCATCGACGACGGCGTCGGCTGCGACGAAGGGAATTATCCTAAAAATTAAATAAAATCTTAACGGTCACCTCACCATATACCAGCAGCAGCGGTTTGGTGGCAAGTGGCAAATGGTTCGTACTTTAGATTCGGCAAGGAGGGCGGCAGCGTCGGCTTACTGAACTTGTACTGGTAACCTTCGCTGGTCTCCATAGCGGCGTCGTGGGCGGCCAGGGCGGAGGCGGACGCTGCGGCGGGGGAGGTGCTGTTCGTTCTCAGCGAACTGACCAGAGAGCTGGTCACGTTGATGGCGTACGACTCGTTCTCGTCGAAGTCTCCGTTGTAGTTTCTGTCAGTTATTATGTCGTTCGGGTTGTAAGCGTGGGACGGCGAGGTGGGTGGGACGCTGGGCACCCGCGCCTGTACGTCCTCGATGGCGACCTGTCCAGGTATTTCATCCTCGTTGGTGATGTTCATGGTAAACGTCGTAGAGGAGAGTTCCGTCGTACAGTTAATTGTACCATTAATAATAATCCTGAGGGAACTCTCCGGCGGCTCCGTCGCGTCCTGCTCCGCGGCCGCGGGAGCAGCTGTTGCAGCAGAGGTCCCCGCGGCTTTAAATGTCTTCGGGCTGTTCGTGGTGGTAACGTCTTTAACCGCGTTAGAGTTACGGGTTTTTGCAGGCGAGTCGCTGGTTTTTCTTTTCACTTTAGCTGTTGCAATGAACTCTTGCGGATCGGCCGATACGATGGGCGAGGTTTTTTGGGTTACTGGATTTGCCAAAACGGTAGCGTCTTTCAGTGGTGGTGGTAGCGTTGCGTTGGCAGGAACATTACGAAATGACCTATCTTGACTTCGCATTGAAACTAGCGCGTCGTCCAGTCGCGCTTGTAGATGGAATCCAGGAAGTCCTAGAACAGAGATCGCGTGTGTCCGATACATTGCCAGATTATTTCTTTTTAATAATAGGTTTTGGGGTTTACGCTTTAAGAATACACAATAGTAGTAAGCTTTTTACCAGGATAAAAAAATGATTACAATAAATACAGCACTTGGCGTTGACTCCGCCGGCAGCAGCGGGCCCTCGCGCGGAGCGGCGCCCGGGTACGGGTGAAGTCAACTTTGGGATCATTTATTGTATAAATTAGTGAAAAATAATTATAAAAAATGTAATAAGTCAATTATAATAAATGAGAAAATACAAGTTTTTTTTAAAATACCTTGTCGTTTTTGATGAGTACATTGGTACCGGTGCGGGCAACACTGGCCCGGCTCCAGCAACGGCTTGCAGCCCATCAACGGCGGGGCGCATGCCAGAGACTGGCAGCGGACCTCGCCGCGGAGGCAGTAGCACTGGGCGCAGTTGTCACCCCTCTCTGGGGACGGGACCCGCTCTCCTTCCGTGACCCATTCTCCGCCAACATTGCAGTCTGCAACAGAGCCGTTATAACGTCACCGAAGGCAGCGCGCGCATGCGTATCCCACCGCGACACGCGACAGATGGGAGAGGGTATGGTTACCGTGCAAGTGGGAGTCGTCGTCGCGTGGTCCGGCGGCGCCGTGCTCGCAGCGGTAGCCGTGCGGGCAGCAGGCGCCGGGCGCGGCGCGCGCGCGGCACCCGGCCGGCGCGGGCAGGCAGCGCGGGCGCACGCAGCGCCGCGCGCCGCCCACGCAGAAGCACTGCTCGCACGCGGTGCTCGTGCCCATCGCGGAGCCCGCGCCGTACGCCGTGCCGCCCTCCACGCACACCGGGTACACTGTTAACACGCTCACCGTTACGGACCGCTGCACCGTTCGCTTACATCCAACCGTTCCATTTCGAGAACGCAGTGCCGTGTAGCTGGCTGCACGCGTCATACACTCCTTGAGCTCCCCACCTACCCCACCATCACCACCACCACCACCACCACCGGTTACGTTGCAATTATCCCCCGCCCACAGCTCAGCACGCTGCACGCAATTCTGGACGAGCAAGCATTACACAGCAGGGTTCGTACCGTGCGAGTTGGGCTTCTCGTCAGGGTACACGTCCTCTCTGGCAAACCCAGTGCGGCCCACGTCGGCTGCGGCCTCTGGGAACGAGAGAATCAATCAGTACAAATGAAAACGTTGTGTTAACACGCGACGATCTTAACAGATTAGCAGACTGTGCTGCGACCAGACCAGCTCAATACAGGGACAGATCAAGTGAAACTGACTCCGCTCCAATTGCTTCGGGTCGGCAGTACCGATTGAATCCTGAATTGGTGTCGATCAGCTTCAATTGGCATGGCGCCGTCGCGAACTAAAGTAATAGCGGTTGGATGCGATCCCACGGTAGTTGGTTGGAAGCAGCTACCGTTTGGTAGAACGCAACTTGCCATGGCACTGCAGCTCCGGGCAGCAGGCGCCCTCGCGGTGCGCCAGCCGGCAGTGCGGCGGCGGCGGGCCCGGCGGCGGGCTGCAGGCGCGGCGCCGGCAGCTCAGCGCGCCGCGGTCGCACTTGCAGCGCAGGCAGGGGTCGTGCGCGCTCACCACCGCACCCTCGGAGAAAAAGCGCCCCTCCGACTGGCAACTTATGGGCTCGTTCCCTGTAACGTGATTCGCTCACAGTACACGCCGCGATCACCCGTAATCAGGCAGGCAGGCAGGCAGGCAGGCGGTTTTCATGTACGTTTAATCACAAATCGTGGAGTCTCACTACATTTAACATTTTCGTCTTCAAACAGCATCGACTGGTTACCGAAGCTGTAAGCGGCCTATAACTAGCTCCGTGCTTGACCTGCGCTGATGCTGCCTACGTTCGCGCAGCTTCTACTCTTGCATTATAATTTTTGCGCCTGCCCAGTTCCTGCTGCCCATATTCCTCTGAAGCTTTCTGCCGTTGGCATATAGTAACTAATAGATGAAGCTTCGTCGATGGGAGTATGGCTGCTGCTGTAACCGTGAAGTTGGAACATGAAAGACTCACTTGAAAATCTGGCGCGGTCCTGTTGTTCCAGGGAATGGTGAGCGTCGCCCCCGGAGGTGTCTGAAGCGGTGCAACAAATAAAGTGCAGTTGTAATAAAGTAATACGAGTATAATTATTTCGTTAATGCTCACACCCACCAGTTTTTGATTTCAATAAAAGTATAAAAGCAGTAAGAAAGAAACGTCAGGAGAATGGAGACGCTAATTCTGAACCCTACTCGGCTGATAAGCAAAGGCCGAGGCGCACCTCGCGTCGTGTAATAGCTGAACAGAGCAGGAAAGGTCCCGCGACAGTGGGGTAGCCCTGCGCTGCGAGAGAGACCTCTTGCAATAACTGACGGCTTGTGAACTCGAGTTGCGGCCGGAGCTGCCGCAAACATTTCATTTTTGATCATCGCCAGTAACGACTGTTGAGTGTGAGCTGGTCACAGTGCAAGGCACAGAACCTTCGAGCACTCGCTCTGCACGTTGCTGTCGGGCCCGCGTGGCGCAACAAATGCCGCATCGGGACGAAGCCGGCGACGGCGGCCGGAAGTCCGCTCCAAATGCTTTCGGTACATCTAAATGAATGATGTTGACGAAATACATTCCAACTTGATGCAGTTTAAGAACGTACCGACAACTTTCAGTTTCACTGTTACTGTTTCACTTAGTCGTAAAACTGTAAAATTAAAAAATACTTTACAATGGACAAGAGTAGACAGGGTAACGTCAGCCAGTGCATCTGAGTTGAAGTGAATTTACTGGTGGGGAACATCCCCGCGGACGTGGTGGTGGCGGGCACGGCCGCGGGCGGGGATGTCCGCACAAAAAGGATGCTTTGTTCGTAAGCTTATAGAGCAAGCGTCATTGAAGACGTGAAGGCAGGTGGTGGGCGCGCTGGTGGCCGCGGAGAGCGCGCGGTGTCGCGGTATCGCGGTGTCGCGATGTCGCGGTGTCGCGGTGCATCACCTCGCGAACTTGAACCCGATCGCTGCGGTCGTGCGCGGGGTCGCCGCCGGGGCCGAACCGTCGCGAGGTGAACGACCTGCGGCCGCGCGCCGATTGGGGGCCGATAGGGGGCCACCCGCCGAGATGAATGGACCGGATCCGCGACGCGACACGCGGCACGCAACACGCGGCGCGATGATGACAGATAACGATATCTCATCACGGAAAATCCTACCGGATATTGGCAAGTCGTCGCTGCGGGAACGAGAACGAGAGCAACGGCGAGCACAGACGTGCCGCGGCGCAGCAGTGGCAGTGGCAGTGGCAGTGGCTCCCGCATTGTGTGTAAACAGCCAGCAACGTGAGAGAGCAGCGGTTTCCGGTTCAAAAAGCACTGCATCCAGCGACTGCTACTACTGCGGTACGAAGCGCACGCTGCGCATTAATGCGTCTACGGGCTGCGCTTTTCTTTAACTACCGGAAGTAGGAGGAGGGTACGCGTTGACGCGCCGCCGTCAATTGTTCACAAATTTATTTGTCCAAAAAATTGCTCAATTTTAACTCTTTTAAAGGTGGAACAAAGAGAAATGTGAGTACTGAGAAATGCAATCATTGCCAAGTGTTTAATTTTGCAGCCACAAGCGGTGCGCAGTGGGCGAGCGGCTGCAGCGCGACCGGTGCACCGTGCGGGCCGTGCTGCGGGCCGCGGGCTGCGGGCCTGTTGTGATGAATTGTTGTGTAAAAATCAATTAATTTCGTAAAATAACTTTAATTAACTAAATTATAGTAAGCAGGTTGCGGGCCGGGAGACGACACCATCGATCAGACAATGCACAACAGGAGCACTGCACGCGCCGCGCCCTTGCATATGCATGAACTAATCGCATGACATACAATACGAGATCGTGCCACTAAACCGGAAACTATTTGCTTGGGCAGGAGTGCGCCTGCGCCGCGCTGCTGTCAGCTGGGCGCGCTGCACCGATTGCACCGCGGTCACAGCCTTCGCTGCTCAGACTATGGACACTCGAACTGACCCGAATACCAGTGCCAATTGTTTTATTTTGTACACACACGTTGACTTAAGGAGCCGGATGTGTCCCGCGGAAGTGGGAAGAGGTAAAGAGTGAAGTCGCCGCCGCAGCACGGGTTCATTAGACGGACAGACAAGACAGAGCGGCGAATCCAATCGTGGGAGACACCTGAGTCTAGATACGTCGCCATATCCTCGTATCTAGAGAAGGATCTACATAACACAGAAATTAGGCAGGATACGACAGAAACGCTTAAACCTCCGGATTCTCCAGCCAAGAGCACTGCCTGAATTGGAGCACTACCACCGCTGAAGCCTTTTTGCATATGAACCAAACAACAATGTAAGTTCGATATCCAGCTCCTTTTGCACTACACTGCCCGCCGCCCACCGCCTGCCGCCTGCCGCCTGCCGCCTGCCGCTTGTGTGCCTTTAATTTAAATTATAATTAGCTTCTCCTACTTAATGATGAGTACGATTAACCTTGGTCTTGAGAGAAAGTAAAATCAAAACTAAAATTCAACACTAATTTTACACTAGCAAGACCAAGACCGAATGAACATGGCCTAAACCAAGACAGACCTATTATACAAGACTACCCCTCCAACGGGTTCCCGCCTTGTCGTGGCGGAGGGGCTTAGTAACCGTGGCGTCTGTCCGTGGGGACTCCACAATGGTGAAGCTAAGCCGAACCCACCCGGTCGGCCCGCGGCGAAGGGCCGGCCGAAGCAGCCGCTCACGGTTCGAGCACTGGTTGGGAGCCGGGAGCTCGTCGGAGCGGCCGGGGGCCGGGGGCGGCTTTATGCTGCCCCCTGCGGCCGGCTGCGAGAGCAGTTTTATACCGCCTTTGCGGCCGAGGTGGGGTCGCGAAGCATTTATCCTCCGCGACCAACCGGTGTCGCACCGGCGATGCGGCGGCGGTGGGGCCGTGGGAGAAGAGGCGGGCCGGTATTACGATGCGCCGCTCTCCCTATCCTCCGCGGCCACTAACGGGTAGCGGCGGGCCCAATGTCTGTCCGCCGCGGTGAGCCCGGAGAGGATATTTCCCGGAGCGCCCGTGGCCTCTGGGCGACAGGTCCGGGGGAATCCGTCGTCCGCACAAAGGAGGCCGAGGTGCGGGCGCGCAGCGTGTTCCGGCGCGCCCTGCAGGGGGGGTTTATCCCTCCTTAACAAGGAGGAGCCGCGCAAGCGGCCAGCGTCGGTGAGGGTCGCGGACGCAGGCACCAAGCTATGTCCGTGACCTTTGCAACTAGGCGACGAATCGGGAACATCGTGGGGGTTTTAGTCGGTGCAAGTCCGACATAACCCGTAAAACTAAACAAAAAATTAAAATTTCGTTGAAATGATGAGTTAAAATATTTATCACAAGTTAAACTTGCGGTATTCTTCTTGCTCATCGCCAGTTCTCCCGCCAGAGCGACGCGCGCGCGGCGCCAGCGCGACAGCTCGACAGCTCGACAGCTCGACAGCTCGACAGCTCGCCGGGCCGCACGCCCGGTCGGTGCATGTGAAAGTCAAATATAAATAACCCATTGTGACTGTGCGCTCCAACAGTCCCACTCCCGTGTAACTGTACCGGGCGACAATGCGCTTCCCACGGCGGGGCGTGGGGCTGGACGCGCCGCTCGCGACCTTAGTGTCTATTTGAATTGTTGCGTCACTTGTAAACATCGTGCCGTTTGACGACAACTAAGTACGCAGCAAAGTAAGAGTAGCTTTAACTTATAATTTGTGGAAACTGGAACAGATCGACTCTATTCGGACGGCGTGTGGTTTATGGCTATAGCCGGAAATGTGAAGACCTAACGGAATTAACTGAACTACACATAGCTTCACTAAATAACAGTGTGTTTTAGTGTATCGGAAAGCGTACCCGGCGCGGGCTGCGCCCCGGGCCTCGCCCCGTTCCGGCGGCGGCGAGAACCAGTTGCCTGCCGACTCCGCGGTCGGCTCCCACCTATTTTGTTATAATCAGTTAAAATAAAAATTTAGCATAAAAAGAATATAACCAGGGCCGGACTGGACTGCGGACACGTTCTCATTTATTTATTATGTACGGTCCGTCTACAAATACACATGAATTTGTTTCTTTGCATAAAAATGTTGAATATTTTAAATATTATGCAACATGTGGTTTCAACGCTGCTGGCTGACAAGCTGAGGATCGCATTTGTTGGAAGACATTAGGGAAGGCCTATATCCAGCAGTTGATAAACAAAGGCTGATAACGATGATAATAATGTAGTTTCAATTGGCGAAGGCGCAAACACATTAACTGTACAAATAACTCGAACATAATAACTTTTAAAGTACAATAATATACTAAAAAAAAACGATTACATTAAAACTAAATATTAAACAGACAGAATATTAGACGTCTGCGCACTTAAGATATTCCAGTTCATCGGAGCAACGCACGTCTATCATCCGACTTGTTCACAACTGCACGCACGCTGCACAATGCCGGTGAATTAGGAACCGCGGCTCGGTCCTCGCAGAGGGAGCAGCGGGCCCCGCACGTGCACAGCTCACTGCCCGCCACAACTGCACGCACGCTGCACAATGCCGGTGAATTAGGAACCGCGGCTCGGTCCTCGCAGAGGCAGCGGGCCCCGCACGATGCACAGCTCACCGCCCGCCACAACTGCACGCACGCTGCACAATGCCGGTGGATTAGGAACCGCGGCTCAGTCCTCGCAGAGGAGCAGCGGGCCCCGCACGTGCACAGCTCACTGCCGCCACAACTGCACGCGCACGCTGCACAATGCCGGTGAATTAGGAACCGCGGCTCGGTCCTCGCAGAGGCAGCGGGCCCCTGCACGTGCACAGCTCACTGCCCGCCACAGCTGCACGCACGCTGCTGAAATGCCGGTGAATTAGGAACCGCGGCTCGGTCCTCGCAGAGGGAGCAGCGGGCCCCGCACGTGCACAGCTCACTGCCCGCCACAACTGCACGCACGCTGCACAATGCCGGTGAATTAGGAACCGCGGCTCGGTCCTCGCAGAGGGAGCAGCGGGCCCCCGCACGTGCACAGCTCACTGCCCGCCACAACTGCACGCACGCTGCTGAAATCCCGGTGAATTAGGAACCGCGGCTCGGTCCTCGCAGAGGGAGCAGCGGCCCCGCACGTGCACAGCTCACTGCCCGCCACAACTGCACGCACGCTGCACAATGCCGGTGAATTAGAACCGCGGCTCGGTCCTCGCAGGAGCAGCGGGCCCCGCACGTGCACAGCTCACTGCCCGCCACAACTGCACGCACGCTGCACAATGCCGGTGAATTAGGAACCGCGGCTCGGTCCTCGCAGAGGGAGCAGCGGGCCCCCGCACGTGCACAGCTCACTGCCCGCCACAACTGCACGCACGCTGCACAATGCCGGTGAATTAGGAACCGCGGCTCGGTCCTCGCAGAGGGAGCAGCGGGCCCCGCACGCACAGCTCACTGCCCGCCACAACTGCACGCACGCTGCACAATGCCGGTGAATTAGGAACCGCGGCCTGGTCCTCGCAGAGGAGCAGCGGGCCCCGCACGTGCACAGCTCACCGCCCGCCAACTGCACGCACGCTGCACAATACCGGTGAATTAGGAACCGCGGCTCGGTCCTCGCAGAGGGAGCAGCGGGCCCCGCACGTGCACAGCTCACTGCCCGCCACAACTGCACGCACGCTGCACAATACCGGTGAATTAGGAACCGCGGCTCGGTCCTCGCAGAGGGAGCAGCGGGCCCCGCACGTGCACAGCTCACTGCCCGCCACAACTGCACGCACGCTGCACAATACCGGTGAATTAGGAACCGCGGCTCGGTCCTCGCAGAGGGAGCAGCGGGCCCCGCACGCACAGCTCACTGCCCGCCACAACTGCACGCACGCTGCAATAATGCCGGTGAATTAGAAACCGCGGCTCGGTCCTCGCAGAGGGAGCAGCGGGCCCCCGCACGTGCACAGCTCACTGCCCGCCACAACTGCACGCACGCTGCACAATGCCGGTGAATTAGGAACCGCGGCTCGGTCCTCGCAGAGGGAGCAGCGGGCCCCCGCACGTGCACAGCTCACTGCCCGCCACAACTGGAGTCTCCTTTTGCTCACGACGCAGGAATTATAGTATAATTAGCAATTGGCTTATAAATAATTATTGCCTGCACTGCGTGGCCAGCCGCACCCGTCCCGGAGCTTGAAATCGCAATCTGCTGAACCAGCGCCGTCTGCACCCAACCGAGGTATATTTATCCAGGAGGTGTTAAAATCATTGAGCGCTTATTCAGCGTTCAGCGCGGTTAAGCAGCTCGCGCAGCACAAACGGCAGCGCGCAGCACGAACAGCAGCGCGCAGCACGAACAGCAGCGCGCAGCACGAACAGCAGCGCGCAGCACGAACAGCAGCGCGCAGCACGAACAGCAGCGCGCAGCACGAACAGCAGCGCGCAAGACGAAGGGTTCGCAGCCGAAACGAAACTCTCCTTTGTTATGGTAACTAGGAGACTATTGTTGTTAGTGAACCACTGACACAGTTACTTGGCAGCGGCAGCTATAGCGACAGCGGCAGTCGGCAGCTATCCGATGACGCGGAGGACGGGCCCGGCCGGCCCGGGTAGACCCCGACCGCCCCACAGCACCTTAGTCCGCAAAACATTTAGGTTTCTCAGGGCACAGAGAGTCATTCCTAACGACACGGCCATTGCTAACTGCACGTGTGCACAGTAAGCTTGTGGAGCTCCTGTTGGTGCACGGGCAGTTCAGGCAACAACAATATAAAACAACCTAAACAACGGCTGGCTGGGCTCGGTCGCGAGTCGCGGCGTCGGTGCGCATCCATTTGGACACCACGTCACGGATCCTACGAGCACTGCAGCGAGCTTTGGGAGTAAACATTGTACATGCAATACCAATTACAAAGTAAGCAATTGCAATTAGTAAAAGATGTGCATGTAGCCAGTGGCCGTGCACCTGACGTGGAGTGATAACCTAACAGTGCCTGAAGTGTACCAAGCAGCGCGCCGCGCAGTGTTGTATTCCCCGGGCCGCGTTACAAAATACCTTGCGGAGACGTTTTCAATATTTCTGCATGACTTAAACGTTGTAAACATTTAAATGGAGAGATATCCTCATCAGCCGACGAATCACACACAAAAACAAGTGAACGCGCCGCGCTAACAAGCGAGAAGTGACGCCTGCGCGGTAGTGCTACACTCCACACCATCAGCTCGATACCATTGATAGAGAACAGTTAGAGAACCACTACTACTCGGAAAATATTTAGCCGTATGCCCAAGAGCGACGACTCCGTGGGAACCGGCCGAGCTTCCTCGAGTTCATTAGCGTTCGGTGCCGAGTAATAATTATACAAATCATTGCGAAGGCCAAGCGCCCCGCCGCGCACCTGGCACCGAGTGGGACGCGCTGGCCGCTGTTACTTACGCGCGTGCGAAACTTTAAACTCGGCTGCCGGGTATTCCGTCCGTCGTAACCCGAACGGAATTAAGAAGGTGTACTCACAGTTTAACGAATTTAATGTGAATAGAGGAGGCGCGGCCGGCGGGCCCGCGGGCGCACGCGCATCTACTCACAAACAAAAACTTGGAGACGTTCGCCAAAATCATCGAGCAAATCAAAAACTGGCGGCGCGGGCGCTCGCCGGCACGTATGTCACGGGGTCGTCGGCCGAGTATTTGCATGGACAAAGGACCTGCGGAAGCGCGCGCCAGCAGCAGCGCCTGCAGCAGCGGCAGCACCGGAGCCCACATGGCGACGTGCATCGCCGACCGAGCCGCGCGCTCTACTGCCGCCGACGAGCGCACGGCCTGCGCCCGCGCAGCCGCGCGCCGCCTCCGCCTCCGCTACCGCCACCGCCACCGCCGCTCGCTACCCTCTCCACAATTATCCCATTGGCAATAATTAGTGTAATTGCGACCTTATTCCGTGCGTTGATGCGCCGCGCCGCCGCGCCGCCGCGCCGCCGGCTGCATCTCATGCTCCTGCACGTTGTTCAATAAGACTACATGCTGCATATGCTCTGCACCTGTAGCTTTAGCAGATATTGTTTTGGTCAGTAATTGAGACCTAAAGTAATAAATATTTAAGTGAACAGACTTTAATTGAACATTGATTTATTAATGACTAGTTTCTGATCACCGCCGCCGGTGCCGCCCGTGCCGCTTGTGCCGCCCGTGCCGCCGGTTCGCCGACGGGTGTTCCCGCGCGCGGCTGCGATCCGATAGCGCGCTCGCGGCCTTCCTCTGCGGTTTCCGGGACACCTCACGCCTGCGCCCCGCCGCCCACCTGGCACCGAGTGGGACGCGCTGGCCGCTGTTACTTACGCGCGTGCGAAACTTTAAACTCGGCTGCCGGGTATTCCGTCCGTCGTAACCCGAACGGAATTAAGAAGGTGTACTCACAGTTTAACGAATTTAATGTGAATAGAGGAGGCGCGGCCGGCGGCCCGCGGGCGCACGCGCATCTACTCACAAACAAAACTTGGAGACGTTCGCCAAAATCATCGAGCAAATCAAAACTGGCGGCGCGGGCGCGGGCGCGGGCGCGGGCGCGGGCGCGGGCGCGGGCGCGGGCGCGGGCGCGGGCGCGGGCGCGTGCGCGGGCGCGTGCGCGGGCGCGGGCGCGTGAGCGGGCGCGTGCGCGGGCGCGGGCGCGGGCGCGGGCGCGGGCGCGGGCGCGGGCGCAAGCGGACACCAAGCTAAAATGAAACTGCAACTAATTCATCCAAATTCGACGTGTTGTCAAAGTATTTAATGACAACTAATACAAAGCGGTGGGGATGCCGGGGGTGGGTAGTGGGGGGGTGAGGGGCGAGAGAAAAAAGCTGACTTAATAGGCGAGCGGTTGAGTTTTGCTGCGGTGCAATCTGAACCGCCTCGCAACAATGTAAGGCTGCGGGGTGAGGCGTGCCGAGAAAATGCCCGGGGATAATTAAACATGTGTTGATAATTAACCCGTTTCCCGGTAACCGACGTGAGGGCCCGCGCCGCCGCCGCCGGCAGGACGCGAACGCGCTGGTTCTGCGGGCTGCGCGGGCTCCGGCGCAGGTTCGCGGAGCTCGTGGAATAAGCGGCGATAGTTATGCAGCGGCGCGGCGGCGCGGCGGCGGCGGCGGCGGCGGCGGCGGCGGCGGCGCGGCGGCGAACTGTGCGACGTCGAACGTAAATGTGTTCACATTATTGTGTTCCGATTTAATGAACACTGTTCCCGGTTTACTGGCGCTGCGCTGGTGAGCGAGTGGAGTGGAGTGGAGTGGAGTGGAGTGGAGTGGAGTGGAGTGGAGTGGAGTGGAGCGGAGTGGAGTGGAGTGGAGTGGAGCGGAGTGGAGTGGAGTGGAGTGGAGCGGAGTGGTGTGGAGCGGAGCGGAGCGGAGCAACGTGGAAACAAGATTATGACGGAATACTCAGTCGTGATAAAGGAACTTGAGCTTTTAAGACGGTGATGAATATTTGAAATACATTTAAAGTATTTGCTTATTCTATAATGCTTGGAGCGCTGGGAGCGTCGGCCGGGGCCGGGGCGGGGACAGGGTGCAGGAGGGACGGCGTGCGGCGCCGCGGCGCGGGCGCGCATCCCGCCAGACAACCCTCCGAACACCCCGGCCGCCTCCCGCCTGGCACACCCGCTGATATCAGCAGTGATCACTTGTACAAATTATTCCATGACCTCGTCGCTCGTTTGGTGACCTCTGAGAGCTGAGCTGAGCAAGCTCGTAGCCGCGGTTCAGTTGTAAAGACCGCGGTAGTAATGGTTACTATTACAACAAACTCCTTATTATTTCCTTTTTTAGGTTCAGTCGTGGAGGCAACTCTTTCGGGAATTTGCGATGAACCCGAAATGTACAATTATATCGACAGCACTAAGAAAGCTCATCCAGCTGCAGCCGAAAATCAAGAAGAAACAGTTGCAACTCGGAGATCCTTTTACATATATTTTATACTTTTATTAAATTATATAACTTTTAAATCAACAATATGTTTGCCGCAAACTGTACCCCGGTTAAGAAGACTGGCACACGCGCGAAGAGCTCTGAAGAACAGCCAGAGAGTATAGTCCAAATAGAAATGGAAACTCCATCAACATCCTCTCTCACTTCAGTGAGATGCAACCTGGCGGACCAGCTCGAACAAGATTGTTCCCAGGCGAAGCGTGCTGTGTCGGAGGTTCTGACAATTTCGCCACCACCTAAACCCAGATATGCAACCAGGGAAGCGGAAGCAAAAGCTTGCCTGGTGAGAGCAAAGACAAGAAAGAAATAGGGGAGTCGAAAAATTTATGAGCAGATATAAAAATGGGAGTAACGTAAGCGATGGAAAGGTTGTACTTATTGGCAAAAGGTGGGGATAAATTCCACCAATTGCCAATGAGTCAGGACACCACAGTCCTTCAAGACGCGTCACCGCAGATAGGGATTATGGAAAAGCTGATGAAGAAAATAATAGAACATCAGGACGCACTACTAGAGTGCAAACAGCATACCGTAGCTCTATCTGCGGAGATAAAAAATCTACGGAGACCCATAGACACCGATAAGGAAAGACCGTCATACGCAGAGATCGCGAAAATTTCCAATGCAGTGTCGGAAATCAAAAATGACATCCGCTCCCAAGCCGTCGCGCAATCTGTCCGCGTAGAGGCAGACAACCGGCCAAGAGTAACGAACACAGCACCCTTTCACACCATCCTTGTCAGCTCTGACAATAAAGAGGACACGAGTCAGGACCTCATTAATATAATTAGGAGTGCTGCGGATGCAAAGAACAACGGAAGCCGAGTGGACAGATTGCGGAAGGCAAGGGAACAAAAGGTGGTAATAAGCTGCCACAACAAAGACGAGCTGTGGAAAATAAGCGATGCGGTCAAAAATAAAAACCTAAACGTGAAGGTAGCGGAAAATAGGGACCCGCTAGTTCTGGTCAAGGACGTCTTGTCGGTTCACTCGGATGAGGAACTGATCAAGGCGTTCAAAAATCACAATTCAGAAATATTCGAAGGCATAATAGATAGCGAGACAAGAATCTCTGTAAAATACAGACGCAGGGCAAGGAATCCGCATACATCTCACGTTGTGCTGCAAGTCTCGCCCAAACTAGGGCAGAGAATCATCTCGGCACGCCGGATCCACATCGACCTACAAAGGCTATGGGTAGAAGACTAATCTCCAGTAATCCAATGCTCCAAATGTCTAGGCTTTGGACATGGCAGTAAACTCTGCAAAGAACCGGTTCCTCTATGTAGTCACTGCTCCGAACCATACATGAAGAAAGACTGCCCTGCCTGGCAAGCGGGCGAAGAACCCAAGTGCAGAAACTGCCATTTAGCAAAACGAGACAAAACGAAACATAACGCCTTCGATGCAGCATGCCCTATCAGAATGAAATGGGATACGATAACGAGGTATAGTGTAGCATTTTGTTAAAATTAGTCGAAAACCAATCAAATAATGAAGTATCCACACAAAACGAAACGAAAAACAGGACATACGATATGTTACAAATAAACCTACAAAGGAAAAAACTCGCCACCCAAGAATTGCACCTAGAATCCAAGAAGACGAATGTAGCAATAGCATTAGTTCAGGAACCATATACAGAAGACACTGGAGAATTAAACCAATATCATGGAAGTAGAGTAGTACAATGTAGAAATAAAGATAAAGTAGTTAAAGCAGCCATAGTAGTTTTTGAGAAGAATATAGAAATAAAAAATTTAGGGACACAGTAAATAGCTTTAACATCAAAAAAGCTTCAGGACTGGACGGATTTACGTCTGACAATAGTTAATAAATGTATGCAAATATCATACTTTCCGACACAGTGGAAGGAGGCAGTGATTTTAATCCTGCCGAAACCAGGGAAAACGGACTACAATCAAGTAAAATAGGACTATTATCAATACTAGGAAAAATATTCGAAAAACTAATAGTTAAAAGACTTCGATGGCACATCTTACAGAAGTTGAATCCCAGACAGTACGGGTTCCTGCCTCAACGCTGTACTGCAGACTCCCTCTATGATCTAATGCCACACATAAAGACCAACTTACAAAACAAGATGATAAACGCAGTAGTATCGCTAGACATAGAGGGAGCTTTTGACAACGCTTGGTGGCAAGGAATCCAAAGTAGATCGATTGACATGAAATGCCTTACAAAAAGACGAATAATGAGTAATTATTTAGACAAAAGATCGGTCAGAGTAAGGTACGCAGGGTTGGAAGTGAAGAAATGCACAGAGAAAGGCTGCGTACAAGGGTCGATAGCTGGACCGACCCTATGGAATATATTTCTGAATGACTTACTCGAAATCTTAAGTGATGACGGGGTATACAGTCACGCATTCGCGGATGACGTCGTTTTGATTTTTTCCAGACATAACACTATAGACAGAGAGAGAAAGGCAAACAAGACATTGGACCTTGTGTACAAGTGGGGGCATGGGAACAAACCGAGTTTCGCGGCGCACAAGACCAGCGCCGTGGTTATAAGCAAGAAACTAAAGCACGATCAACCACGAATACGCACGGGACACACGATGATCAAATTAGAAAAAGAAATTAAAATACTTGGATTAATAATTGACAATAAACTAACTTACAATAGTCATATCAGTTACGTTTGCAGAAAAGTAATAAATATATTTAAAATGTTAACCAGATCCGCAAAAATAAAACGTGGCCTTGATCCGGAAATTATCAGAACGACGTATTTAGCAGCAATGGAACCGATTATATCGTGCGCCGCTAGCGTCTGGGCAGATGCCGCCGAAAAATTACTGCACAAACATTTTTCAATGCTGTACAAAGAGGATTTGTTCAAAAGATATGCAGATCCTACAAGACAGTATCCCTGAATGCTGCTCTGATTTTAACAGGAGTCCTACCACTCTACCCTCGCATTCAAGAAGCAGCAAAATTATATAAAACCAAAAAAGGAATAACGCAAAAATACATCGGAGACAGGATTATGGAATCAAAAATAGAAGCTAAATATGCAGAGCATCCAGCACAATCAGAAATGATAGGATAGGAATACAGAAACACAGAAATAGACTCGGATATCAATGACGAAATAAAAATTTTTACAGACCGGAGTAGAATCGAAGGAAGAGTGGGAGCGGCGTTTTCAATTTGGCAAAACGACAAGGTAATACCCAAGAAAAAATTGAAGTTTTCTGACTGCTGCACAGTCTATCAGGCGGAGCTCTTTGCCATACTGGAAGCAACCGCCTGGATAGAAAATGATAAAAGAAATAATTATGGAATATACAGCGACTCAAGATCGGCGCTGGATACAATAAAACGGGGCAATCTATATAAATTAATAATTAATATATGCAATAATCTCAAATGCCTAAAAATGGAGGGGGAAGATATAAAACTCTGTTAGATCAAAGCGCATGTGGGAAACAAGGGTAACGAGAGAGCTGATAAACTGGCAAAGGAGGCAGCTCTAAAACTAAAACAAAGCCTCATTTCGACCTCTGTCCTGTCTCTTATGCGAAGACTAACATCCGAGATGTAACCGTAGCACAATTAAATACGAGATACCTAGCGAGTGACAGAGGTAGTACAACAACAATTTTCTTCCTCTACGCAAAAGAGGCATGGTTATTTAATAAGTAAGTTTATATTATAATGTTACTCGCAAATAGCAGATGCGAACAATCAAAAGTGCAAAATGAAATAACAACATTACATTGGCTCTAAATAATTCACACATCACATAAAAAAAATTAAAACAGCAAAAATAAAGTCTCTGATTATGTCCGAGGTACTCGGAACAGTGTAGTACACTACACTACTTAAAAAAAAAGGAAGGCTCATCCTGGGTTCATCGGTTTTATGCATAAAAAAGTGTACATGGGGTAAAGGGCCAGTAAATCGAGAAGCGTTCCCTGGTCCCAGGTCGGCCCGTGGCGCAGCTTACCTGAATAGCGGAACATCGTGCACCGTTGCCGAGCAACGCTCGCGCACGGGCGGCGGGGGCCCGGCCGCGCACTGCCGCCTCCGCGCGCAGCAGGACGCCGGCTCCATTCAAATTAAATTTACGTCATAATGTACGTCAGCCCACGAAAGTAGTTAAATTTTAACTGTCGTACCGACTCATTACCCAAGCTGACATTGGGCATGTTTTACAATGAGCTCAATAAGGTTAAGACGACAACAACAACCCCGCTCGTGCCACAACAAAGACGAAACGGCCAAACGGAGCGCCGCGCGGCGTCTGCTCGCACGGGTGGGTCTCCACGGTTCGATATTTCACGGTGCCTGCTTTTATTACAAGTGTTTTTCTGTAATTTTAGAAACTTTGTGTACTTTCTCATACTCACACGTTGTCGGATAGATATTGAAGACAGGTACTCATTTATGTGACTTACACGTGTTTTTTAGTGATAACATTTTATTTTAACATTAAACAAAGATGTAAGTATGATGCCCTATTTGCTACTGTCACCCCTTTCAAAGAACCTAATTTGAAAGTTCTAGCCTCTCGTGGCGATTATTAGTTTAATTTAATAAAACAATGACTAAACAAAAGTTATGACATAAAAATTTGTGTCGACATAAGTAAGGAATAAAATCGTCGATACTTTTCCTAGAAAATCGGCAATTTTTTGTAAAATATTTCAAAAATTATCAACTCCAGAACCATTGTCTTTGGTTAGGTTCGGATATTACATACATAGATATCATAGACAGGATACGATCTATACTTTAGCCCTGACAGATCTTTTACACGTATTACCATTCACAACGTGTAATGAAGTTGCAGAGCGTGTGCCCAGGAGCAGGGCTCCGTGCTGGTCAAGGCGGGCACCACCGCGGCGCAGACAGACAGACAGACAGACAGACAGACAAACATTTACAGGTGTGGTGTACGTACAGTAAGTGTTGGTGTCGCTGATGTCTGTGTGTATGTTATCGCATAGATAAAATGTATGTAGTTTGTTTTGCAAGCCGGTGAGCGGAAGTTGCGTTATCGGGCCGGCGATGCGGGCGAACCGCGGCCTGCATGTCGCGCACCGCATCGTGCCGCATCGTGCCGCATCGTACTGCATCCCACCGCTAGCAGCAGATTTGGACAAACAGTACTGTGCAAAAATTACTGTGTGTCCGGATAGAAGGCGTTGTAGCTAGCGAGACTACTGGGGTAACGAGACTTAACGTCTAATGTTTTAAAGTGACGAGCGTAATGCGACGCAGCGTGTAACGTCCTATATAGCGCTACGTGGGTATGAGCGGGCGTATCGGTTAGCGCCGGCAGAGCGGCAGCGCTCGTGACGTCGCTTCGTTCAATAAAAAAAGTGCCGAGAACAACTTCTGAACGAGACGTAGGTCGTCGCGTGTGATTGCGCGCGCGCACCGCGTGCACCGCGTGCACCGCGTGCACCGCGCGCGTTATTGCACTTAACGCGCATTAAATACGCATTTAGTTAAATAATATAACAAAGTTGCGCTCCGGACCACATCGCGTCTGCCAAGTTTAATCGGCAGTGTAAAGCGCGGGGAGCGCCCGCGGAGCCCGAGCGGCGCCGCGCAGGGCCAGCGCGTGCCAGCTCGGGTCAGCTCGGGCCCCACCTGGTGCCCCGCCAGAAGGGCCCAAGCTTGCGCCGCCCAAGACGGCCGCAGTTATTGTCAAGCTGCGGCCCGAGGCTGGCCAGGGGACGTCTTACCGGGAGATCATGAGCTCCCTGGTGAAGACGTCCGCCCTCGAGGACTTGGGCCTCGTGGGCCAAGTGCGGGTGCGGCGCACCATGGCGGGGGCCCGCCTGTTCGAGCTGGGTGCCAGCCACGGCCACGACGTCGCGGACCAGCTAGCGGAAAAGATGAAAACTTCGCTGGCTGGGGTGGCCGACGTCGTCCGGCCGGTCAAAACCGCGGATCTGCGAGTGACCGAGCTGGACGACTCGGCCACCAAAGAGACGGTCGAGGCTGCGGTCGTCGCGGCAACGGGCTGCCCAGCTGGCAGGTGAAGGCCCCGTCCGTAAGGGACGGGCCCGGGGATGGGCACCACCACCGTAACGTGTCCGGTCGCCGCCGAGAAGCTGCTGGCGGAGAAGGGCCGCGTCCTGGTCGGGTGGACCTCGGCCAGGATCGTGGCTCTGGAGCAGCGCCCCTGCGCTGCTTCAACTGCATGGCGATCGGGCACACCTCCTCTACGTGCCCATCCCCAAATGTCGGAGGGATCTGTGCTTCCGATGCGGGAAGGTGGGTCATAGGGCCGGCGAGTGCCAGTCGGAGTTCCGATGCTCCGTCTGCGCCGACTCTGGTCGGAAGTCCAACCATTTGATGGGGGGGAGAACTTGTCTCCCCCCCAGGGTCAAGGGAAAGGCTGCGGCCGGGACACCTTCCCGCGTCGCGGAGAAAAATAGTGCGCCTGCAGGTGAGAACATGGTCATCAGTGGTGATGGCCCACATCTCACTCCTGCAGGCGAATCTCAACCACTCCGCCAGCGCTCAGGACTTGTTCCTGCAGTCGTTGGCGGAGTGGGGATGCCACATTGGCGTGGCATCAGAGCCGTACAGGATTCCCGCCCAATCATCCTGGGTCGGGGACCTGGACGGCACGGTGGCGGTGCTGGCGAGCGGGCGCCTGCCCCCTCTTCAAGTCACTAGAGAGGGGGCACGGCTACGCGGCGGCAGGTTGGGGGAGGTACGCTGTCATCGGGGTGTACTTCTCCCCCAA
Source organism: Troides helena (assembly GCA_029286815.1). Lineage (NCBI taxonomy): Eukaryota > Metazoa > Arthropoda > Insecta > Lepidoptera > Papilionidae > Troides > Troides helena. The sequence continues at coordinate 13,774,790 of JAGSMV010000009.1, read as the reverse complement.
CCGATCCCTGGCAGAGTTCGAGGTGTTTCTCGACTCTGTCAGGGCCGCCGCGGGCAGGTTGTCACCGAGGGAGATCTTGGTCCTCGGCGACTTCAACGCCAAGTCTCGCTCTTGGGGCGGCACCGCCACCAACGCGAGAGGGAGAGCAGTTGAGGCATGGGCACTGCTCTCCGGTCTGAGCCTCCTCAACGAGGGAAACGCGCTCACGTGCGTGCGAGGGTCGGGGGGGTCCATCGTGGACCTCTCCTTTGCGTCACCGGCGCTCGCGCGCCGCGTGGCAAATTGGCGGGTGGAAGAGGAGGTGGAGACCTTATCGGATCACCGATATATCAGGTTCGAGGTCTCCCCTCCTCAGGGGCGCGGCACAACATCATCGCGTCCCGGGTTCCACTTCCCTCGTTGGGTCCTCGGCAAGTTCGACAAGGAGCTCGCCGAGGAGGCGGCGTTGTTCCAAAGATGGAACATGCCCCGAGGCTCAGACGACGTCGGCGTCGACGAGCTGGAAGGTCGCATCCACAGCGCTCTTCAGGAGGTGTGCGATGCGGCCATGCCTAGGATGCGGCGACGTCCTGCGGACCGCCGCCAGCTGTACTGGTGGTCGGAGGAGCTCTCCGGCCTCCGGGCGGCGGCCCAGGCTCGTCGCCGGGCACTGCAGCGTTGTCGGCGTCGGCGCACGCAGGTGACGGGGGAGGAGGAGCGGCTGCAGGGTCAGTATGCGGAAGCCCGCAAGACCCTGCGGCTCGCCATAGTCCGGGCGAAGACCCTTGCCTGGGAGGAACTACTGGCAGGGGTCGACAGGGATCCATGGGGCGCCCGTTCAAGACGGCACGGAAGAAGCTCTGTGCCGCAGGCGCCCCTTAACGGAGGCCCTGGACCCGGACTTCCTCCAAGGGGTGGTGGACCGGTTGTTCCCGGGGGCTGACGCGTCATTTCAGCCCCCGGTTATGTCCACCACCGCCCCCGCGGCGTCCACAGAGGAGGTCCCTCCTGACGGAAGAGGAGCTGGACGTGGCCCTGGATCGTCTCCGGGGTCGACGTACGGCTCCGGGGCCGACGGGGTCCCATCGAGGGCCCTCTGGGTGGCCGCGAGTCACCTGCGCGAGGAGCTCCGGGGACTGTACGACGCCTGCATTCGGCGCGTGCAGTTCCCGGAGCGCTGGAAGACGGGCAGGCTTTGCCTGCTGCGGAAGGGGACCGTGACCCCGACTCCCCTTCCGCGTACAGACCGATCGTCCTTCTGGACGAGGCGGGTAAGGTCTTCGAGAAGATCTTGGCCGGCCGTCTCGTTCGGCACCTCGCCGAGGTGGGACCGGGCCTCCATGAGGCCCAGTACGGATTTCGGGCAGGGCGATCCACTTTGGACGCCCTGCTCGACCTGAAGGGCCTCTGTCTGGAGGCCTTCGGTGACGGCGAGGTGGTCCTGGGGGTATCCTTAGATATCGAGAACGCCTTCAACAGCCTGCCATTCGCGACGATCAGGGGGGCGCTGGAGTTTTCCGGCTTCCCCCCTACATGGTCGGGCTGTTGGGGGCGTACCTCCGGGACAGGACGATCGTCTGGGTTGATGGCAGCGGCGACTTACATCGGCGGCGCGTGGAGAGCGGGGTTCCACAGGGGTCGGTCTTGGGCCCCTTGCTGTGGAACCTCGCGTACGACTGGCTGCTGCGGCAGCCGGTCCTCCCAGGACGAGGGTACTATGCTACGCGGACGACACCCTCGTCTCGGCCCGGGGGAGGAGTTACGACGAGGCTGCTCGTCTGGCCGCCACTAGCACGTCGCTGGTGGTAGACCGGATCGAGCAGCTGGGTCTGAGGGTCTCCGTCACGAAGACGGAGGCCCTCCTCTTCCACGGACCCCGCAGGGTCCACCGGGCGCGATCATCCCCGTCCGGGGCGAGAGGGTCCCAGTGCGGGGAGCCCTCAAGTATTTAGGGCTCACTCTGGACGGGCGATGGAGCTTCGGAGAGCACTTCGAACGGCTTCTCCCGAAGCTCACCGCCACCGCCGCTGCGCTGGGCAGATTGCTGCCCAATGTCGGGGGCCGGGTCATTTGTGTCGGCGCCTATACTCTGGCATCCTGCGGGTATGGCACTGTACGGTGCGCCCGTATGGGTGGATAGGTGCGAGACCGCCAAGAACGGGCCCGTGTTGAAGAGGGCCCAACGTATCCTGGCGGTCCGAGCCTGTCGGGCGTACCGTACGGTGTCCTGGACGGCGGGTACGCTTCTCGCGGCCGATGCGCCTTGGCATCTACAGGCGCAGTCGCTCGCGGAAGTGTACCTCTTCCTGCGGGATGCCGGAGAGCGTCGGCCGGACCCGGCCACGGTCCGCCGGATCAGGCGCGTTGCCCATGACGCCCTGATCCGGCGGTGGGAGACGGAGTTAGGTAACCCTGCCGCCGGCCGGGACACGGTGGAGGCCATCAGGCCCCACCTGTCCCGGTGGATGAGCCGGCGGTACGGGGCCTTGACGTTCCACCTGGTGCAGGTGCTGACAGGCCATGGATGTTTCGGCAAGTACCTGCACCAGGTGGCTCGTAGAGAGATGACGCAGGAATGCGTCGAGTGTGGTGCGCCGATTGACACGGCGCACCACACTCTGGCGGAGTGCCCGGCATGGGGTCCGCAACGCCACTCCCTCGTCGCGCAAGTCGGCAGTGACCTCTCGCTGCCGACTGTAATCGATCGTATGTTGAGCAGCGAGAGGTCTTGGAAGGCGGTGGTCTCCTTCTGCGGCGCAGTGATGCGTCAGAAGGAGGCCGCCGAGCGCACGAGGGAGGCCGACGCCGCTGCCGCACCTTGCAGGCGGCGGCGGGCCGGCGGGAGAGCGCGGCGGCAGAACCACGCCGTCCGCTTCCTCCCGCCGTGAGCGACGGGCCCCTAGCCGGGCACGGTGTGAGGGGGCCTTCGGGCCATGGGCGTGGCCCTTTGGGCCTTTTGTCGTGTTTCCCCTGGGGGTGCGTCCCCCGGGGGAGTCTTGGTTTTGTCCCCCCTCCCTCGTCGAAGTGGGGGATGAGGCCGCCGCCCAATTCCTTCACGGGAAGGCGGTGGCCGGGCGTGCGCTCCGTCTTGGGCGCGCGCGGTCGTCTGAGGGTCGGGGGCCCCAACGTGCCGGTCCCGCGAGGGGCCGGTACGGGACGGCAGGTGGGTGCCTTTGCTCCCCGCGGGCATCCACCAGGAGGAGGTTTATACGCGGAGGCGCCCGGAGAGTTGCTTGGCTGAAACCCGGGCGTCTCCAGTACGCGTATTGCGGGACAAGCGGTGGTGGTTTTAGTGGGTATGGGGGTCACGCACAACATCTCAGTGGCCCCGAGCCCCACATAACCCGGCGTCCCCCCCCTGCAAAGGACGCTGGGTATGCGGTAACAGCATTTCCACCACCGATATCAAAAAAAAAAAAAGGGCCCCACCTGGTGCAGGTGCTGACAGGCCATGGATGTTTCGGCAAGTACCTGCACCAGGTGGCTCGTAGAGAGATGACGCAGGAATGCGTCGAGTGTGGTGCGCCGATTGACACGGCGCACCACACCTGGCGGAGTGCCCGGCATGGGATCCGCAACGCCACTCCCTCGTCGCGCAAGTCGGCAGTGACCTCTCGCTGCCGACTGTAATCGATCGTATGTTGAGCAGCGAGAGGTCTTGGAAGGCGGTGGTCTCCTTCTGCGGCGCAGTGATGCGTCAGAAGGAGGCCGCCGAGCGCACGAGGGAGGCCGACGCCGCTGCCGCACCTTGCAGGCGGCGGCGGGCCGGCGGGAGAGCGCGGCGGCAGAACCACGCCGTCCGCTTCCTCCCGCCGTGAGCGACGGGCCCCTAGCCGGGCACGGTGTGAAGTGGCCTTCGGGCCATGGGCGTGGCCCTTTGGGCCTTTGTCGTGTTTCCCCTGGGGTGCGTCCCCGGGGGAGTCTTGTTTGTCCCCTCCCTCGTCGAAGTGGGGGAGTCTGGGGAGGAGGCCGCCGCCCAATTCCTTCACGGGAGGGCGGCGGCCGGGCGTGCGCTCCGTCTCGGGCGCGCGCGGTCGTCTGTGGGGTCGGGGGCCCCAACGTGCCGGTCCTGCGAGGGGCCGGTACGGGACGGCAGGTGGGTGCCTTTGCTCCCCGCGGGCACCCACCAGGAGGAGGTTTATACGCGGAGGCGCCCGGAGAGTTGCTTGACTGAAACCCGGGCGTCTCCAGTATGCGTATGGCGGGACAAGCGGTGGTGGTTTTAGTGGGTATGGGGTCACGCACAACATCTCAGTGGCCCCGAGCCCCACATAACCCAGCGTCCCCCTTGAAAAGGACGCTGGGTATGCGGTAACAGCATTTCCACCACCGATATCAAAAAAAAAAAAAGGGCCCCACCTGGTGCAGGTGCTGACAGGCCATGGATGTTTCGGCAAGTACCTGCACCAGGTGGCTCTGAAGATGACGCAGGAATGCGTCGAGTGTGGTGCGCCGACTGACACGGCGCACCACACCTGGCGGAGTGCCCGGCATGGGAGCCGCAACGCCACGCCCTCGTCGCGCAAGTCGGCAGTGACCTCTCGCTGCCGACCTTAATCGATCGTATGTTGAGCAGCGAGAGGTCTTGGAAGGCGGTGGCCTCCTTCTGCGGCGCAGTGATGCGTCAGAAGGAGGCCGCCGAGCGCACGAGGGAGGCCGACGCCGCTGCCGCACCTTGCAGGCGGCGGCGGGCCGGCGGGAGAGCGCGGCGGCAGAACCACGCCGTCCGCTTCCTCCCGCCGTGAGCGACGGGCCCCTAGCCGGGCACGGTGTGAAGTGGCCTTCGGGCCATTAGGCGTGGCCCTTGGGCCTTTGTCGTGTTTCCCCTGGGGTGTGTCCCCGGGGGGGGAGTCTTGTTTGTCCCCCTCCCACCTCTGACCAGAGAAGTGGGGGGCGATCTAGAAGGAGAAGGCCGCCGCCCAATTCCTTCACGGGAGGGCGGCGGCCGGGCGTGCGCTCCGTCTCGGGCGCGCGCGGTCGTCTGAGGGGTCGGGGGCCCCAACGTGCCGGTCCCGCGAGGGGCCGGTACGGGACGGCAGGTGGGTGACTTTGCTCCCCGCGGGCATCCACCAGGAGGAGGTTTATACGCGGAGGCGCCCGGAGAGTTGCTTGGCTGAAACCCGGGCGTCTCCAGTATGCGTATGGCGGGACAAGCGGTGGTGGTTTTAGTGGGTATGGGGTCACGCACAACATCTCAGTGGCCCCGAGCCCCACATAACCCAGCGTCCCCCTTGAAAAGGACGCTGGGTATGCGGTAACAGCATTTCCACCACCGATATCAAAAAAAAAAAAAGGTCAGCTCGGGCCCGCCGCCCAGTATCCGGGGACTACGACGCCTGCATTCGGCGCGTACAGTTCCCAGGCGCTGGAAGACGGGCAGGCTTTGCCTGCTGCGGAAGGGGACCGTGACCTCGACTCCCCTTCCGCGTACAGACCGATCGTCCTTCTGGACGAGGCGGGTAAGGTCTTCGAGAAGATCTTGGCCGGCCGTCTCGTTCGGCACCTCGCCGAGGGGACCGGGCCTCCATGAGGCCCAGTACGAATTTCGGGAAAGGCGATCCACGTTGGACGCCCTGCTCGACCTGAAGGGCCTCTGTCTGGAGGCCTTCGGTGACGGCGAGGTGGTCCTGGGGGTATCCTTAGATATCGAGAACGCCTTCAACAGCCTGCCATTCGCGACGATCAGGGGCGCTGGAGTTTTCCGGCTTCCCCTACATGGTCGGGCTGTTGGGGCGTACCTCAAGGACAGGACGATCGTCTGGGTTGATGGCAGCGGCGAATTACATCGGCGGCGCGTGGAGGCAGGGTTCCACAGGGGTCGGTCTTGGGCCCCTTGCTGTGGAACCTCGCGTACGACTGGCTGCTGCGGCAGCCGGTCCTCCCCGGGACGAGGGTACTATGCTACGCGGACGACACCCTCGTCTCGGCCCGGGGAGGAGTTACGACGAGGCTGCTCATCTGGCCGCCACTAGCACGTCGCTGGTAGTGGACCGGATCGAGCAGCTGGGTCTGGTCTCCGTCACGAAGACGGAGGCCCTCCTCTTCCACGGACCCCGCAGGGGTCCACCCTGGCGCGATCATCCCGTCCGGGGCGAGAGGGTCCCAGTGCGGGGAGCCCTCAAGTATTTAGGGCTCACTCTGGACGGGCGATGGAGCTTCGGAGAGCACTTCGAACGGCTTCTCCCGAAGCTCACCGCCACCGCCGCTGCGCTGGGCAGATTGCTGCCCAATGTCGGGGGCCGGGTCATTTGTGTCGGCGCCTATACTCTGGCATCCTGCGGGTATGGCACTGTACGGTGCGCCCGTATGGGTGGATAGGTGCGAGACCGCCAGGAACGGGCCCGTGTTGAAGAGGGCCCAACGTATCCTGGCGGTCCGAGCCTGTCGGCGTACCGTACGGTGTCCTGGACGGCGGGTACGCTTCTCGCGGGCGATGCGCCTTGGCATCTACAGGCGCAGTCGCTCGCGGAAGTGTACCTCTTCCTGCAGGATGCCGGAGAGCGTCGGCCGGACCCGGCCACGGCCCGCCGGATCAGGCGCGTTGCCCATGACGCCCTGATCCGGCGGTGGGAGACGGAGTTAGGTAACCCTGCCGCCGGCCGGGACACGGTGGACGCCATCAGGCCCCACCTGTCCCGGTGGATGAGCCGGCGGTACGGGGCCTTGACGTTCCACCTGGTGCAGGTGCTGACAGGCCATGGATGTTTCGGCAAGTACCTGCACCAGGTGGCTTGTAGAGAGATGACACAAGAATGCGTCGAGTGTGGTGCGCCGATTGACACGGCGCACCACCTCTAACCATGGGGGCCGCAGCGCCACGCCCTCGTCGCGCAAGTCGGCAGTGACCTCTCGCTGCCGACTGTAATCGATCATATGTTGAGCAGCGAGAGGTCTTGGAAGGCGGTGGTCTCCTTCTGCGGCGCAGTGATGCGTCAGAAGGAGGCCGCCGAGCGCACGAGGGAGGCCGACGCCGCTGCCGCACCTTGCAGGCGGCGGCGGGCCGGCGGGAGAGCGCGGCGGCAGAACCACGCCGTCCGCTTCCTCCCGCCGTGAGCGACGGGCCCCTAGCCGGGCACGGTGTGAGGGGCGTTCAGGCCGTTAGGCGTGGCCCTTGGGCCTTTGTCGAGTTTCCCTGGGGGTGAGTCCCCGGGGAGGGGGTCTTGTTTGTCCCCCCCTCCCATTTCGAAGCGGGGGGGGGGAGTCTGGAGGGAGGAGGCCGCCGCCCAATTCCTTCACGGGAGGGCGGTGGCCGGGCGTGCGCTCCGTCTTGGGCGCGCGCGGTCGTCTGAGGGGTCGGGGGGCCCCAACGTGCCGGTCCCGCGAGGGGCCGGTACGGGACGGCAGGTGGGTGCCTTTGCTCCCCGCGGGCATCCACCAGGAGGAGGTTTATACGCGGAGGCGCCCGGAGAGTTGCTTGGCTGAAACCCGGGCGTCTCCAGTACGCGTATTGCGGGACAAGCGGTGGTGGTTTTAGTGGGTATGGGGTCACGCACAACATCTCAGTGGCCTCGAGCCCCACATAACCCGGCGTCCCCCCTTGAAAAGGACGCTGGGTATGCGGTAACAGCATTTCCACCACCGATATCAAAAAAAAAAAAAAAGGGCGGCGCCCGGCGCCCGACATATCACTGCGCAGCCCCGCAGCCCGATTGGTGCCCGTCGCCGGGAGCGCGGTGGGTCTGCCGGAGAGGTTGAAGCTCTACTACAACCACCAAGCGGCCCGAGATCGCTAAGAGGTGGCGTGTCTCAGATCAAATCAGCTAAAGTTAACAACGGCGGTGTCGCCGGCGGACTTCGTTATATTCAAAATATGTTGGATTCTTGTTTGGCGGCACAGCGATCAGTGACACGGTTTTTTAAATATTCGTGCGGTCCTTTTTTTTTTTTTTTGATGGTGATGTTTTCGCCGCAGTTTTATTGACAACTATAGCGGCTTCATCGGACTCAGGGCTCGCGGATCCGGTATCCGCGAGCTAAACTAAATAAATTGATATATACACATATATGTAGATAAAGTAGCGTGTATGAGGGGAAAGAGAAAGATGAGAAAATATTGGATGTGGAAGGGTTGAAGAGTAGGACAGTGCTATGAGGGAAGAGAGAGGGGTGTATTATAATATTTACATAGATAAATATACATATGAATTTAAGACGCGCGCGGTGCGCGTCGGATGGCGGCAATCCTATGAGGTCATCGGAGGGGGGCTCGGGCCCGTCCTCCGATCACCTTCGCCTGTAACACGGGACGAGGGCGGTGTGGACCGCCCTGTCGGCCGGGTGTGACTTGTGTGCGCGGTGTGCGAGCTTGACGGGCGCCGCAACCGACGGTGGAAGCGGCGCGTACGAAATGTGGTGAGTGAATGTTTTGTGTCGTTGATGGGAGTGTCGTGCCGACCCTGTGTATCGACCCGGAGATCGTGCGGTCCGCGACTCGCCCCCTGCCTAATGCCCCATGCCCCCTGCCCCCTGCCGCTGAACAGGACTGGTTATTAGGTTATGCGTGCGACGGAGCGAGCGCGGCGCTGGGGGGCGCAGAGGCACCGCTGGGCACAGCTCCCCAGCTCCCGTGCTGCGTTGCGGCGGGGGCGCGGCGCGCACGAGGACTACTTACAATAAATACATTTTATTTCATAACTTGAGATGAATTCATTACAGTATACCGGAAATACACGATTAGTCTTGAAAGCAGCAGCGTTTATTTATTGTTTGTACCCGGAGATGAGTGTCGCAGGCGCTGTACTTGACCTAACGAGTTCGCCGCCAGGTGGCGCTGAGCGGTGCCGAGCGGTGCCGAGCGGCGCCGAGCGGCGCAGCGGAGACGTTTGCGGGTCCCGCCCACAGGTGGCTCTCACCCGCCCGAGAGCACAAACAAAATGTGTTAAAACTGGTTTCCGTAATCATTCATTGCCCATTGTCATTTATTTATGTGCAGATAATAAAATCTTAAAAATAAATAATTGACGTTGTTGTTATCATCAACAGAGGAACGCCTTAGTTTACAACGGGGACCACTGGTGCTGCCGACAGCGGAAACTTGATTCTGTGCCCATAAATGTATTATATAATATTTATGAACAAACACTATAAAGCGTTAACCTTCACCCTATGTACTAGTTTATCTTGTCGACGTCACCCCTTACGTGCCTACGTCCCAAACGGTACTGTGCAAACATTATTATGTTCCGGTTGGAACGGCGCTGTAGCTAGTGTAGTTACTGGGGTACGAGACTCAACATCTTATGCCTCAGGCGACGAGTGCAATGTGGTGCAGAGTATATCATCTTAACTAGCACCCGTTGTTATACAGGCGCGTATCACTTATCAACAAGTGAACGTCCCCTTCGTCCCGTCGCTTATTTGAATAAAATAAAAGCATCCTGTGTTTTGCCTCTCGACTGGTAATTGGGGTGCGCGTGCGCGTGCGCGTGCACTTGCACACACGGGCGCACGGCCCGGGCCTCGTCTTTATTAGCTTAACCTTGCGCGCGGCGGCGACGTGTAACTGCTGAAGTTAAATAAACAATCGGAGACCGTGATGAAGGTGTGAAACTAACACACGAAGGTCGGCCTACATGCCATGCTCATCGCGCACGTTCACATCCAGCGGATGGTGCGCTTCTCCGCGTGATCTAACAAAACGCTCCGGCTGCCATAGTTTTGCTCGAATGAGCTGCACACGCTGCACACGCTGCACACGCTGCACACGGTGCACACGCTGCACACGGTGCACACGGTGCACACGGTGCAGGCCGCAAGTTGCCGTTTGCTCTCTCGCATACTAAATACGCTGCAAACGTTCACTGCAACTAAATTACATTCATGGAAATAAAGCATTCGAAATGTTTTAGTAACGCGCGGTGCGGACGGCTCCCCGTGCACCAGCAAACGTTTCGTCGCTGCTGCCTGGACTTTCCACTGCATACAACACCTCAGCCTGTATGACATCCGGTGCTCACTCACGCGTGCTCACGCTACAGTCCTGATATATCTGTCTCGGCAGTAATGCTGCGGCGCACCCGAACTCACGGGCCTCAATATGCGGTACCATGTACCCCTGACCTGTTGATATCTCATAACACCAACATTGTAACGAGCCTGCAAGGGCTGAGCCGGCCGAGCTGGCCGAGCTGGCCGCGGCGCTGACGCAACGCGCCGCCGCCGCATCAATTATCGGATGATACACCGCGCAATATCTACGAAATTGTTTGCGCAATGCGCTTGCGAGCGCCAAACACGCAGAGAGAGAGGCGCACACTTGACACGAAGCCGTACGCGGTCCCGCTGACGGAGGCAGTGCTGCGCCGGTGCTCGCGCGGTGCCCGCGCGGTGCTCGCGCGGTGCTCGCGCGGTGCTCGTCTGCCGAGCCTACCGCCGAGTGAAATCGAATTAACGTTTTTGAAAGCGACGCGCGCTGTACATGCTGCATGTCAATAAGCAGGCTGTACGTGTACAATGATGAGGTGCTCGAAACTTGCACGTTATCACGGGGGAATCCTCAAGACTCGTTTAACCTCATCTCGCTGGTTATTATACTAAACGCATTACCCCTGCATACATTTCTTACTGCCTGCGCGCAGTGCTCGCTGCAGGCCCAGCATAAATGCTTATGAAACATGAATGTAGCTAAACTCAATACAGATCTCTTCGAGATCTGCACTCGTCTTCCTGCATCTGGCGTGCTCTTGCAGTACAGATGTAAGCAGGCGTTTCTCACTGATTACGAATCAAATTAAGCGTCGTTCAGCTCGAGGGAACCTTTAGTCCATTGCAAACGACCAGCCGCTCCACACGCACTCTAACAAGTGTTATTGTGTAATTAAACAATAATTCAATAGACCGACTGACCGACTGACCGTAAACCTTATCTTCGAGCACTCGGCCTGGAGCGACAGGATCCAAACGGATCGCGGAAGGCGGCGACACCGCCGGTAGAGTAAACAATCGCAACGAAAAGTTCGTCGCGTTGGTTCCAGGCCTCTGATTGCATCAATAAAGGTACAACCTGCGTCAGTGGGGCGGCCGCTGCTCAGTTCGCTGTACAGAGCAGCCCTTGCACCGGAACAGCAGTTTCCCTTATTAACATAATGGCTATTTACTACCGAGTGGTAACACAACGCTACGAGATTCACATACAAAGCGGCGAGCTGGCGGCGCACGTTCTCGTGGGTGCAGCTGAAGCGGCCGAGCTGCTCAGCGCCGCTTTGTATTCCGGGCGGGACGTACCGGTACCCAGCCCGCTGCCGACGACATTTAATTACCTAATTACCTATTTTCAGTGCAGATGGAATTGTTTTAGTATCGCAGTGCCAAAAGCTCCGCAGTCTGAGACAGCGCGCACACCTTAGGTTTCGGAATCAAAACTATTTATGGAAGTAGACACCAATTGATAGCCGCGTGCTGCCGCCGCCGCGTGCTGCCGCCGCGCTCGCCGCCTATGTGTGACCGCGGTGCCGAAGCGGGATCAAGGCAGCGGCGAACAACTAACGGTAAAGCCTGTCGCTGCAGTCCCGGGCTGCGCGATATCCCTCATTGCAACACGGAAACAGCGGAGGCGGTGTCCAGATAATTATAAAGAAATATGCGCAGGGCTGCTGCGCGCGCGGCGATTGTGACACGCGGGATTGTGCGCTGGGTTGTCGATGGGGTCAACAACAAGGACGAGCACGACGCGAGCACGGCGCGAGCACGGCGCGCGTGCGCCGCATTTAGAGAACATTAAACCGGGCTCCACGCGCCGGCAGAACCGGTTCCTTCGGGCGGAGCCTCGTCATCTACGCGGATCTATATTCATGGAGGTGTATCATATTGACATAGTCGGAACACTAATAACGTCGCGCCGTCCGCCGCCGGCGCGATGGTGAGCTGATACATTTACACCGAGCGCCGAGCGCGGCGCGCGCGCATGCGCAGGTACTGTTGGGTTAGGTTAGGTTAGGTTAGCTGCAACACCAGGTTGCGGCGGGCGCGGAATCTCCGTCACTCATTTAGAGATATGAAGGACGTAGTAAGGGGGAAAACAGCGGGAATGTCAAAGTAATTACTAAAGCCCCCCCCGGTTGGTGGGGAGCTCCACAAAAAGGCAGCTCTGGACGTAGCTCGGCCACTTTATTACTACAAAATACAAATATATAGAAACACGAAGGAGCCGGCCGCGCGTCGCACGCGCCGCCCGGCGCCGGCCTCACCAATAAATTAAACATTAGTCAACATCGCCATTACATTAACAAGTTGGGTGCCAGCGAGCTGGGACTGCTGCTGCTTGCTGCCAGTCATGCAAACTGGCATCGTGCGCCGCGTGGACCCCGCCGTCACGAATGATTTCAATGTCTCCGTGTCTTCCACGGAGCGTCCCGCTGGTGCCCAACTTGTCGTAATACTTCTTAAGTTATTCTAGTGGCGGCCAACTTGGTCCACTTGGCTCTGCAGGTTGTTGATAACTTCCTCGGGCACCTGGTCGCCAAGAATCAGTCTCAGGTCGATCTTCTGGTTGCCGGGGATGGACTCGTACGCGGCCAACTCTATACCTTCTTGCACCTGATGACACAAACAAATATATCGTTTATCTTATTTTTTGCTTAGATTGAATAGAAGTGAATAGAAGCAGCAACTAACAATAAAGAAATTGACCGATATGACATTTCCGAGCCCTCCACACCGGATACTGCACGCACAACCGTAGGGGCTGAATGCTGGCAGTGTATTGGCTGCAGCGCGGCTGTACGGTAGTACTTCTAAAACGGCTGAACCGATTGTGATGTGCGTTTGTTCTTTTTCATTTCATTTAAAAGAAGCTCGTGCGCGTGCGCGTGCGCGTGCGCGTGCGCGTGCGCGTGCGCGTTCGAGGAGCTCACATAAACTAGTTGATGTTACAAAAGTTTAATTTTTGTTACAATCTTGCTGTTTCCAATCTAATACAGGTTATCATTAGAAAACTATTGGTTTCACTAACCTTTTGAATTTCGGCATCTTTGGGGATGAGGAAAGTGTTCTGACGCCGCGTGACGCCGCGTGACGCCGCGTGACGCCGCGTGACGCCGCGTGACGCCGCGTGACGCCGCGTGACGCCGCGTGACGCCGCGTGACGCCGCGTGACGCCGCGTGACGCCGCGTGACGCCGCGTGACGCCGCGTGACGCCGCGTGACGCCGCGTGACGCCGCGTGACGCCGCGTGACGCCGCGTGACGCCGCGTGACGCCGCGTGACGCCGCGTGACGCCGCGTGACGCCGCGTGACGCCGCGTGACGCCGCGTGACGCCGCGTGACGCCGCGTGACGCCGCGTGACGCCGCGTGACGCCGCGTGACGCCGCGTGACGCCGCGTGACGCCGCGTGACGCCGCGTGACGCCGCGTGACGCCGCGTGACGCCGCGTGACGCCGCGTGACGCCGCGTGACGCCGCGTGACGCCGCGTGACGCCGCGTGACGCCGCGTGACGCCGCGTGACGCCGCGTGACGCCGCGTGACGCCGCGTGACGCCGCGTGACGCCGCGTGACGCCGCGTGACGCCGCGTGACGCCGCGTGACGCCGCGTGACGCCGCGTGACGCCGCGTGACGCCGCGTGACGCCGCGTGACGCCGCGTGACGCCGCGTGACGCCGCGTGACGCCGCGTGACGCCGCGTGACGCCGCGTGACGCCGCGTGACGCCGCGTGACGCCGCGTGACGCCGCGTGACGCCGCGTGACGCCGCGTGACGCCGCGTGACGCCGCGTGACGCCGCGTGACGCCGCGTGACGCCGCGTGACGCCGCGTGACGCCGCGTGACGCCGCGTGACGCCGCGTGACGCCGCGTGACGCCGCGTGACGCCGCGTGACGCCGCGTGACGCCGCGTGACGCCGCGTGACGCCGCGTGACGCCGCGTGACGCCGCGTGACGCCGCGTGACGCCGCGTGACGCCGCGTGACGCCGCGTGACGCCGCGTGACGCCGCGTGACGCCGCGTGACGCCGCGTGACGCCGCGTGACGCCGCGTGACGCCGCGTGACGCCGCGTGACGCCGCGTGACGCCGCGTGACGCCGCGTGACGCCGCGTGACGCCGCGTGACGCCGCGTGACGCCGCGTGACGCCGCGTGACGCCGCGTGACGCCGCGTGACGCCGCGTGACGCCGCGTGACGCCGCGTGACGCCGCGTGACGCCGCGTGACGCCGCGTGACGCCGCGTGACGCCGCGTGACGCCGCGTGACGCCGCGTGACGCCGCGTGACGCCGCGTGACGCCGCGTGACGCCGCGTGACGCCGCGTGACGCCGCGTGACGCCGCGTGACGCCGCGTGACGCCGCGTGACGCCGCGTGACGCCGCGTGACGCCGCGTGACGCCGCGTGACGCCGCGTGACGCCGCGTGACGCCGCGTGACGCCGCGTGACGCCGCGTGACGCCGCGTGACGCCGCGTGACGCCGCGTGACGCCGCGTGACGCCGCGTGACGCCGCGTGACGCCGCGTGACGCCGCGTGACGCCGCGTGACGCCGCGTGACGCCGCGTGACGCCGCGTGACGCCGCGTGACGCCGCGTGACGCCGCGTGACGCCGCGTGACGCCGCGTGACGCCGCGTGACGCCGCGTGACGCCGCGTGACGCCGCGTGACGCCGCGTGACGCCGCGTGACGCCGCGTGACGCCGCGTGACGCCGCGTGACGCCGCGTGACGCCGCGTGACGCCGCGTGACGCCGCGTGACGCCGCGTGACGCCGCGTGACGCCGCGTGACGCCGCGTGACGCCGCGTGACGCCGCGTGACGCCGCGTGACGCCGCGTGACGCCGCGTGACGCCGCGTGACGCCGCGTGACGCCGCGTGACGCCGCGTGACGCCGCGTGACGCCGCGTGACGCCGCGTGACGCCGCGTGACGCCGCGTGACGCCGCGTGACGCCGCGTGACGCCGCGTGACGCCGCGTGACGCCGCGTGACGCCGCGTGGCGCCGCGTGACGCCGCGTGACGCCGCGTGACGCCGCGTGACGCCGCGTGACGCCGCGTGACGCCGCGTGACGCCGCGTGACGCCGCGTGACGCCGCGTGACGCCGCGTGACGCCGCGTGACGCCGCGTGACGCCGCGTGACGCCGCGTGACGCCGCGTGACGCCGCGTGACGCCGCGTGACGCCGCGTGACGCCGCGTGACGCCGCGTGACGCCGCGTGACGCCGCGTGACGCCGCGTGACGCCGCGTGACGCCGCGTGACGCCGCGTGACGCCGCGTGACGCCGCGTGACGCCGCGTGACGCCGCGTGACGCCGCGTGACGCCGCGTGACGCCGCGTGACGCCGCGTGACGCCGCGTGACGCCGCGTGACGCCGCGTGACGCCGCGTGACGCCGCGTGACGCCGCGTGACGCCGCGTGACGCCGCGTGACGCCGCGTGACGCCGCGTGACGCCGCGTGACGCCGCGTGACGCCGCGTGACGCCGCGTGACGCCGCGTGACGCCGCGTGACGCCGCGTGACGCCGCGTGACGCCGCGTGACGCCGCGTGACGCCGCGTGACGCCGCGTGACGCCGCGTGACGCCGCGTGACGCCGCGTGACGCCGCGTGACGCCGCGTGACGCCGCGTGACGCCGCGTGACGCCGCGTGACGCCGCGTGACGCCGCGTGACGCCGCGTGACGCCGCGTGACGCCGCGTGACGCCGCGTGACGCCGCGTGACGCCGCGTGACGCCGCGTGACGCCGCGTGACGCCGCGTGACGCCGCGTGACGCCGCGTGACGCCGCGTGACGCCGCGTGACGCCGCGTGACGCCGCGTGACGCCGCGTGACGCCGCGTGACGCCGCGTGACGCCGCGTGACGCCGCGTGACGCCGCGTGACGCCGCGTGACGCCGCGTGACGCCGCGTGACGCCGCGTGACGCCGCGTGACGCCGCGTGACGCCGCGTGACGCCGCGTGACGCCGCGTGACGCCGCGTGACGCCGCGTGACGCCGCGTGACGCCGCGTGACGCCGCGTGACGCCGCGTGACGCCGCGTGACGCCGCGTGACGCCGCGTGACGCCGCGTGACGCCGCGTGACGCCGCGTGACGCCGCGTGACGCCGCGTGACGCCGCGTGACGCCGCGTGACGCCGCGTGACGCCGCGTGACGCCGCGTGACGCCGCGTGACGCCGCGTGACGCCGCGTGACGCCGCGTGACGCCGCGTGACGCCGCGTGACGCCGCGTGACGCCGCGTGACGCCGCGTGACGCCGCGTGACGCCGCGTGACGCCGCGTGACGCCGCGTGACGCCGCGTGACGCCGCGTGACGCCGCGTGACGCCGCGTGACGCCGCGTGACGCCGCGTGACGCCGCGTGACGCCGCGTGACGCCGCGTGACGCCGCGTGACGCCGCGTGACGCCGCGGAAAGGGGACACGATAGATTTGCAACGAAAATGGCATCGCTGCAGATGACGAGATGAAAACATTCAAAGAAGAGCGCGAAGTGCCGTGTGAAGCTGAACGGTTCTCTGTTGCAGCTCAAGCGACGCACCAAACGTATTGCGGAGACTGGTGACTGGTGACTGGTGACTGGTGACTGGTGACTGGTGACTGGTGACTGGTGCCATTGTGTTTAGTACCGAGAGTGACTTAGATGGGGTTGCAGCTTAATAAATAGACGAGATGATTGAACAGCTTTCTGGAAGCTGTCGCAGGTTTAGTGGCTCCACGGCGATAAGGTCGAATATCGCGCGCGCAGATGGAGTTGCGCCTGCGCAGCAGTCCGCGCTGCCCCGCTACACCACTGCCCTGCTGCACCACTGCACCACTGCACCACTGCACAGCGCGGGGATGTATAGCGATTGGATAATATCACTTTTCATGTTTATTACAGAAGCTGTGTTCGCTGGTGACGGCGCGGTGTCAGGCTCTACCGCCGAGGAGTGTGTCAGGCTCTACCGCCGAGGAGTGTGTCAGGCTCTACCGCCGAGGAGTGTGTCAGGCTCTACCGCCGAGGAGTGTGTCAGGCTCTACCGCCGAGGAGTGTGTCAGGCTCTACCGCCGAGGAGTGTGTCAGGCTCTACCGCCGAGGAGTGTGTCAGGCTCTACCGCCGAGGAGTGGTGTATTTATTAATTGTTGTTCGAGCTGGTAAAGGTAAGGTAAGAAGACAATTCATCTGGTGCCACCGGGTGGACCTCGGCTACTTCAAGATGTTTTTTATATTCATTTTATGAAATAATAGTATAAAAATTGCGGAACGGTTTGTGTAACACGGAGGGAGACAGATCCATTTATCCAGCTCTGGTGCAGGCTGCCGCATGTCGGCTTGTACTTACCCTCCAACGGGTTCCCGCCTTGTCGTGGCGGAGGGGCTTAGTAACCGAGGGGCCCAATACGGTGAAGCTAAGCGGAACCCACCCGGTCGGCCCGCGGCGAAGGGCCGGCCGAAGCGGCCACTCCAGGCTCGAGTTGGGATAACTGGAGCTCACCAGAGCGGCCGAGCGCCTGGGGGCGGCTTTATGCTGCCTTCTGCGGCCGGCTGCAAGGGCGGTTTTATACCGCCTCTGCAGCCGAGGTGGGGTCGCAACCGGTGTCGCACCGGCGATGCGGCGGCAGTGGGGCCGCGGGGGAAGAGGAGTGCTGGTACTACAATGCGCCGCTCTCCCCCTATCCTCCGCGACCGCTAACGGGTAGCGGCGGGCCCAACATCTGTCCGCCGCGGGGAGCCCGGAGAGGATATCTCCCGGGGCTCCCGTGGCCTCTGAGCGACGGGATCGGGGCAATCCGTCGTCCACACAATGGAGGCCGAGGTGGGGGCGCGCAGCATGTTCCGGTGCGCCCTGCAGGGGGGGTTTATCCCTCCCTACCGAGGTGGGGCTGCGAAAGCGGCCAACGCCGGTGAGGGTCGCGGACGAAAGCACCAAGCCGTACCTGTGACCCTTGCCACCAGGCGACGAGTAGGGAACATCGTGGGGGTTTTAGTCGGTGCAAGTCCGACATAACCCGTCCTTGACCCCGCGAGAACGAGTATGCGTAGGCATTTCCCTCAAGTAAGACTAAAAAAAAAAATGTCGGCTTGTACTTGTAAGTCTGTAAGAATTAGATATCGTATATACTGCAGATGGAGCTGACGTCGCTGCTGGCTGGCCGAGTTGGAACTGGACCGGGAGGCGACCGGTTTGCCGGTTACGTCCAGCGCGTAATGAAAGTAAGTGATCACCGTGTAGAGCCTGATCGCGGCGACCCGTCACGGTCATTTGAAAGTGAATCTTGAGCGTCGCTGCAGTGCGGCCGGCGGCGGAGAGCGATCTGCATCCGTGTGTGCGCCCAGCAGCCCCGGCACACGGCACGAGCACCTCGCACGCTGCGCTGGGGACCTCGGGTTACATGTTTTTTTTTAAGGGAAGGGTGGGGAAACGAGCGAACAGTTCACCTGGTGGAAAGTGATCACTGTTGTCCGCGGACAGTCGCAACACCGGAGGTCGCGGCTGCGCTACCAACACTCCGCTCCAGCCCCAATGTAACTAACATTGGCTGCAGCGCCGTCCGAACCGGAACATGGACATGTTTACATTACTCGGCGGTCTCTTTCCACACGACTGAATCGTTACGACGTCGCGTGTGGCCCTGGCGGCCAGCTGACACACATTCACACTCATTGTTTGCTTTTCGTCAGGTTAAACTCTCGTGTGCAATATAAATAAATAATTGTTTGCGTCAGTCACCCCGGGCGGCATCAACCGCTGCAACAGCTGCAGCGGGCGCGCCGAGGCTGTTGCAACAGCTGCAGCGGGCGCGCTGAAGGCTGCTCCTGTGCAGAGGTTAAGCGTTATGTTGGATTTTAACACTATAAAATCCCTTCGGTCGTGTTTTTCGGTGCATCGGGAGTTCGCCTAAGAAACGCATCGATGCTCCTCAGTATTTGCATCTAAAATGCTGACCTGAGCGCCTCCCACCGCCCGAGTGCGCGGGCGACGGCACCCGGAAGTGCGCGCCCCCAGCTAGAGAGGCGCGGGCGCGGGCGCGGGCGCGGGCGCGGGCGCGGGCGCGGGCGCGGCGCGGGCGCGGGCGCGGGCGCGGGCGCGGGCGCGGGCGCGGGCGCGGGCGCGGGCGCGGGCGCGGGCGCGGGCGCGGGCGCGGGCGCGGGCGCGGGCGCGGGCGCGGGCGCGGGCGCGGGCGCGGGCGCGGGCGCGGGCGCGGGCGCGGGCGCGGGCGCGGGCGCGGGCGCGGGCGCGGGCGCGGGCGCGGGCGCGGGCGCGGGCGCGGAGTGCGAGCCGTCCGTTATGTGCCCGCTGAACTCTGACTTAATGTCGACATTATAATTAGAAAGGCAGAAATGTATTATAAGTTATGATGCGTATAGTTAGTTACGCGGCCGCGCGCGCCCGCCCGGCCACCCACGGGCCCCCAGGCGAGTGAGCGCGCGCAGCGCACGCGTTGCCACGGTGACCGGCGCGCGCAGCACGCGCGCCTGTCGCCGGGGCCGGCCGGCTTCTTACGCGTTAACGATGCGCTTTCGGATTGTAAAAGCACTAGAATACTAGAATACCTAAACACTAACTTTCTCCAACATATATTTCTAAAAATATTGTGTATTCATAACTATGTTTACATAACATTCGACATTGTTTTAAAACATTCGGGAAGCGACCTCCACCCAATCGCGGGGTCGGTAACCAGTCGCCGGGACCGCCGCGGGACCGCCGCGGGACCGCCGCCAGCTCGATTCCAACGCGACGACGGACTTCAAATTTACTTATCTACTACTTAACATTAGATATCATATTATAACTATGTTTTAGTCTGAACATCTCATGCGCACAAGCTCATACAAGAAAGTACTGATAAATCCCGTGAAATGACGACAGCGGACTGAACGACACTTGATTTCCCGTGTCCTCCACTGTCCACGTGCACGTGCACGTGCTCGCGTCAGTCCGGTGGCTCGCGAGCGACTCAACCGGTTTCACTATATTTTCCTAATGGACCAAATAAAGGATGATTTCATTTGTGTCTCTTTAGACGAGCTCAACGCCTGCGGGCCCGCTGCAGCAGGCAGCCGACCTGGCCGGAGGAGGGGTGCGACAGCTGGTTATTGGTGGTAACTCCATACAGCCTGCGGACACCACGTTATTTATAAATGACTTCAAGGAGATATACCAATAGTACTTGCGTTAATAATGGTTTGACTGGAAGGTCCCGCGTGCTCACCCTCGCCTTCGGCTGGTGGTGACGTAATGCGGACACGAGCCGTGAGCACCAGCACCAGCACCAGCACCAGCACTGCTGCTGTGTGCCGCGACGTACGGCGCAATGTGCCGGATGTCAGCGTGAGGTGAGCGGGGCTCCGCGAGCCGCGCTGCGCTTATCATCACGCGAGGTTGAGGTAAAATGGTACAGTGATACAGTGGTACAGTGCAGCCGTACCAGTGGACACCCGCGGATGTTGTGCTCGAGTGTGCCTGTTGTTGCAGGGGCCGCTGGCGGTGCCGAACCAGCACTCACGGCACCAGCCTCTCATACCAATCGGAACGACCTTTGCTATTTACCATAATTTAATTTGTTGGTGCAGCGAGTACCGCTCGTTGCCGCTCGTTGCCGCTCGTTGCCGCTCGCTGCAGTAAATCCGTATTTGGTCGTGAGCTAACTCTCTGTTAAAGTAACATAATGCTGTAGGTGCGCGCGCGCATTGAATCGAGAAAGCATTCGGAGAACTCCACTGAAGGGTCAGAAGATACATCATCATCTCAATTTGTACAACGAAGTGAACCGATTCGTGTCATCCATCCATCCATCCATCCATCCATCCATACCTTACGTCCGTAATGTTTTTGTTATATATCATACACTCATTGTGTGCACCGAGACAAGCGGGATCAAGCGGCCACCGGACGGCGAGCGGCGCGCCCGTGCGCCCGTGCGCCCGTGCGCCCGTGCGCCCGTGCGCCCGTGCGCCCGTGCGCCCGTGCGCCCGTGCGCCCGTGCGCCCGTGCGCCCGTGCGCCCGTGCGCCCGTGCGCCCGTGCGCCCGTGCGCCCGTGCGCCCGTGCGCCCGTGCGCCCGTGCGCCCGTGCGCCCGTGCGCCCGTGCGCCCGTGCGCCCGTGCGCCCGTGCGCCCGTGCGCCCGTGCGCCCATAACCACACGGGGCCACGTTAGGATGCTATATAGTACAGCACATTGTGTAGTAATCGTAGCCTGAGACAAGAAATCTGGAGTCTCGCTAATACAGTAATTATACTAGTTACAGCACCCTTCAAACCGGAAAATAGTAGTTTGCACAGTTCTTATTGGCGGCGGAAATATAAATTGCGGTGGTACCTAGACGGTCTCCGCCAACACAGACCTGCAACCACTGCAGTAAGCCCTGAGTTCTGCAAGAAGACATAAAACGGCGAATGATTAATTGTTTTACGGTTGGTTCTACTCGCGAAGCAAAGGTTCACCAGCTCTAAAGGAATATTTCCACCATCGGTACACGGTGCATGCGCGGTGCATGCGCGGTGCATGGCGGCGGCATGCATGTCGTGCGGTGCATGCGTCGCTAGGTTTACAGGCGTACAGAATATCACCGAGCTCATAGGGGCACCATCGCGACGCTGTTCGAGGTACGACATCGGCGCGGAGAACGCGGCAGATCTTTAAAAGCAGCTAAAAGAGCGCGCTGAGCGCAACAACACCGTTACGTAAAATTGCGTGGCAGCAAACAGCAACAGTGAACTCGAGTTTTAATCTCGTTACGAAGATTTGAACCAGTTTCCTTATATGATAAGCGGCCGCTCGCCGCTCGCCGCTCGCCGCTCGCCGCTCGCCGCTCGCCGCCCTACTCCGCAGCCTGCCGTCTATACGGCAACGCCTCTCTATCTATAGTCTACACATTGAGAGTATTTCACAGGCCGCGATGTCGTTACATCAGCCTAGCAGTAGAAACTGATGCTTTGACCTCGAAAGCAGCTAGCAGAAGGGTCCAGAAAAGATTCTTCTAATGATATCCAACCGTGTACAATGAAGTGAAGTAACTGTATTTGTTGCACTCGTGTAGAAGATTCTTTGCACTTCCGGTGGAAAGTGGACTAAATGAAATAATCGGATTTGCAACCGTACCCATCCATACTCGAGGACACTATTTTGTTGAATATTTCAATCTAGAAGTACATCTGCAGCGGCGTAAGTTCACGCGTACGGCGGCTGTGCGTGTGCGCCGGTGACAGCGTGACTGCGCCTGCACAAACGGTACGCTTTGTGGACGCCCTAGTGGAGAGGTGGAGGGGCGGTGGTGTCGTAGGTCAGAGGGCCCGGCGCAGGCGCGAGCGGTCGGCAAACCCTCGCTCGTGCATCAGGAGCGGGGACTCCTCGCTCGCTCTCACGGATTGCATGGTTATGTTATATACATATTGTTTTTCAATAGGTAAGTACGTAACCACCATTCTACTTGGTGGTAAGTGTTGACGTAGTCTATTTCTGTAAAACGCACGGGTGTAGTAACGGCCTATTCCCTTTTCTAATAAAAATTCTCCCGCGTAATATTTGTACGAGACCACTAAGAAGAGGAGATTCGTAATCATCAAATGTTAATTGCTGAATGTGGGCCTCTCCCAAACAACCACTCCAGCCGGTCCGGAGCATAGCCTTTATAATTAAACCCGTTATGAATTATCTTCATATTGTAACGAGATACATTAATTTATAAATATAAAATTAATGATCCTAAACAAATAATAGGTTGGGGAAAAAGAAATCCATTATTTTTATATGAACTTCAGGACTTTATTTAACATGCTTCGGATTGTCCGATTTGGGTCAAATATGCACCGTTTTGTTCTATGATTTGTTGCCATTTTAAAGGTAACTTCATAATGCCTCTCTAGTAGAAGTCCTGCTCTCTATTTGCAAAAATCTCTAGTAGCCGATTTTCACAATCTTTCCTAGATGCCAATTTTTATCACTAAAGAAATTTTGTAATGCAAGAAAAGATGGTAATCGCTTGGTGCCAAGTCCGGACTGTATGGCGGATGCATTAAAACTTCCCAACCAAGCTCCCGAAGTTTCTGGCGAGTCACTGTAGACGTGTGTGGCCTAGCGTTGTCCTGGTGGAACACGACACCTCTCCTGTTGGCCAATTCTGGCCGTTTCTGGTCAATTGCTATCTTCAAACGGTCCAGTTGTTCACAGTAGAGATCAGAATTTAGTGCTTGGCCATATGGAAACAACTCATAATAAATAATCCCCTTCCAGTCCCACCAAATGCACAGCAGAACCTTCCTGGCCGTTAGTCCTGGTTTGGCCACCGTTTGAGGTGCTCCATCGCTCTTTGACCATGATCGTTTTCGCACAGGGTTATCGTATGTGATCCATTTCTCATCTCCAGTCACCATCCGTTTAAGAAATGGGTCTATCTCATTCCGTTTGGCCAAGGCTTCGCAGATGGAAATTCGATCCATCATGTTTTTTCTGTTAATTGGTGTGGCACCTAAACATCGAGCTTCCTTTTGAATCCAGCTTTGTGTAAATGGTTTAAAACTGTTTTGTGGTCCTTTTTAGCTCCTGGGCGATGTTACGACTGCTAACATGCCGGTCAACTTCGATCATTTCTCCGATTTTATCGACATTTTCGGCGACCGGCCTACCTGTGCTAGGTGCATCTTTAACATCAAAAATTCCTGAACGGAATCTACGAAACCAAAATTGCACATAATTGGCTGTTACAGTATCGGCTCCATAAACACCATTCACAATTTTAGCCGCCTGGCTTGCATTTTCGCCTTTGTCAAAGAAAAACTGTGAAATGTACAGAATTTTCTCTTTGTTCACTTCCATTTTTAACACCCTGTAACTTACAATTGAATGCATCAAACAAAAAACAGCAACCACCTGCAGCAGCACCTTTCTAACGAGCATAAATCTGAAACTGTTTGATCGATACTTTACGAGAAATTTATTACTACAGCCATCTACCGAAAAAATAATGGATTTCTTTTTCCCCAACCTAAGGTTGGCAAATATCTCCCTTCCGCCTTTTTGTCTTTTGAATTTCGCGGCTATGTACAAAGCGCTACAGAGCTCGTATCTGGCAATACTATACATAATTTGAAAGGTCTTGACATAACCTACAAAACGACGCTATGCATAATTAGTTTGGATATTTCGTTCAACAGTTATAGACGTGTAAACATTGAGTTCACTAACGCCGAAAACGCGCTATTTTAAAGTTTTCCTTCGTTAAAGGCAAATCCGCTAGAGAATCGTTCCGTGAGATTAATGGTGTTTTGGGGGATGGTACTCTATCACTTCGAACCGCGGAGGAATGGTTTCGACGATTCAGAGCCGGTGAAAACGACACCATGGATAAGCCAGCCGGCGGAAGACCTGTGACGACAAATACCGATCAAATCATGGACTACATCGAGTTAGACCGGCATGTGGCATCTCGTGACATCGCCCAGGAGATGGGAGTTAGACACCAAACCATTTTAAACCATCTGCAGAAGGCTGGATACAAAAAGCGATGTTTGGGTGCCGCATGATTTGACGCAAAAATCTGGACCGAATCAACGCCTGCGATATGCTGCTGAAACGGAACGAACTCGACCCATTCTTGAAGCGGATGGTGACTGGCGACGAAAATGGATCACATACGACAATATCAAGCGAAAACGGTCGTGGTCGAGCGGCCAAGCCGCGATTGACGGCCAGGAAGGTTTTGCTGTGTGTTTGGTGGGATTGAAGGGAATCATCCACTATGAGCTGCTCCCATATGGCCAGACGCTTAATTCTAACATCTACTGCGAACAAATGGACCGCTTGAAGCAGGCGATCGACCAGAAGCGTCCAGAATTGGCCAACAGGAAGGGTGTAGTGTTCCACCAGGACAACGCCAGACCACACACTTCGTTGATGACTCGTCAGAAGCTACGGGAGCTCGGATGGGAGGTTTTATCGCATCCACCATGTAGCCCGGACATAGCGCCAAGTGATTACCACCTGTTCCTGTCCATGGTGAACGCCCTTGGTGGTGTAAAGTTGAACTCAAAAGAGGCTTGTGAAAAGTGGCTGTCCGAGTTCTTCGCAAATAAGGAGGGGGGCTTCTACGAGGGAGGTATTATGAAGTTGCCGTCTAGATGGAAACAGATTATCGAACAAAACGGCGCATATTTGAACTAAATCCGATCACTGTAACACTTTTTATAAAGCATTGAATAAAGAGCAAAAAAGCGGAAGGGAGATATTTGACAACCTTATATATCAAGTATTAAATAGTTCAAATAAAATTTATAAAGTATATGGATTTGAAACCGTGTAAAGTGGTGCATGACAAAATTAACATATAACATCATGTTGGTGGAGGAGGTGAGATACCAGCCGGGTGTGGTTGGTGGTTACTTGAGTAACTACTTGATTATACTCCGGTTCGGGAAGAGAGTTAGATGACACTTCGGTGATATCGAAATACTCAGAACCATGGCTTAGAGCTTCGGCTCTATGATACGTGGGTACTCGGCGTCTTAGTGGCTTGTCGCTATGATACGTCGTGTTTAATAATATTTGTTTATTCCAAAGTCAACTCGAACTGGGTCGATGCATTATGAGGTAGCGGAAGCGGACGTGAGCTACTGCCTCGATGCTTATCACACATTGATATTGCGTCTTGTCGTAGCGGGACGTTTGCATCGTTATTGAACTGATGCGTCTTACAGATCTGGTAGACTGAGGACTTTTGCAAGATATTGATGTCTGCTGTGATGTCTGGTGCGCCTGTCATGATGATGTGCGCCGATGTTAGTTGATTGAATGTATGTCGCAGTCCGACGCAGGTCGTCGACGACCTCTGGGTTAAATATCATTTTTGAAGGTTGCGCCTTGCGTTATGGTTTGACACTTTATCTTACTAGATTTTTCCAAGTCGGGTCCCTTGATGACGGGGCTGCAGACTGTCTGCCCTCCCTATTTTATGGAAATTGCAAATAAAGGCCTCAATAGCTCCCCATCGTCTAAAATATGTGGCGAGTTGTCAGTGGGCGAGACAAACTTGATCAAAACAACATTTTACTCAACGACAAAGACTCTATGCCTGATGGCTCATAATAAAAACGATATTTATTGGCTGTATCCACTACAGTAGTTGGTGGAGTTATGCATTTACTTCATGAACGGTGATAGCTGGTGGGAGTACAATCTGTCAAGGCTGCGATGTAATCGCTTTGCTATTTTATGAGGTGAGAAATGAGCTCTCGAATGCACTCCGCGGATTGCGATCCGTGCTGACTGCGTAGTTGGTGGTGAAGTCAATTCCAACACTTTACAATGTGTCTGCAAGCGCACCTGACAAGTGAAGGTGGTGGCTCGTACAAAGGACTAATCTCTGGGTCAGAGTACCCTTTATATCTATTATGTGTCCTGGAATGTGCGCTGACATACACTGTATATCTGGTTACGGTTGTATCTTGTGAGATGCCTCCTCACATTGCCACGCGCAATTTGATCACAGTTTGTGCTTACGCACTAACAATGAGCCGAGTGCTCTTCTACTGGTTCGCCAGTAAACCTTGCTGTGGACTGCGGTCCGAGGCCAATTAAATTCTCCCTGTTTCGGGGGGAGCGCAGTATTTGGTTGGCGCTCACCGCATACGGCGGGGTCTGTTTGCTGGAGCCGTATGCCATCCCCACATTTTTTTTTTATGTGAGGATGCGAACTTATACACTTGTGTCGGGGTCTTAAGAATTAATAAATATTGTAAACCCGTAACAAGATGTGAAGACCTTTACAAGCGTGAAGGGATTGTAAATAAGGAAATAAACCACACAAACGGCATCATAAACCTAAAAGAACTAAATATTACTACAAACACAACGCAGAACAAGGTCCTAATCGAGACGATCACAAATTAATATAAATAATTAATGGCCAAAACATTATAAACATTAATCATACCACAAAGAACAGTGTGCGTCAACCTGGTCACGTGAAATATGATTATCTGAGTATTAAATATAGTTTTAAAATATTTAAAACTTATTATATATAAGAGAAGGGGGGGAAGGTTACAATATCGTAAGCGCTTTAATAGAAATTACAAACTGGAGGAGGCACGCGCTGCAGCAGAGCTTTCGTGAGGAGGCCCGCCGGCCTTGCTGCGCCCACCGAAAAGCTATTGTCCTCGCGGCGAGGCTGCCCGAGTGTCCGGTCACACGTTGCGGGTAAATACAACAACTGAGTGTTTACAACACCGTCCGGCCGGACCGCACGCCGGGCCAGTTGGTTTAGACAGGCGGTGCACCCCACGGGGTGATCGCAGAAATGTAATTGCCCGGTAACGGCTGCTTGCAATGCCTAGCCTCGCAGCGCTGCGACGCTGGTGGCGGGGAGCTGCTGCCGATTGCACGGTAATTTTAATTCAAGGCACCATACAGGTCCCTGAGTGGAAACCCACAAGGTTATCACGTTGCCTTTCGAAAGACACCGTCATCCCCTGCAATAAGCAGAGTACGATGCGCGAGTGCGCAAGTCTCGGCAGACGCTTCGTTCTTAAGAGTAGAGCAACATGCTCACCATCAGGTGGGCACGACTTGTGTATTTTGTGTTTCCTCAATACTTTTCCAAAAACTGCGCTTACTGCGGTAAATGTTATGACGAGCTCGTGCGACGCCCCTGCTGAGGGTATACCACGACTGCATTGACATTTGATCACCCGGCTCCCTACCGTGTGCACGTGTGCACTGCACCTCGCTGACGCAAGCTGACACACAAACGGTGCAAATGGACTGGTCGCACGCCCCCGTAATTCCATCTTCCCTTCAGACTAACATCGGGCATGTTCTCCAACCTGCGTTCCTGACTGATACGAAATCATTTTTATAATTTGTGTGCGTGTGTGTGTACTGTGTGCACTGTTCTGTTTCAACGAACGTGTTATCCATATATCTATCTTATTCAATATTTTTCATAAACGTGGACAAATACATTAAACTGCATCTGCAGCCGGGACTGCAGCAGGCCGGCGCGGCGGAGCTCTACTGCGTCATGAGTGGAACAATGAAACGATTGTATCAGTCTAATGTGTTTTATTTGTAAAAAAAAACAATAATATCATTAAATAATACAAAACGGGCAACGTGCGCTTATTGCCCGGGAAAAGAAACAAACGGTCTTCCGGAGCAAGAAGGAGCACTTGACGAATCTCTATTCGGGGCGCAACAAAACTTGCAGCCGATGCGGTGCGGTGCGGCGCCCGCAGCAGCGGCGGCCGCGTGTGCGGGCGACGGGACCGGGAGAGTGCAGTCGCGACCGCGCGCCCGTGCGCACGCGCAGCACGCTACACAGGCTGCGGCGGTAGCACACCACGCCCCCGCCCCTACCTGCACCTGCACGCACGTAGCGCTACGCTCGTGAGGCTCGCAATCGATTCGTGTTGTACCAAATTTTGTTGCATTCGTCGGGGGGGCCGATCGAGGGGGCCCCCTGGGCTCTCGGCGGCGGCGAGCGTCCGCCGCGGGCCCCTTGACTAGCTTGCTTGCTTACTTATCGATCGTTCTCACGTTTGTCACTAAAATAAATAACTTACGAAACGCCGCTGGAGCCGCCGGGGCCCGCGCCCCCCGTTAATCCTACACGCCTATTAATAATTTGTCCAGCCAGCGCGGTGCGCGTCGGGGGACAGCTCCGGCGGGGGCTGCGGTTGACATTACGACTAAACCTGAGAGGGTAGTTTATACTCTATGTACCTAATAGTCTCTACATTAAACTTACAGTTTCGATAACGAAACTTATTCACTATGAAATGCTGAGGCAGCGGCGGCGCGGGTCGCTGGGCGCTGGGCGCTGGTCGCAGGCCCGGGCGCTCACGGCGCCGCGCCGGCAGGCCCGGTGCCCCCGGCCTCCGTCGCGGCCGTGACTTCATCAGGAGCCGCGGTGCTGGCAGCGACGCTGTCCGCCGGCAGCGGGGCCGCTTCGCCGACGACTGCGCCGCCGCTCGCCGCGTCGTCGGGCCGGTCTTTCTTCATGATCACTTTGGTCGGGCGCCGGCTGATGGTCGGCACGTAGGACTGCGTTATGATCTCGATGTCCTTCTTCTCCGTCTCGTGGTCCCCGCGCCGTCGGTGACGTTGTCTATGAGCGCGCGCCGCGTGGTCGGCTCCGCCCGGTCGTTGGGCGGCGGCTGATCGGTTATGGAGTCCGTGTCGTCGTCTTCTATCTCGACGTTCTTTTGTTTGTCTATGGTTTTAGTCTTCGTCGGTACTTCCGTAATGGAGTTGGAATTCCAATTCTTGTTTTTGCTTTTGTAGCCGGCGTTAACCGGAATCAACTCTTCCGAATCCGAGATAGTGGTGGGGCTGGCCGTGTGATGTTCACTGTCGGATCCTTCGTTATGATCTCCGATGGAAGCGACGTCGCCCACCAAGTTAATGAGGTCCGTGAGAACGTTGTTATTCCTTCTGCTGGACTGGTCGACGATCGCTGAACGTTTTTCCGAATCCGAAGGTATTTTTATCAACTCAACGCCTGCCGTTGTGCTCTCTTGTGAACCAAACGGTGAGGACACGAATTCGGTGGTTTCCATATTTTCGAACGATTGATTTTCGACTTCTGATGAATTAATTTTCGTATCAGCTGGCCACAGTTTCGTAGTGGTCTCATCTATAGTCAATGGATCGACAGTCGACATTGACGCTTTACCTTTCGTGATGTTTTCAGATGAGTCATGTGGATTCTGATCACTCGTTTCAACAGGCAACGAGCTCAATTCCGTTTGCGAAGTGACTTCGGTGCCCTCGTTGACTTTTGATACAGAACTT
The DNA here is from genome assembly GCA_029286815.1 of Troides helena. NCBI lineage: Eukaryota > Metazoa > Arthropoda > Insecta > Lepidoptera > Papilionidae > Troides > Troides helena. The sequence goes on along the minus strand of JAGSMV010000009.1, from coordinate 13,745,128 downwards.
GTCATCTGCTCAGCATTGATGAGTTGTTCGGAGGAGTCGGTGACTTTGCCCGCGACTTCGAGTTCTGAATCGGGATCATCAGTGCTGGGGGAAATACCATCACCAAAATGTGCGTTAGAGTTGTCACTACTTTCTTCGTTGCTTTGATTTGGTGTTGTCGTTGTAGCCGTTGCTACTGTCGCGTCACTCAACTCGACCGATGTATCCAAGTGAGTCGAAAGGTTGAGTGTCTCCGTGGACATTATGGACCGTAAATTGAGCTTGGAACTTTCTCGTGAATTTGTTGTTCCTATGACCACGCCGTTTTCTGATTTAGTTGTGCTACCTTCCTGTGACGATTCTTGTGAAATTTCTTCTGTCTCCGCTATTGTTCCTGCGGGTGTAAAACTCGATGCGATCGTTCCAGCATCTTTCATCACAACCGCTTCCGTAGAAGTAGCTGCGACATTTGCGACGATAACGACCTCGGGGACGACTGACAAATGTTCGTTATCCATGTTTTGTTCCGTAAGAATTTCCTCCTCGTGATTCCCTAAAACGGAAAGGTCGTCGGGCAGTGGAGGGAAGGCTGGGTTATGATCAAATAAGGACGTATCTTCTTCCTCGATCAATGGAGTTTTGCTCGAAGGTACAGATACAACATGGGGAATCATCGACGGTGACCCCACACTGACCGTAGCACTGGGTGCGCTGGATATGTAGATATTACTGTTTATAGAGTCTTGCGTTGAAAGACTAATCTTAGAAGGAGGAGCGTCGTTACTTTTAGTTCTGGAGTCGATTTCATCTGTGGATCTTGATGCTTCGAGCGGTGCCGCAGATGCAGATAATAGAATATCAGAGTTAGTTACTTCCGGCGACTCTTGTTTGTTGTTCGATTTAATTATCTGCGATGTTTCCGACGTGACCTCGCGGGGCATGAGCGGAGACTTCGACGATGAATATTCTGCAACGTCGATGCTAGGCGAAGGTAGAATCTCTTTTATTTTCACTTCGGTAATAACTGGAATTTCGGAGACCGGAGTAATTTCTTTAATGGTGATTTCCTGTTTGATCTGTTCTTTTACGGGTGATGATACCACGCTGGTGTTGATGTCTTCGTATGTAGGAATGTTTGGTACTGCAGGCGCTCCCCCGGGAATAGTTGTAACACCTGAAACAATTGTTAATATAATACATTGAAATAACTTTGTCGTACACCGTACGCAAAATATACAGGATCAGAGCTGATAATATACAAGCAACTTTGGATGACCAGAAGTTATAAAGGAGCGTGCTTGTTGCAGTATTGGAAAAGAGAACCGCGTGAAGTTAGAACAGATACTGTTTTAAATAAATTATGGAATACGATACGACATAAATGTAACTCGACGACGACCACGACAAGAGAAGAGAGTGGTGTTGGTGATGATGATGGTGATGGTGGTGGAGGTACCTCGTAGCGGGCAGTTGTCGTACTCCGGGCAGCAGCGGCCGGGCACGCGGCGCGGCGTGCAGTCGTCGCGCACGAAGCACGCAATGCGCCGGCAGACCACCTCGCCGCCCTGGCAGTAGCACACGCGGCACGGGTCTGCCGGGTCCACCAGCTTCTCGCCGTTGCCGTACACGCGGCCCTCCTGCTCGCACTCTGCAAGAGGCGCGCATCATTTAAGCGTACCGCGGCTACTGCCCGACCTCGGCGCACGCGCCCGCGGTGAGGCCAAGCCAGACGGCACTGCTGTAGGTCTCGTATCTATTACACCCAGGCAGATACATGGAAACTTCGAGTGACGCCAACAAATCAACATCGAAGAAGATGCATTCCCGTTCTTTAAGCGATTTTACTCCAAGGTAGTTAGAGGAAACCGTTATTTGATAATGTATTGACAATTGAGAATTGACTAGTAACGTTTCTCAAGGGCTCACCACACTGGTAGGTGGGGCAGCAGTGGTCGGGGCGGTGCAGCGCCTTGCAGCCGGGGCGCGGCTCGCAGACCTGGCGCGCGCACTGCACGAAGCCGCCGCTGCAGCTGCAGCGCTCGCAGGGGCCCTCGCCGGGGAACTCGTCCCCGGGCATGTACACCACGTCGCCCAGCGCGCACCCACCTGAAACATCACGGCGGCAGATTCAAATCTATTTCTTCTCAAAATTTCACTTTTTATAGTAAGTCTTGGGCGACGAACACGCAAAGCGACACGGCGCGGAGTGTTCCTCCAACGAGCTTTTCAATATTCACAATACACTATACGACTACACCGGCTACATCGCGTTCCAGTCACACGAAGCAGAAGTGGATGTTACACCGACTCTCAATTTCGAACGAGAAGAAACATTAAGGAAACGTATTCGTGTGGAATTACCTTCTTTCAGGCCGAGGTCCATGCTGGTGACATTCGGTAGAGGTCCCAAAGGTCCTGCAGCAAAAAATGAAATTATTTGACTTGCACATTGTTATTCATTTAACTGTCAGCGTGTTTTTAAAGTAAGTGGGTGTGCTGGTGTGCTGGTGCGCTGGTGTGCTGGTGCGCTGGTGCGCTGGTGTGCTGGTGCGCTGGTGTGCTGGTGCGCTGGTGTGCTGGTGCTGGTGCGCTGGTGTGCTGGTGCGCTGGTGCGCTGGTGTGCTGGTGCGCTGGTGTGCTGGTGCGCTGGTGTGCTGGTGCGCTGGTGCGCTGGTGCGCTGGTGTGCTGGTGCGCTGGTGCGCTGGTGCGCTGGTGTGCTGGTGTGCTGGTGCGCTGGTGTGCTGGTGCGCGCGGCGACCAGCTATCGGCCATTCCTTAAGCTGACCGGTGGGTGTGCGGTAAACACTTGAAAGGTTCCGGGAGCCGCGGACGACGTTGCACCAAATTATTATTTGTAAAAAAAAAAAACTTTTTATTGCTGTATAATGTGCTGGAAATGTTGGTTCTTTGATATTCGATGAGTCTGAACAGGAAGCCCATTCGCACTGCTAATTAGGTGTTTGAGAACCGAAATCCTTCGACGAATGAAAGAGCCGCCTCGCGCTCGTACTGGTCTCTAATTGCGCTCTCTTGTGCACCGCCCTCCTCACCGTGCCACTGGGGCTCGGAGAGTGCCGACGACCCTCTCGGTCCCCCCATTATAACAATCGACTTTACCGCCCTTTCATGTTTTGTGATACAACTTTGGTCAAATAACTGAATTGCTTTATTGTTATACGAGCAGGTATACGCTATAGGCAGTGAGAATGAGACAGAATAAAATGACTATTGATAACTTAATAATTTATTTATCTACATAGTCTCCGTGCACTGCGCGTGCACTCCGCGGGCACTCCGCGTGCACTCCGCGTGCACTCCGCGTGCACTCCGCGTCTCTCTGCACAGCGAGTGCAGCGCTTTTCCAACGCTTCAATCCCTTACAAAAAAAGGTTTGTCTTGGTCCTGCAATAAGCTCTCCACGGCATTTATTACCTCATCGTCTTATTACCTGTTTCCTCTTAATTATTCTTTCAATTTAGGGAACATATAAAAATCGCTAGGCGCTGCCGGCCTGTGCGCGGGTGCGTTGTCGTGATGAAACAGCACGCCCCTTCGAAGTTTCCCTCTCCTTTTCTCTTTGATGGCATTCCTCAACTTGGGAATTAAAGCTGCATAATATTGGCTTGTAATAGTGATCCCACGCTCCAGGTTATCAATCAACAATATCCCTTCCGAGTCCCAAAATATTGAGGACATAACCTTGCCAGCCGATGCCACGGCACGAAAGTTCTTCAGGGTCGGTGATGATGGTTGCTTACGTTTCCATTGCTAAGGTTGCGGTTTGTCTCGGGATCAATATGATGGAGCTATGTTTCGTCCATTGTTAAAAACTGAAAACTAGTCCAACAATGCTCGTATCGTCGGAATCTCAAGTGGTTTTGTTTCCGACTGTCGGTTAACATATTCAAAGATTGTTACAATATGGATTCAATACTTCCATATGAAATGCCCGGTTCTCGAATTACGAGTATCGGATGGTTGCCGGTGGCAGTGGAACGCGGCGCGGCAGACTCCCCGAATCGCACTCCGACCTCTCGCGCCGTTACCTCGTTACTGTTCAGTAACGGCCCGCGCCCGCGCCCGCGCCCGCGCCCGCGCCCGCGATATTTTTTTCTACATTAATATTACAAATATGTATCTGAGCTATGCCTACGCCTTGACATAATGCATACTTGTATGCATTTTTTTTCTTACCAAGTAGTATATATGTCGATGTCACTACTTTTGGATCCCCCTCGTGCATTATAGATAATACAAATAATAATCGCTACCTTGTGTGATTCTATTACCGCCCCATCAACAGTTTTGATGATCGTCATTTCAGCCTGATCATGTCCACACAATGGTCCCAGGTGTGCGTTTACTGCGCGGATATCACGGTACTGAGAAGTCAATTGGTACTTGTACTGGGAAATCGCCAGCGCTATGTTTATAACAGTTACGGAGAAAACTTGTAGCCCCCCCGCCTGAAGGTGTTTCCTCTTGGTCGTCTTTTAAGATACACCATGAATAGAAGGTTTCCACAAGGATGGCCAGGCTCAATTTTGGATCGCAGTAAATAAAAACCGAACGGCCGAGTCGACGAACAATCTTAAACATAAAATTCAAAGTAATGATCGTCCCGCAACCTGAGTGATAGCTCCTACCCTCGTATATTTCGGGATGAAACGGCAATAAATAACAAAGGGTTGTTAAGATACCCAGTACGGACAATGTCTGCGCATTGTCTGCACACACTTGGCTACTTGATACAGATCGGTACATTGAACATTTACTTGAAGACCTCCATCCAAACAGCAGATGAATCGTTTTGTTCCTTTCTCACCCATTTATACAAAAGCAAAACGTCTATAAACTGGCCATAGCTAAACGGAAGGAATTGGAGAATTAAATTAACCATGGACAATTGGACTGCTCCACGTTCTGATTGCCAGCTTCTTGTGAATGACCTCGTGCTTTTCTCTGCAGTACAGCCTGCTGGCGGAGTGGTCGCGATCGTTGCGAGATTCCCCCTCTCGGCGCACCGTGGTCATCGCGCCGCGTGAACTTTCATCAAGGAAACATTTCGCAAATGATATAATGTGGTGACGGGAAGGAGGAGGAAGCTGCGCGGCCGGATGGATGCAGTTCATCTTTCAGACATCCGCCTGCACCGTGCTGCGGTTTAGCGTTTAGAGCGTATTCTCACGCCGAGCTTTAGATGCTGGTTGAAGATCATGAACTATCTAGTACATTTATTTTAAAGTACTCGAGTTTATTGGTCATGAAATGTAATTAGTGGGAGGTGATGCTCAAAGCCCGGTTGCACAAGGCCCGCGATAATGTTGCGTGCGTGTGCGCGTGCGCGTGCGCGTGCGCGTCGTTACGGATGGTTGTAGTCATAATGAAATGGCAGCGCTACGCCGCACTACACTGACATCGATGCATAGCTCCCCCTGTGTTGAACACGAGGCTGTGTCGTGTGACCCTCCGCTCTGTTACTATGCACGACGTAGACTTCGCGCTCAGTTCCATAGAAACTTCCAATTCGTTGTGGAACTAAGCGTGCGTCGTGCGTCGTGCAGCGTGCGGCGTGCGTCGGCGTGTGTCGTGCGGCGTGCGCCGGCGAGCAGGTGGCCGCGTTGCGTAATAACTTTCTTCTCCAGTGCGGGCTGATGTATCCAAATGATTATGTTATACCTTTGGGCATTCGGAAGCGGCTGTCGGCACCGACGCGACGGCCCGGCGCCGTGGACGCGGTTCATTAACTCGTCAACCGGAGAGCTGGGTGCGGCCAGCGGAGCGCGGGCCGACCGGTTCCGAACCTGAGACGGCGCGGCGCGGCCCCGGCCTCGGAGGGCGGGCGGCCGCCCTACTGCCCGCCGGCACTGACCCCCGGTCACGGCCTCCGTCGGACCTTTCGATGACGGCGACCTTACGAACCGCCACCGGAAGCTCGGACGTAGATCAATATTGTTGTTAACTACGGTCGGTACAGTTTGAATGTTCTAAATGAAACCACAAGCGGAACGGGAGCACAGCCGGCCGCAGCACAGGGCGCAGCACACGGCGCAGCACACGGCGCAGCACACGGCGCAGCACGAGAGAGCAGCGCCTGTGTATCGTATGTGTCGTATATCAACGATACGGCGGCCGACGGCGCGCTAACTTCATCTATTAACCAAAACTTTAATTTAAACTTTATTTGAGACTCCATTAAAACATGACGCCGGCACCAGAGCCTGGGCCGTGAGGTAATCGACAACAAGATGACACACGGCGTGTCGTAGACTTGACACGCAGCCGTGCCACGCAGCCGTGACACGCAGCCATGACACGTAGCCGATACATACACCGAGCCAGGAGTTCGCTCTATATTTCATGTATATTTTTGGGTCACCAATGTCCTGCTGATGGCGCGTTTGGAGTATTTATCGATCGTTTATTTCAGCGGCGATTTTGCTCTGCAGAGAGGAGCGCAGAGTGCCCGTCGCGGGAGGGCGGCGCGCGGCCTGCGCGTGCGCCGGCTGTAAGTATGCGCCGGCGCCGGGCTAACGATGGTCAATATATAAGGTTGGCAAATATCTCCCTTCCGCCTTTTTGTCTTTTGAATTTCGCGGCTATGTACAAAGCGCTACAGAGCTCGTATCTGGCAATACTATACATAATTTGAAAGGTCTTGACATAACCTACAAAACGACGCTATGCATAATTAGTTTGGATATTGCGTTCAACAGTTATAGACGTGTAAACATTGAGTTCACTAACGCCGAAATTCGCGTTATTTTAAAGTTTTCCTTCGTTAAAGGCAAATCCGCTAGAGAAACGTTCCGTGAGATTAATGGTGTTTTGGGGGATGGTACTCTATCACTTCGAACCGCGGAGGAATGGTTTCGACGATTCAGAGCCGGTGAAAACGACACCATGGATAAGCCAGCCGGCGGAAGACCTGTGACGACAAATACCGATCAAATCATGGACTACATCGAGTTAGACCGGCATGTGGCATCTCGTGACATCGTCCAGGAGATGGGAGTTAGTCACCAAACCATTTTAAACCATCTGCAGAAGGCTGGATACAAAAAGCGATGTTTGGGTGCCGCATGATTTGACGCAAAACCTTCTGGACCGAATCAACGCCTGCGATATGCTGCTGAAACGGAACGAACTCGACCCATTCTTGAAGCGGATGGTGACTGGCGACGAAAAATGGATCACATACGACAATATCAAGCAAAAACGGTCGTGGTCGAGCGGCCAAGCCGGGATTGACGGCCAGGAAGGTTTTGCTGTGTGATTGGTGGGATTGGAAGGGAATCATCCACTATGAGCTGCTCCCATATGGCCAGACGCTTAATTCTACCATCTACTGCGAACAACTGGACCGCTTGAAGCAGGCGATCGACCAGAAGCGTCTAGAATTGGCCAACAGGAAGGGTGTAGTGTTCCACCAGGACAACGCCAGACCACACACTTCGTTGATGACTCGTCAGAAGCTACGGGAGCTCGGATGGGAGGTTTTATCGCATCCACCATATAGCCCGGACATAGCGCCAAGTGATTACCACCTGTTCCTGTCCATGGTGAACGCCCTTGGTGGTGTAAAGTTGAACTCAAAAGAGGCTTGTGAAAAGTGGCTGTCCGAGTTCTTCGCAAATAAGGAGAGGGGCTTCTACGAGGGAGGTATTATGAAGTTGCCGTCTAGATGGAAACAGATTATCGAACAAAACGGCGCATATTTGAACTAAATCCGATCACTGTAACACTTTTTATAAAGCATTGAATAAAGAGCAAAAAAACGGAAGGGAGATATTTGCCAAACTAATATTAATAACCTTACATAAAAAGTACCGCAGAGTTTTGGTATTACTATTTAAAAATTTGTGTGTATTTAAACACGCTGCTAGCACTACATTACAATAAGATACAGTAGAGTACAGTCCGGTACAGTACGGTACAGTCCGGTACAGTACTGTACAGTACGGTACAGTACGGTACAGTACTGTACAGTACGGTACAGTCCGGTACAGTCCGGTACAGTATTTTTAGAAATAAAATGATATAATAAGTAGATGAGGAATAATTTAATGCAAAGCATCGGGGAAGGTAAAAACATCAAAAATGCACGCTGTCCTGCAGTTTACTTTTCAAGGTTACAATATCCATATTATGTGTCTGATCAGACAACACGAGTGCACTTGCACGTGCACCGTGTTATTGTACACGATGAATTGTTGTGGGAGAAACTAGTTCCTCCGCGAGCTGACGCACAATAGAAATATAACAACGATCACTGGGAGCCGCCCTCGCCGCCCTCGCCGCCCTCGCCGCACAAACCATTGTGTTGTCTGACGCTGTTGTGCGAGAGCTTTCCTACGGACTCGTTGTATTTCACCCGGGGTGCTGCATCCCTCGGCTCCATCCGCCGCGCCCGCCGACCCGAGCTGCCATGACGCTGCGCGGGCGGGCGCGGTGCAGCCGGATAATGTGCGGCGCGACCGGCGGCCGGCTCCCCGCGGCACAAAGTTGTTGCACCAAAGCAACAGAAAATTGTGACGTGGAAACGTGGGGGTTGCCATATACGTCGCTTCCATCTATTTGTCAGATAAGTGAAGTAACCTAGGAGAAGACCGTGATGCAGACATCGCGTCGCGTGTCCTGCAGGTGCACTGCGAGTGCTGCAATTGCGTGCGCGAAGAAGAAAACCGAAGTTCCAAGAAATAAAGCAAATCACCAGTCAATTCCTGAACTGCTCGTGGAGTACCCGCGAGTGGCGGCGCTGCGGCGCTGCGGCGCTGGGCACCGACTGGCGCAGCGCGCTATGCTATTCGCCTGTTTCTGGCACAAATCATCAGCATGTGGGCGGCTCCCCTCGTTCAACAGATTGCATTATGATGTAAGCGATATCTGCGTAGCTTGACATTTGTTTTGCAGCCGCTTTTATAACAGAAGTGTACCCACGCGGCGCCGCGAGCACTTTGCGAAGTGTGCGGGCGCATCACGCCCGCGCCTGATGCTATCGGGGGACCGCAGTGCCCGCAGTTTTGAGTGAACGTGATAGGCAGCATCACGCTCGCGACACTACGAGCAGCGTGGACACGTCCGCGCCTGATGCTATCGGGGGACCGCAGTGCCCGCAGTTTTGAGTGAACGTGATAGGCAGCATCACGCTCGCGACACTACGAGCAGCGTGACACGGCCCTCGCGCCCGGATGGAGACTCCGCCCCGCCCGCGCTGTGAGAGGTCACGCAAAGGCACGCGGGCACGCGGGCACGCGGGCATCCCGCCGCATCAAATGATATCTGGACTGGCTGGACGCGGCACCGCGGACTATGTTCAGGTTTCTCAATGCGTGGAAGGTACGTTGGCTGTTGTTAATTCTGTTCAGTGCCGGTGCGGGGCTGGTGCGAGGCCGGTGCGGGCCCGGCGCGGCGGCATTCCGCGGGTGATTCAGCGGTATGCAGCTGTCACTCGAAAGTACGCACGTGTAAAAGTGACTCCGCAGCGAAGCGGTCTCAACGGTCAACGAAGTGCACCAAACGACACCGCACCTAATTAACGCTACTTAGTGATCTAGTAAACAAGTGTATTTTCATTTAACTTGGCAATAGTACATTTCTTCCAGAGTACATGCAAATTTAAAAAAAACGTCATCACCAATGTATTTAGTTCAATTATTTCCACATCCGTTTGAGTCAAATAACTTACATAGTGTCATTTTGAACGTATATCATACATGAATGTATTATCCGTATGTGAAACGATCAATCATCGCGTAGCCGCATACCGCAGCCCCTCGCGCCCACCGCGACCACCGCGCCCACCGCGACCACCGCGCCCACCGCGCCGCCTTGCTGACCGGCTGTCCCAACGCGGCTGCTCTGGGTTGGCACACACACACACACACGTGCGCGCGCGTGTGTACCTCTACATCTACTGCTACATAGGGATGCCTACATACGTACAAGTTATAAACACTTACGCCCCCGCTCCCGTGTAACGACGTAAAAGTCGACTATCGCATCACTCACACATTACACACTTCCTATGTGAGCGCGGACGAAGTTTTTCTTCTTAAATCAGCTGACTTGCGTTAACTTACCAGCGACTTCCGGCGCACCGACGCGCACACAGTATTGTTTATGTCGTCAGTGTCGGACGCGGCTTATCTGTAGTAAAGTTACTGGACACTGGACACTGGACACTGGGCACTGGGCACTGGACACTGGACACTGGGCACTGGACACTGGGCACTGGACACTGGGCACTAGACACCGGACACTGGGCACTGGACACTGGGCACTGGACACTGGGCACTGGACACTGGACGCACCGGACACTGGTCACTGGACACTGGGCACTGGACACTGGACACTGGGCACTGGACACTGGGCACTGGGCACTGGACACTGGACACTGGGCACTGGGCACTGGACACTGGACACTGGGCACTGGACACTGGACACTGGGTACTGGACACTGGACACTGGGCACTGGACACTGGACACTGGACACTGGGCACTGGACACTGGGCACTGGACACTGGGCACTGGACACTGGACACTGGACACTGGACACTGGACACCGGACACTGGGCACTGGACACTGGGTACTGGGCACTGGACGCGGACACTGGGCACTGGGCACTGGACACTGGGCACTGGACACTGGGCACTGGACACTGGGCACTGGACACTGGGCACTGGACACTGGACACTGGATACTGGACACTGGACACCGGACACCGGACACTGGGCACTGGACACTGGGCACTGGACGCTGGGCACTGGACGCGGGCACTGGACACCGGACACTGGGCGCACTGGACACTGGGCACTGGACACTGGACACCGGACACTGGTCACCGGACACTGGGCACTGGACGCACTGGGCACTGGACACTGGGCACTGGACACTGGACACTGGACACCGGACACTGGGCACTGGGCACTGGACACTGGACACCGGACACTGGGCACTGGACACTGGGCACTGGACACTGGGCACTGGACACTGGACACTGGGCACTGGACACTGGACACTGGGCACTGGACACTGGGCACTGGACACTGGACACTGGACACTGGGCACTGGACACTGGGCACTGGACACTGGACGCACTGGGCACTGGACACTGGGCACTGGACACTGGGCACTGGATTAGTAACTAAAGATTAGCGAACTGATAAATACGAAGTCACCAAGCGTACGCTCTCACCTGCTGCTGCTCATTGTTGTTTGTTGCGTTCCTTACACACACCGTATCTCACAAAGTGCACGGTGGCGGTAGCAGCAGCAGCAGCAGCAGCAGCAACACATCCAGCCTTACGCAAGAGTTAACCGCCGCGGAACCGGGCGCTCAGCACCACGACACCGGAGCAGCTCAACACCTTCGCGTGTTACATTTGTATGTTTATCCCCACCACCAGGGCACTACCCTCGCCCTCCCGATGCAGCGTGTATTCAATGGACCATAAGTGTTAGGTCTCAGAACCGTCTTGTCTCGTCTCGCCGGTGATGAGACGCGTCCTAACGCATGAGCCACTCGCCCGCAGGTATAGCGGGGAGTTGAAAAGTAAATACCAATACCAATACCAATACCAATACCAATTATCGTAAACAAGGCTTTCAACTTCATCGTAATGTGAAAGCGCTTCTCAAGAAAATAAGAAATGGGGTTCTTCAAAATCGGTATTCTGTGGTACCCCCAGGGTCGGCAGGTCGGCAGAAAACATAATGTTTTAGTACCAACTGACCGTCGACAAACAATATCCCCATCAATGTGACGACGTGACGACGTGACGACGAGACCGGCCTTGTGTATGTATACGAAGGAGACGAGCACTGCGCAGAGTCCGGCAGTGACGGTCACTGAAAAGCTGGCAGCGAGAGACCCTGGGCCGCGGCGGCTGAAGATCGGCAGCTCGCCGCCTCCTCCGGAACCGCATGGACAACCGCATGGACAACCACATGGTCCGGCACCGCCGACACAGTCAGGTCACAGCCCGCACGTTGGAACGCCACGTTGCACTGAACTCTCCGATGAACATTGACTTCACTCTCTTTCAAGTTCAAGTGACCAACGTGATGTTTCGATTTCAATTGTACGTAGAGCTTATAACGCTTCGGTGGGTCGCGGACGCGGACGCGGTCGCGGACGCGGACGCGGACGCGGTCGCGGACGCCGAGTCCAGGGCCCAGGCAATGCGCCGGATGTTCACTCTAACCGCCGTATATTACCGCGCTGCGATTATTCACAGTACTGGGGCTATTGCTCGTGCTGCCCGTGCTGCGCGTGCTGGCGCCTCGTCGCGGTGACGGTGCAGATCATCCGTTTGGTGGTACAGCTGGGCATGCGTACCCCGCGCGCGCGCGCTGCCCGCGTGACGAAACAATATCTTTACATTAACAAATGTATCGCTGGTGACCCGCCCGGCCCGCCCCGGCCCGCTCCGGCCAGGGTACGTGCCGTTACATAACGTTACACACACAGCCTCTTATGCCATCCGACGTTTCCACATCTGACACAGCGGGACACTGCCACGAGGACAACGATCAGTGGCTAAACCGACCGACAGCATTCATTATCCGGGATTTGGTTCCGATGGCGTGTGGGCACTATCAACCTCGTGGCGGGAGCGCAGCTTTGTCCCTGCAACGTGCTGCGCATTGACGGAGGCCAGTGATAAGTCACCCAGTGCTGGTGCTGGTGCTGGTGCTGGCTTGGTTTCCCCGCCACCGGCTGCGATTCGGACGCAGCCTGCCGTTCGCGTTGCATATTAAGTTAACTTGGCAGAGATCGTTTAACCACTTGTAAATGAATTTCTATGATGAAATATTTCAACAAATGTCTGCCAAATCCATAATGCATGAGTAAGCAATGCGACACAGATACATACACACACAGGCACAGACATATACACAGGCACGTGCACAAGGACGCGACCTTTTAAATTGTCCAAATGTGAGGAATATTCAAATTGGATATGATGAGAGTTATTTCCGGTTGTTTCAACAGATCATATGCGGTTAATATAGCCATAAAAGAATGACCAATACCAGCGATTAATAGTCAGGACCTGTCCCTCCTTGTCCTCCTTGCACAGCTCGCAGGCTACACGCTGCAAAGTCCGTCTCATCACGAGGAGTTGGTGCGCGGTCGCGTTTCATTTGCAAATACCTATTTGTACTATGAGCCTAGTGTATCTAGATCTAGTCACGCAGAGTCACGGCGAAACCATCGCCGCAAGCTCGTGACACAGAATAGATTACAGCAATAATATGACTCCGCATCCTACAAACCGGAGGCCGTTCGAGTCAGCGTACTCGTACCGCTCACTTGAGTGCGGAAGCTGGAGAGCCGCTCCGCTGCGTTAACGTTACGCTTGAAAATGATAACCATTTCTCTCTATTGCACCCAGACTAGCGTTTCACTCGCGTGCCAGCGAGTGCAGGACACTGGCAGAAGTATACTACTGCATTTGCCTGGAGGTGTTCCCTCCTAGTCCTCATTGACGACATGACGAGAGACTGCCGGATAGATATTCTGTATGTTAAAGTCTTACAGTGCACCAATGCACTAATGCACAATTGCACCACGTACCTGCATCACATACAGCGACGGTGGCGGCGAGCGCGGCCAGCAGCGAGAGGAACCGTTTGGGCGACGCCATGTCGCCGCAGCACCTGGAACAGCACCAAGTCAATTAAATAGCATACAGCATGTATAAATGTGACTCAAAACGATGATTGCAGGACGCCAAGCAGCAGCTCCAACGATCGTTCTAAAGTTCCTTGCAGCCGCAGCGGAACTGGCTACGAGCACTACCGATGCAGTTTCCGGAGCTGGGCGTGTTCTTACTTCCTCACCTTTCATCGAGTGAGTAATATTGAAACGCGGTTAGTTTTCAGTGAAACTGATCCGTATTAAAGGCGGACAAATACAAACATCGCCGCCGAGGTCTGTCCGCACATTCGCGCACAGCGCTGCGCAGGCGCGTCCTCCTCTCCGATATGAACAATATTGTAATCACATCACATCACATCACGCTGACGAGCGCCGCCGGCGCGGCGCGGGCCCGGCCTCCCGCGAGGCGTCTTCAGCGAGCGCTTATGGAAGGCCAAAAAGAAAACGCACGAAGTGCGCGACGCATCGCATAGCTGCAGTCCGTTGACCCTGACCTCACTCAGCCTAGACCAGCCTGGACCTGAAGCGACTCGATTCTGCGTTCGTTTTTTTCCCGCGCCGCGCGATCCCGTCTCGTTGCGTCCGGCGGCAGCGCGCCGCTGTCACCGTACGCTGCAATTACGTGTCGCGCCGCCGCCGCGCCGCCGCCGGGCCGCCCTCCCGCCTCATCGCATTAGTACACGAGTGCACTCGTGTACCTGATGATGCTTGCGGCAGCGCCGGCAATGAGAATGGTGACCGCGTGCAACGCGCCGCGACCAGCTTACCAACTAAACCGGATCCGCGGTCTCGCTCGCGCCGCCGGACGTGCACACGAGCGATAACAAACAAGTATATATTGTAACTCTGCAAACATTTAAAAAACTGGTGCAACTTGAAGCCGGCGGGCAGCAGCAGTAAGTTTGATTAAACCGAGGAGGAGGACGGTATACCCCGGACAATGAGCTCCAGCGGAGATTGGCCATCTCCGCGGAGCGAGCGCGGGTCGACGACCGGTGCTTCGGCCGGTGCTTTAGAAAGTACAATCGGTCTGATATCAGATAAGCGACAGTTAGACGCGAACCCGGTCGCGCCGGCGGGCGAGCGGCCGCTAGCGGGTGACGAGGCGGCGCGAGCGTCGACCCCGCGCCCGGCGGCCCGTGCGGCCCGTGCCGCCCGTGCGGCGCGCCGGGTGCCCAGTGCCGGGGTGCCACAGTGCCGGGCGACCCGCCCAGGTAATTCGGTCGCCGCTGACCGGTACTCATTTTTCAATCGTGAACTCAATTGGATGATGGAGCCGGCGGCGCCGCTTCCGTGTGAAAGTGCAGCGCGAAAGGTCCGCGGCTCCACGCGCCGGATGGGCAATAACGGCGGAGAGGAAGACAGATGATTGAGTACCGTGATCGTAGCTACGTTAAAATAATGTACCGGCGGTGCGAGCTGCCCGCGTGACACCCTCGCACACACGCTGCACATCCATCCAATTATGTCCTAACATTGTCGTCATTAAACTTGAGGGACACGTACCCATGCGCAGTTCCTGGAGTGACGGAACTCTACATTTTGTGTTACTTAGAGAGTGGAAGAGACTCGGGCCTCAGTCGTTGATTATGTGGAAATACGATTATGAAGAGTGGTGTGTGACCTCCGCGGAAACAATTCCATGAGAAATAATAAAACGTACTCTATCTGTGAACGCGTGAACATCGGAGAGAGCACCGCCGCACCGCCGCACCGCCGCACCGCCGCACCGCCCCGCCGAGCTGCCGCCCCGCCGTGGTGCCGACCAGCCCGGCTGCGGCCCAGTCCGCGATCCACTAACTGATAACTTGAAGACGAGCCGTCAGACAGACGTCCGGCGGGACCGGCGTCGGGAGCCTGACTCGACTTGATACTTGACACGTATATGGCAGACGAAACCAGGAAAGAGCATCCCCTCCTCACGTTCACACTTATCGGTCTCGGTCTCATGCACACTTCATTAAAACTTTTTACAGAAGCTGCGCTACTGACTGTTCGGGGAGAGGTTCGGACATCGTGAGTCACTTCAAGACAGTTATTGTTATCGTGTGATGCTGCACGCGGAAGCTGCCATGTTATTTCCTGTTTATCTGTCACACAACCTGCGCCGCATGTGATTTCATTTGAATACTCCAGCGTGACTATTCATTCATTTCCTCGATCACCAACGCAACGTTCTCTACACCTAGCACTATGCAAGGTATCGGTGTAGCGCCAGAACTGATTACAACAGTTGCTCATGCGAGCTGGATGAGGGGAGGATCTGCAGCATGCATCAATGTCGGTGATACAAGTAGTCGTGCCGTCGCCACCCGCCGGAAACCATTTGGATCACTTGACCAGTCGAAGGAACGACGAATTTTAAATTAGAATCCTTAAGTTCTTCGTTGATTAAATAAATAAAACCGATCAGCACCAAGAGCCAGTTACGATTGTTTCCCGGGTGTACCCGGGTGTACCCGGCTGTTTCACGGGGTGGACAAAACTTAATCGTGTCTCTCTGTGGAGTTACGACTTTCATCTATTAACTGGAAATTTGTATCGCCAGAGAAGAGTATCACGGTGCTGCAACTGGGACAACGTTTTTCACTTCAGCGAGCTGTTTTGCTGATCAAGACCATGACTGTGGAGCCGTGAACTGTGTCTGTCCAGTGAGGGCCATGCTCGCGCAGATGGAGAACCGGCTAACTTGTCCTGCATCAAGAATACAGGTCATCAGTTCAATTTCTTTTATTCTTTGTTATGTTAATGGTATACCGTAGCGCCACCGAACGGTGGGTAATGACTTCACACACAACAAGAAGCAAACCAACAGCTTCTGCTGCGTCCAACTCGGAAGACGTTTGCTCTAGTTGCTGAGCAAAACTAACGTAATAAAAAACCACCCCCACGAAGTGTAAATAAAGAGTATTATCATAACCAATCTCTTTAGCACTGGTTGTAGGTCTCTGGCACCACCGCAACGCTTCGTTCTGCCGGCAGTAACATTACCGTGTTCCGGTTAGACGGGTGTTGTAGCTGGTGTAATTACTGGGGTAACGAGACTCGATATCTTGTCTCCGGCGACGAGCGCAATGTGTTGCCGTGTGTAACACCCCTAGCGCGGCGTATCACTCGTCATCAGGTGAACTTGTTCCGTTCGTACTTTATAAGTGAAACGGTAAACTCCAGCAGTTTATGGTTGAGGAGTGCGGGAACGACGCTGACTGCTGTTCCTGTGCCACAGCAGCAGCGAGCAGTGTTATGCTTCCAGGGTTTAATTATGTGTTGACTTCAGGTTGTTCTGTTAGAGAATGAAACACCCGGCCACTGAAGTTTTCGAATGAAGTAAACGGTAGCAGTTCGTGATTATGCGCTAAGTGTGTGTCGGCTGCAGCAGACTCTGCGGCGGTACCGACCTGGACGGCCACCATCGCAACTACATAGATCTACCACCAGTTAACTTGTAGTGGCGTGTAGTAGCGGTGGCGGCGGGCGCGCGGGCGCGCGGCCGCTACCCGCCGGGCACCGGATTCCGAGTGAGCGCCGCTGACACCCGGCTGCGATACACATACATTTCGCCCCCGGGTACGGTCCGCAGCGCAGCCCGCGAGCTGCTCCTCCGTGCATTGACCCCGCGCAGGCGCCGCCGCGCACTCATCACTTTTTTATATTTTATCAATTTCCGTCCGCTGATTAGTTTGCGCTCCGATCACTTTTTGGTCGGTGGTTTTGTTCCGCGGTGCTCCTCAGTTTTCTGAGCCTGCACGGTCCGGCAGCCGCACACTGTTACCGCGCTCAATGTTACAGCTCGCGCTCGTGCAGCACGCGCTCAGTGTTACAGCGTGTAGCTAGCTACCTACACGCTGTAACATTGTATCACCAAGTGAAGTATACTTTGGAAGCCACGGGACTAGGAAACCTTTAGGTGCGAAAATATTGATGAACATAAGGAGAGAAAAATAGTGAGCGAGGCGTGGGATGGGGAATGAGTCGGTGGGATAAGTGCTGAAAGAGGGACTGGTAACAGAAGAAGGGGGAAGAAGTGTCAAGTTGTCTGCATTAGTCGATTAACAACCAGCAGTTTTGAACAGATTAATACAAGGAAGTATCATATATCACAATGGAATATCATCTCGCACCATACACTACTGGGTAAACACGAAGTTGTAAATGTCTCGTTTCCGGTCCGCGTGTTGTGTTAACAAACGTGTCCGACTTTACTGTTGCAGAGTATATTTACTATTCTCAATATTAACAAATGTTGCCTGCAGTACATTTCCTTTAACACGACAGTATCCAAGGTATTGAGGTGTAAAACTTTGCGAAGGACCAGCGATTACCTGAACAGGGAATAGTTTAAGACATAATGATGCCAGACAGCGTGCAGAGCCGAACGAGTATATTCATAGGTGAGAGCAAGAGATAGAGAGATAGGTAAATGAATGTTAGGTATACAGGCGCAGGCGCACGCGCACGCGCACCGTTCTCTTCGGTCAGCCGCAAATATTGACTCCGCCGCCCGCTGACGGGGCGGGGCAGACATTGACTCGTGCGTGAGGCTGCGGTGCCGTTAGCGATGCTGTGCGGACGTGACGTCACTCGCACGGCAACGGTCCTTAATACATGGTGCACTTATGAACAACATTACGTATGCTAAGTTACAATTGACTTCAGCAGTCGCTGTTATGAAGTGACAATATCATCACTTGGCACCGTCAAATATATCTAAATCAATCAGCATACGTGCCCGGTCACAAACAGAACTTGTAGCTTAGTTACTTTATTAGCGACTAACGCAGGGCAGGGCAGGGCAGGGCAAGGCAAGACCGGGGCCCCGCGGGACCGATCGCTCAAACAAGACGGGCCTCCGGGGCAATCTCATCTCAAACAAGGGTCAAAGCTAAAGCGATATAGAACTCTTGATATATCTTCCCAAAGCTCAGGCCCGCACATTACACACAGAGGTGGAGATATTTACACCATCCAAGCCGGCAAAACCTGTTACACAGGATATTCATCATTTGTTATGACCACCACTTGCCGGCGGGCTGTCCAGGGCTGTCCAGGGCTGTCGAGGGCTGTCCAGTTGTAGTTCATTAACAGACATTCTGCTGAGCGTTATCTTATTTAAGTACAAAATCATTGCGTACAAGAACCCCACCATCCCCAATTGTTGGATTATCTGGACGTAGTTTTTATTGTTAAAAGTAAGTCCATAGCAGTCGGGTGTGACTGCCCTGTTGCTCAAGCTCCTGGCAGAGCGGGCCGGTGATTCATACCCGGATGTATAAGATATGTAGTTCAACGAAGTGTGCGCCTCCGTCACGTGTCCGCGCGGGCAGCCGGTGGTAAAGGAAGAAAGACATGTGATGGCGGCGGCTGCGGTATGAGTCAGGCTGCATCTGTTTCTACCTAGGCTAGGCTGCAGCGCGGGCGCCGGCGCAGGGCGGCCGGTGTTTATTGACGTGGCAGCTGATGGGGCGCCGCTCGCCCCACTCCCACTGCCGACTGTCTGCACGTTGCACGTTGCACGTTGCACGTCGCCTCAAGGAAAATCTTTGCCTCCATTTTGAAAGAAGCCGCGCGCGGGCGGCGGGGTTTCATGAGAAAAGTCCAAACGGATGAGCTCCGAACGATTCTGCGTTACCAAAGCATCCAGATGCTTGCCGCAAGCTTCATTTGAAATCTTTACACTGTAATTGTGGCCAATACTTGACATAACAAATACTTGACACGATGAAAATAATTTAGAATAAGTAGGTGCAACCAACGCCAACAGTTACGAGAATAACGCATCCGGCATCTGAGAACATCCAACATAACGGAGCAGGCCCAGCGGGGGTACTCTGCATTGTTTGTCCAACGGCTCAACGCGACGCTGGTCTGCGCGTTGGGTCCGCGCGGGCGGCCCGGCTCGGCCCGGCTCGGCCCCGCGCGGCCCGGCGCGGTGAACTGCCTGCTATTGTCCGTTGACTATTACCATTGACGTGACACATCATTGCTAGTCCGCGGGGAGTCGTATCCGCGAACTGTGTCGCAACCGGACGCGGTGCACGAGGCCGCGGCGCTGCGGGCCGTCATCATTCCATTAGAGGCGCCCGGCGGGGCACTGCGACCTCCTACCTCCTACCTCGGCCCACTTCGCCCACGACACGGCAGCGAACACTGTGCAGCAGGCTGCGTACGCTGTTTTGGTATAGTGACAGAATTGAAGCTCCACTCCTCACCGCAACAGTCGCTCGCCACGCTGCCGCTAACATCTCAAATGTCAAACTTGAACACGATTACAGTTCAGAAGTTAGGAGTTGCGATACAACTTCCGTTACAACATTGTTTAACTTGCGCCAAGTGGGGGACCGAGTCACTGACTACCGAGTTGACTGCCGTTGCGGTGGGCCCGCGCGCGGCTCCCGCCGACAAGAGTCACGCCGCCACCGACGGCGAGACGCGCATGCGCACGCGCACACACACGGGCGTTGGCGGGCGACATATGAAAGGTATGTATGTAAGTAATGAATGTGAAGCGATGTGATCGTGTAATAATAGCCGCGCGACGGATCGCGCCTGCGCAGCGGCAGAAACAAGATGTTTTCATACAAATACAAATGTATGCGAATAAATTGCGGCGCGTGTTCATTAATGTAAATCACAGAATTGCCGGCAGGTCTCATCTCGTTTATTTCTCTGATGAGCCGGTGCGGGGCCGCGACCTCTCCGCCGCCGCGCTCCGTCCGTCCTGCTGCAGCCGGTTACTCAAGAGCCGACGCGGCCCGCCCTGCTGCGACACGAGGCCCTGTCGCCGCAGCACTCCCCTCGTCCGGTACACAATCACAACACTAATACATTAAGATTAATGAAATGTTAACCGAGTAACTGTCCGGGTGCACATTATATTACAGAGCTTCTTATTACTAGGTGCGGGGCTCTCGGGCTCCATTATCCTCATTGACCATTTATATTTCCGTTGACGCGTAGCAACGGTGTACACGATGAATCATCTGCATCATTTCGACATGCCGACGTCCGCCGGTGCCCGTCGCGCACGGAGCTGCTGCCCTTTCCATAGAATCGTTCGTCACACGCCGTTTGAGGCACGTGGAAGGTAAAGTGGAAGCGAGGATATTTTAACCCGTGTGTGCACGCTGCGACACTGCGAGACGTTCGCCGGAAGGTAAGTGATACGCTTGCCCATAACGTGACGGTGCATACGGTCACATACACTGCACCGTATTGCGCTCGTCGCATTGAGACATGAGATGTTAAGTTTTGCTACCCTAGTAATTCGATCTACCTTGACGGTCTCCGGCGACAGAGACCTGCCCCTATTTTATTACTATTGCAATGGAAAACACACACAACACGCCTGATGGCAAACGCATTAGTGACCCCATTTTTTAATCGGTTTTAGGATTGATGTTTACGTGAACGGGAAACTTAATACGCCCTCACTACTTAACAGTTCGCGTATCAACCCCAACCCCCCGTGCTCGCACAGCGCGCAGCTATACGCCGCCCTCGATAGAAACGCGACCGCTAGGCCGGATGTTCTGCAAAGTACTGCAACAGTTTTATAGATACAATACAATTCAAGCATCAGCAAGATTTTCATTCACTTTGCCTTTCTTTGCCGAACATAGCAACGCGCTTAAAGCGAAACGCGTTAACGTAAGCGCGCAACAACACAGCGCGCGCGCCCGCGCCCGCGCCCGCGCCCGCGCCCGCGCTGTTTGCGTTGCAGTAGATGTTTGAAGGCATTATTTATAAAGTAATCGTATCATTGAACTTATTTACTAATAAAATACGAGCACAATAGCATATATAACAAACTAATATTACTTGGACATTGCCTCGTTGCGAAGTTCCCTTTTTCCTTATTTGGACTACGGTAGAGGTAGAGTTTCAGAATGTTCACAACAAATGTGTGTAATTTATATTATATTTAGTTGTTAGTTGAGATGTGAATGTGGCAATTGTTTATGGCAAATAAGAATATCCGCGAATTCATGTATAGGTATCGCATAAGAGTTGTAAATTACAAGCGTCGCTGACGATGAGCGATATTTGGAACATGTAACCGAGTACTAAATATTTAAGAGAAATGATACTTTACTAACTTAAGTAGAACATTTGATGTTTTCCATCACGTACGTAAAGTAACGTTCGGCTAATCTAAATAAAGGACTTACATGCAGGAGCAGGAGCTGCGAGGTGCTCGTGTGGCCGGCGCGCACACACACACGCGCGCGCGACTCTACGCACGCACGTACGTACGTACAGTCCGGCCGGTACCGGGCGCGACACGTCCGCACACCGCACACCGCACAGCGCACAGCGCACACCGCACACCGCACACCGCACGTCCGTTCGCCCGCGCCGCACCGAGCGCACTGACGCGCCGCACCGCGCCGCGCCGCGCGCACCGCGCTGTTTCGTCGCTCCCGCCGCGGCTGAGGTGTCCGAGTGGTTAAGGAGTTGGACTTGAAATCCAATGGGTTCTGCCCGCGCAGGTTCGAATCCTGTCCTCAGCGGAACACTTTTATAACTTTTTTTTTGTTATTAACAAATTATTTTCGGTAAAATAATTCTTTCGTACAATGCAAAAAATATCTATTAAAATACAACACATTGTTTATCTTTGTTTTTATTAATACTTTTCGTAAACCTTAACACGTCACAGGGTCAAAACAGAAATACTATAATAGTACACATTTACAGTGAAACTTAATTACACAATTAATTTGTAATAGATTTTAATAAAAAAACGCGGGAGACGGGGCTACCGCAGGACCCCGCTGGAACTGTACTTTCCAATCCCAATTATCCCAGTTACAGCTAGCTAAAAGAACACGCTTAGCGCGAGCTGCACGCTCGCGCTGCGCACGCTGCACGCTGCCCGCCGGGAGCGAGCGCGAGGCGGGCAATGCTGCCTCGTTGCGTTTGCTAACGTGCGTCGCCGCGCCGCGCCGCGCCGCGGGATTATCTTTACAAGTGTTAGTGTTTTACCGGCGACCTCCTTGATCTCTATTCAACATTTGGTTCGGTAAGTGTACAATCACTGATGGGTACGTGCGGCGGGTGCGGCGGGTGCGGCTGGTGGGGCGGCGGTGATTCAGTACGTAAACACGTCGCGGTTGTTGCCGGTTAGCGCGCGGCACCGTCCGCTCCTCATCATACCATCAATATTTAAACACCGCGCTGAAAACAACATGGCGGCGCGGCACCGCCGGCCCGACACCGCGCGCACTCAACAAACTTTGCACAATAACACCGTCACACAACAACAACAACAACACAAGTCTGATGTTGATGCGTTATGATAAATTGAAGCTTTCCAACCGGATCAATACAAGACGAAAGGGAACTGTTGTGTTTAGCGCACGGGGCCGGCCGGGGACGCGACCGGCTACTGTTCACCTACATTTGCGTACACCCGCGTGGGCTCAGCAGCACACTCGCGCAAGCGGGTCACCGTACAGCAGTTTTACTAAACTTAAAACTGATATTCAGGTGCAATTGAGTTCATGATCACAATTATTTACAGCGCCATCTGTTGGTGTCAATGCTCCGCGCAGTGAATTCAAATTCAACATTGTAACAAATAACGATAAATAAAAACAATGCTTCATATTTTAATATAACTTTTCCTGACAGCAGATATACTAACATATAATAAATTTATATATTCATAATACTTTATTTCGACATATAATCTAATCTATTGCGACTATCGTCTTCTGCCTCTCGAGTCTCGAAAGTACGACGACGGTCCGCCGCGTCTTATTATTATTAATAGAGTAGAATAAATTATTACACGTATACAACATCGAATATACAATTCAACAATTACAAAAACACACAAACACAACATATAACATAATTCGGGCCGTCTTGTGTTAAAAGCTATCTCATCCATACAACAATAACGCTGAAAGCATTTTAAACTCTTATCTATTCTTATTTACAACTGCGTTAACTGGATTGTGAGCCAAATTGTAACATTATTGTTAAATTTTCAGCGAGATCACCGAGCCAACGCGCGGGAAAGAGACGACCGAATCTCATTAAAGATGTCAAATTAAATGCATTAAAGTACATCGCGATGATTTCATTTGTGAGCGGAGTGCAAAGAGGGAAACTGACTAACTGACTGCAGCCAGCGGCCAGCGGCCAGCGGCCAGCGGCCAGCGGCCAGCGGCCAGCGGCCAGCGGCCAGCAGCCCGCTGCGCGAGGCGTGTGCAACAGTGCTATATGAAGTTAAAGCCTCCACGAGTGTTATGTATTTACGACAAAAATACGACTTCTTCATTAATATGCACACATTGAAATAAAACATATTCACCAAAAATACCAAATAACTGCAATCTATTAGAAACTAGTTCTCGATAGGCAGACGCGCCGCCCGCCGCCCGCCGCCCGCCGCCCGCCGCCCGCCGCCCGCCGCTAATAGAGATCCTTGATGGAAGGATTATAAAAATACTTTGTCCATTCCGCCGCCATCACACCCTGCCATATATCTACCATAGCTCTCTCCTGCTACAGAAATTTACTTTTAAACAGACGTACGGTGCAAGGTGGTGCGAGGTGGTGCGAGGTGGTGGGAGTGGTGGTGTGCCGGTGACGTCGGAGGCGGGCTGGCGAGTCACCAGCGGTGTACCACCGCACGGAATGCTGCCGAATTCGTGCGCCGACCTTCGCGGTACGTAGAAGGAATTTAAAAACATCCGAAAACACGCCATCGGTTTTCCCAGCGCACGCGCACGCGCACGCGCACGCGCACGCGCACAAGCGCACGGCACTGTGGGCCCACGCGCGTGCGCACGCAGCGCGGAATCCGTTGCGACCACAGCGGCGCGCGATATAAACGCGTTTGCGATTTTTTTATTTAAATTCCGTTAAAATACAGATAATAACTTAAGATCAAAACGATTGTGGTGTCATGGCGGCCATTTCCGTTAAGCTATTAAGGTATAAACATCAGTAGTTTATTATGGTGGATGTAAACAAAGATTGTCCGTTGTACCGAGGGCGGTACCCCGCCTGTGAGTGCGCTTTACATTTGTCAGAAGGTCAAGAAGGAACGATGATGATTATTGATTTAGTATCGGTCCGGGTGCAGCGCGATCACTGCGCAACTGTGAGCGCAACTGTGAGCACGATCCGAACGTCGAACCAATGTTCATTGGAGTGAGTTAAAGCAATAACTTGTCGCATAATGAGATGGCGCTATCGGTTGGCTGCGGGCGCGAGGACAACTGGACACATTATACATGAAGTTAATGCAAAGCGCTGAGGAGCTGCACCATCGTGAGCACCAGCGTGAGCACCAGCGTGAGCACCAGCGTGAGCACCAGCGTGAGCACCAGCGTGAGCACCAGCGTGAGCACCAGCGCCGGCGCCGAGGCAGCTGGCCGGCATCGCTCGGCGCACCGAACGTTCACGGCGCATGTAAAGCAGGCGGGACGGGGAACCGACACGCGGCAGCTTCCGGTCCGGACCCGCGCCCCCCTCCGCGGAGTGGGAACTTTCTTTATCAAAGGACCTATACGCCTCCGTGTGGGAATATGGAACGTATAAATGTTTCGTTCGTTAGGTCGCCGGCCCGCGTGTCCGTTGCAAGGAGAGACGGTTAGCACTGCCCTTGACAAGGATGGAACACATAAAATGGTTAAGGCACAACTTGACCACATTTTCAGCCCTGTAGTCCCGGGCCATTAAAAATAGGACTAAGGTATTCCCTGCCTGTCGTACAAGGCGACTAAAAGGGTCCTTGGTTTCGTGGGCTTTGAGGGTGGGGGCCCTCGGAGCTTAATAAGCGAGCCTTAGGAGGACGGTAAATACATTGTGGTGTTGTATTTGCCGTAGCACAGCGGCCCTTCCGTGAAATGTTTTAGCCAGAGTCCAGAGAGGCACTGGTGCGTTCCGTAGGAGATCCCGGAGCCCCTCTTAATGCACTGAAGGAGACCACCGAGGGGGTTTTAGTGGGTAGAAGCCCCACATAACCTTGTATTCCCCCCAGAAACATATCTTTTAAAATTTCCCCGAAAAAAGAATAAAAAAAAAGAGTCGCCGGCCCGTAACGCGAGGAGCTAGTTAGGAAAGTTACACTATATTAAAATATTCTATCGCACTGTTTGTGTCTTGGCGTGCATCAATTTGCGGAGTGCAGTTCGATTCAGTGCCGGCGCGGAGTTGCGCGTTTGTCGCACTTTGTCGCACAATGACATTGGTCTCTCGTTTAGTGCTGGGAGGTGACCCCGGGGGCGCGGCCGACAGTCTCATCAGCACCATTTTAAATAACGCTAAGGGCGCTAACAGGACTCATTTACACGTCAACTTGACCGAACTTGAAGTCTAGACAACTTCAAGAAAATTGAATTACGTCCTAGAAGTTGTGCAAATACATGTTGCAAAAAGATTCCGTCGAATTGTGGAGTTGTCGTTGTCGTCAAGTGCTCAAGCTGTTGCTGGTTCAATTGTCCGCGGTGGCAGAGAACGCACAACAACGAACTAACGCCAAATGAACATAGGTACAGCTCGCAGCATCACAGCCGCAACGCAATGGTCCCGCGGCCGGGCGACTCCCGCGCCCCCTTTCTGAACGCACCAAGCCGACGTGGCGCGTTAGTTCACCCTCCACCGGCCGCGGCCGGCCCGGCACGAACCGGAAACTAAATTATTCTTATATACGTTCACAATTTACTTTGAGACTACTGTCAATAAGTAACACTAAATATTTACAACCTAAGTGCTGACGCACACCACACATCGTCGGAGGAGCATCTGGCGCAGACTCCGTCAATGGCCTGCCAGGTGCCCGCACTCAGTGTGCACCGTGCAGAGCGGAGGCTGTGAGGAGTTCCGATCGCTAAATAGTCACCGTCTCCCAATGCGCGGCTCCCCGACGATTGCTATCGCGGGGCAGTGCGCGCGATCCGGTGCTGTGCAGCCGCGTCCTCCAGCGCCTCCTGCCAGGGCTGGCGCCGCTGCTGACGCTGACTCCTCTGGATGCTATTACTTAACGCGCAGTTCATCTGCCCGTGCTAGAGTCCACGTGTTTCGCTTGCAACATTTCCCGGTGTATTTAATATCTCAATGATTACCGTCCGATCTTGGATTCGATGCCAGAGCTATCGGAGAGGTTCTTTGGATGGAACCAAGTGTTTCACCTCACTGTTTTACCACCTATAAAATCGTGAGCATCATCTGAAATTAACGTCAACAGTTAATCGATCGATATTGGGGTAGCGATGTGTCGCGGCGCGACGGTCACCACCACCATCACCGCCATTACCAGCTCTTAACAAAACCTTTATACGTTGCATACACATACAATACATATATGTTCAATAAATTCAGTTATTTCGTCCTCGTTAATTATATGGCACGGTGTGTGTGCGTGTGTGTGCGCGTGTGTGTGTGCGCGCGTGTGTGTGCGCGCGTGTGTGTGTGTGCGCGTGTATGTGTGTGCGTGTGTGTGAGTGCGCGCGTGTGTGTGTGCGCGCGTGTGTGTGTGCGCGCGTGTGTGTGTGTGCGCGTGTGTGTGTGTGCGTGTGTGTGAGTGCGCGCGTGTGTGTGTGCGCGCGTGTGGTTGTGCGCGTGTGTCTCACTGTATACAAGTAAGTCATGAACCGTATGTAATTATATGTGTTGCTGGTTAAGTCGGCGGCGTTTCATTTGGCACGTCGGACACGATGACGTGACGTGACGTGACGTGACGTGACGTCAGCCGTCGTCGGTTCGGATGCACCGAGCACTGCACTGCACTGCATAAAGTACATGACTTGCGCTGAAACGTAAAGCTTATTGCTCGCCATGTACTGCGGGCTACTTCAACGCCGTATTGCCGAGTTCGGGTGTTCGCTCGGTTGCAAGGTCACGGTTGTCATGGCGACCGGGCAGGCGCGCACCTCGCGACTTTCACCAGCCACCGGCGGGCGGCGGGCGGCGGGCGGCGAGCAGACCGTCCGGCAGACGGCTAACGGTGCGAGTCACCATCGCTACGACCTTATCCCAGTTGCGCGTGCTAACGGTACCCGCAGATCTCTGCGCGGATTCAGTCGCGTGACCTATTTTACATGAGAACTAGCTGACCCGCTGCCGTTGTTGTCGTACAAGAGAAACTGCGGAAATTATTAAAACTTCCTTTGTAGCGCTCTCGGCGAGGGTAAAACATATGTCTCACCCTTCCTCTGATAAGTATTATTTCATCATCATCATCATCATCAGCAGCCGATAGACGTCCACTGCTGGACATAAGCCTCCCCCAAAGATCTCCACATCGATCGGTCCCACGTTGCTCGCATCCAGTGAGTTCCCACGATTCTCACCAGATCGTCGGTCCACTTTGTGGGAGGTCTCCCAACACTACGTCTACCGGTACGATTATATTACATACGGTAAGTATTATTTCATTAATATTATTTCCTCTGTTGCGCTACTACTCTGAACAAAACAGTGCTGTGAGCCTCTAGTCGTTCATAATATATACTGCCGTTTCCTGTACTGGGGTGGGGCTCAAAGATAGACGATATAATTAAAGAAGAGATGTGACGATGATGACTATGACTATGACTATGACAGTGACCCAATTATGAAGCTAAGCCAATGAACCGAAAACATGTACGGACATATACACATATGATACATATACACGGATACGGTGGCAGATATAGACAAAGTATATCAGCGGGCGCTGTGTAAGCCGGTGCAGTCATAAGTATCACAATAACACGAGCGCGCCGCAGCGGCGCCGCGGCGGTGCCGCAGCGGTGCCGCAGCGGTGCCGCAGCGGTGCCGCAGCGGTGCCGCAGCGGTGCCGCAGCGGTGCCGCAGCGGTGCCGCAGCGGTGCCGCAGCGGTGCCGCAGCGGCGCCGCAGCGGTGCCGCAGCGGTGCCGCAGCGGCGCTGGTGCGCGCGGGCCGAGCGTGGAGCGCTGCTGTTGCGTGCGTGGAGGTGGTCACTTAAGAAATAACTAGTTCAACATGAAATGGCGTCACTGGTTTATAATTAAGAGTAATAAGAATGGAGGCTGCGTCGAGAGGGCCACAAGAGACACACGCCCTCATTACGCGGAGAGGCCCCCCCAAAGT
Source organism: Troides helena (assembly GCA_029286815.1). NCBI lineage: Eukaryota > Metazoa > Arthropoda > Insecta > Lepidoptera > Papilionidae > Troides > Troides helena. Next base: position 13,716,411 of record JAGSMV010000009.1, on the reverse strand, counting down.
CCCGCGCCCCGGAGAGCGTTACGTAACTTCTTTCATTTCCACAAGTAAGATGTTTAGATAACTCGCGTTTCCGGCCTCTATTTGTTATACCTCTCTTTTAGTGGATGTTGTATAGAAATCAAACACACAACATGTAAATATATGTCTGTATATGTGTACCAATTGTTGCTGATCGTGTTCTGTGAACCGGAAACTGTGAACTGTTCACATCCCCGAAGTTGCGAAGTGGTGTATTGTCAGTATTATTTCGTTTGCCGGTACTACTGCGGCGCGGTGCCGGTGGAGAGGAGCGGTGAGCGGGAGCGGTGAGCGGGGTCACAGACGCGCGAAACTAACGCACATACAGGCAGTGGCAGTGGCAGTGGCAGTGCCGCCGCATCATCATCAGCCGATAAACGTCTACTGCTGCACATAGGCCTCCCCCAAACATTCGCCCATCGATCGCTCCTGCGCAGTCGCAATCGCCGGACACCAGGGACTGTCGTTTGTAGGGTTTCTTTTAAAGGGATTTTGCGTCATTTCCCACCACGCTGGCCCAATGCGGGTTGGTGGGAGACAGAACCTCGTTTGTTCATTAGCAGGGCGCACCACAGGCGGGTGAACTTGACTTCGTTTTTGTGAGATGTTGTGCGGGACTCCTTACGTGTACACCCCTGCGGAATCGGACATCAGTCAGACTTATTTCGTTAGTGTCGTGATGACAACTTGATTACTTACGCTGATGGTTATGTACAACGTGTTTGAATCTGTCCCGCTGACCCATGTCTGTCTCTATGGTGTACGATTAACCGTTTTTTTCTTTTCGCGAAGGCAATCTGCCAAAAAAGGTGTATTTACTTGAAACATTTCGTTGCAGTTGCAGTGCAGTACAGCCGAACAGACGGCGCCGGTGTCACGTCTGCAAGCTGGCCGCATTTACAGCTCGAGTGATAGTTTGGATGTAAGCTATCCGCGCCACGCTACCAGCAGTGAAACCAGTTCTGCATTTACACTACTAATACGCGTAGCACTACTAATAAGCAGCACTTACTACAACTTGTTACTTAAGATTAGGAGTATAATAGTGAGTGCGCGCGCGCCGCCGAGCTGACGCAACAGCACGCCCGGACAATCGCAGATTGTAATTTCACGACAATTCACACATTTCGTTCCACACCTCTCACCACACCTCTCGCCACGCCTCTCGCCGCCGGTCAACGCTGCGTTATGACGCTGGAAACGTTTCCGACAGAACGACAACAACAAAGCGAAAGCAGTTCCGATCGCAGCACGGTCACAGAGCGTGCGGTCACGCTGCGAGGAGTGACACCGAGCGCTCTCACTGCACCCGCAACATATCCAAAAAATATCACAACCTCTCGAACAGACTCTATACCGGAAGTGGAGAGTTAGCGCAGACAATAAACTTTTGTCTTATTATTTCATTCTTCACAAATAAGACACAAAAGAAACAAAACGATCTTCTTGCGTTTATTGATTCTAAGTGACGTGAATATTTAGCAGCAGACTAACACGCTCCACCGCCAGGTCCCGGTGCCGTGTATTCATTGTAAGAGTCGCATCCTGGCACAGATTCGGAGCAGTTAGCGACTTTAACTGAAAACATTTAATCGGTTTTAGATCGACTGTAAGATTGGGCTTTGTACAAAATATATATATATGTACGCGAGCAGTGCTACCAGTTCTTGACATGACTGCATTCCAAGGAAGAACAGCAAGCCGGTGGTGGCGGTGGCGGTGCCGGCGGCGGCGCTGACTCACGCCCCTGACTCACTGTAACGGGCTCTCGGTACACTTTCCTCGCGGACGGCGGCGGCCGACCTTTGGCTCCGGCTCCGGCTCCGGCAGCGGCTCAGCGCATAGTGCACCGCGCACACTTAAGTAAACACTGCATTAAATAAATCTTTAAGAAGACATCCCGCCTTAAAGAAACTCGGAGAGAGGTAAAGTCGAATCGAAGTCGATAGAGTGTCGATAGAGTCTTCAGAGTGTTAGAAACACAACCGTGGGCTATAACGACGTACTGAACCGGGACACGCATGATCCTTCGCGAAGCGCTCCCCAGTATTATGAGGTGTTTCTCATTAATTCGAACCGAGGTGCCTGTCGCAACTCTCGCGCACGTACTCGAGCGGCGCTGCGCTGCGCTGCGCTGCGCTGCGGCGACACCTCCTTACTGATTTCCAACCTGATTAGTTTTGTGCGGGACTGATTATTCGAGAAAAATATTTAGTGCAGAGGGTTATCTTGTTACGCTGATCGCCAACCTTCACTAGTTGGAGAGGCACTTTAAGAAGAAGTTATTTTGTAAGTTTTGACATGAGCTAAACGCGGATGCCCGCACCGTGCACCGTACACCGTGCACCATGCAACGTGCACCGTGCACCGTACAGCAGGCTCATAAATCGATTACACGATAACTCAACATCGACAATGTATGTTAATTGGCCACGGTTCAACTGACGAGCGATCCTCTACAATGGAGCCCGCGTGCGCGTGCGTATGCGTGCGTGCCTGTGCCTGTGCGTGCGTGCGTGTGCGTGACGGCGCAATATTCAAATGGCCCATGGAAAGTGTGCCGCCGCCCGCTGCCCGTTGCCCGCTGCCCGCTGCCCGCCCACAATGAGACCACAACGGCGAGTCAAGTCCCGCCAGCGATTGATCCACCGCAGCGCCGCCTGACATATATCCTCACTTATTCTACACAAAAAAAGATTTAATCTATACTGATAATCAAAGTGAAACCAATTGCAGTAGTTTATAACAGTTCAATATAAGAACTCGATCACCCGCAGACTGCACTGGATACATTAACGAGATATCAAACTATTTGGTAGGCGACGGTACGACTCGTAGACCTTAAAGCAAAAAAGTTAAACCTTTGTGGGAAAGGACTTTGTCCAGTAGTGGGTGTTTCTTGGCTAGTGATGACCATTATTACTTTTAGTTACCTATTCCGCGTTTTGAATCGTTTGATGTGGAGGACAGAATTAAAACAGTATACTGACATAGACAGCTAATCGAATGACGTAAATACAATGTTAATGAAACACTTTTATAAGGAACGCCTAAAACAGGAAATCCCGCAGATTCGCCGGCCGGTGGTAATGAGTAGAACGGCATCGGTGGAGCGAACGAATAGAGCCGATTCTTTATACTTTATACTTCAGCAAAGTGACCCCCACAAGAAATAACTACAAGTAGAAGTAGATAGCCTCACACCTGACACATTCCTCCTAGAGCACGAAGCACTCCGCTGTCTACCTTGTTTAAATTTTAACCCTTTTTTGCATGATGATGGAAATTTCAATCATAATATTTAGTAAACAAAAAAAGGTACTCAAAACCCTTGTACTGTAAATTTGTTGTTGCTGGCAACTTTAAGCGACTATTGCGTACAACAAAACGCAGTTGTCAAAAAATGGCAAACGTCACTGTGAATTACCGGGCCTAGAACTTGTCGTTCCGCCGCTCGTGTGACTGGAAGGAAGGAGCGACATTTTATTTTATTTTGTTTTATGGAAATAAACGGAGATATAAAATACAATAAAAGTGAAAATGAGTGGAAAAAAGGTTTGTTTTCATGTTTTTATTATTTTATGTACAATTTATATCAAAACACTGTGAATTAATTTCTCAAAACGACGTGATGGAAATTTACATCACTGTGCAGTAACTTCACTTGTAATGTATGGCAAACATTTTTTTGTAAATGTTTATTTTATGTTGTTTTTTAGGGAAACTTGAATGAGACAGATATTGAAGATTATCTTAGTAAGTTACAAGACGGTTGGCTCTCAGAAGATGGCCTTGATGACCAAGATTCCGATGATGAAAACGGCGATGCTGATGAAGTTATAAGAGTGTTGCAGGAGGAGAACGATGATGATGATGGTGATGATAATGTGGATGAAACTGCTGACATTGATCCTCCTCTTATAAAACCAGAAGATCAAGAACCCTCACACCCATCAACTTCATCCAATTTGCAGTCTTCATCCAGTTTTTCATTTGATAAAAGAAGTTTGATTTGGCAAAAAAGGAATGTGGTGTGTGACACAGATAAAATTACTTTCTTGGGGAGTTCTACTGCTTCAGGTGGTCTATCACACCAAGAAACTCCGTATCAATGTTTTAACTATTTTATCACTGAAGATTTTATCAAAACATTAGTAGAGGAGACAAATTTATATAATAGGTTGGGGAAAGAGAAATCCATTATTTTTATATGAACTTCAGGACTTTATTTAACATGCTTCGGATTGTCCGATTTGGGTCAAATATGCACCGTTTTGTTCTATGATTTGTTGCCATTTTAAAGGTAACTTCATAATGCCTCTCTCGTAGAAGTCCTGCTCTCTATTTGCAAAAAGCTCTAGTAGCCGATTTTCACAATCTTCCCTAGATGCCAATTTTTTATCACTAAAGAAATTTTGTAATGCAAGAAAAAGATGGTAATCGCTTGATGCCAAGTCCGGACTGTATGGCGGATGCATTAAAACTTCCCAACCAAGCTCCCGAAGTTTCTGGCGAGTCACTGTAGACGTGTGTGGCCTAGCGTTGTCCTGGTGGAACACGACACCTCTCCTGTTGGCCAATTCTGGCCGTTTCTGGTCAATTGCTATCTTCAAACGGTCCAGTTGTTGACAGTAGAGATCAGAATTTAGTGCTTGGCCATATGGAAACAACTCATAATAAATAATCCCCTTCCAGTCCCACCAAATGCACAGCAGAACCTTTCTGGCCGTTAGTCCTGGTTTGGCCACCGTTTGAGGTGCTTCACCGCTCTTTGACCATGATCGTTTTCGCACAGGGTTATCGTATGTGCTCCATTTCTCATCTCCAGTCACCATCCGTTTCAGAAATGGGTCTATCTCATTCCGTTTGACCAAGGCTTCGCAGATGGAAATTCGATCCATCATGTTTTTTTCTGTTAATTGGTGTGGCACCCAAACATCGAGCTTCTTTTTGAATCCAGCTTTGTGTAAATGGTTTAAAACTGTTTTGTGGTCCATTTTTAGCTCCTGGGCGATGTTACGACTGCTAACATGCCGGTCAACTTCGATCATTTCTCCGATTTTATCGACATTTTCGGCGACCGGCCTACCTGTGCGAGGTGCATCTTTAACATCGAAAATTCCTGAACGGAATCTACGAAACCAAAATTGCACATAATTGGCTGTTACAGTATCGGCTCCATAAACACCATTCACAATTTTAGCCGCTTGGTTTGCATTTTCGTCTTTGTCAAAGAAAAACTGTAAAATGTACCGAATTTTCTCTTTGTTCACTTCCATGTTTAACACCCTGTAACTCACAATTGAATGCACCAAACAAAAAACAGCAAAAGAATTTTTTTACTGCGAAATGTCACCTTTCCAACGAGCATAAATCTGAAACTGTTTGATCGATACTTTACGAGAAATTTATCACTACAGCCATCTACCGAAAAAATAATGGATTTCTTTTTCCCCAACATAATATAATACAGAGTAATCCCAGTTCATCTATAACATTTACAGAATATGATTTGTATCAGTTCTTTGGTATATTATTATACATGTCAGTAGTCAAATTTCCTAGCACAAGATCATACTGGTCGCCAAAGTTTGGATATGAGCCCATTTCTTCAATAATGCCACTGAACAAGTTTGAGAAAATAAAGTTATCATTACATTTTATAACAATGATCTTCACAAACCTATTGGTCATCCAGAACATGACAGGCTTTATAAAATCCGCCCTGTTATCAAGCATCTCAATGAGAGGTTTGCCACAGTACCAATGAATCAAAGACTTTCTGTGGATGAACAGATGTGTTCTACCAAAATAGGGCAGTTTTTAAAACAGTATCTGCCTAAGCAAATTATATGTTCATAATCATATAAAAATGAAGTCTAAAAAGTGGTATTTGTGTATTTTTTTCATCTATTTGATCTAGCTATTATAAACTCTTGGATTGTTCATAAAACAAATGCTCAAGAAAGAGGTGAACCCACAAAGAGTCTGCTTACAATGAGCCAATTCAGAAATGAATTGGCCTTTGTGCTATGCAACAGAGGAACCACCAAAGAAGCTAAAAGAGGGTGTCCTAGTACCCGTGTACTAGAAGAAGAATTACAATCAAAAAAAGGAAAAGGTTCTCCAGCTCCACCACCTCCAAGAGACATAAGAAAAGATGGTGCTGAACATTGGCCAAAAGTAGGTGGGTCACTCCGGTGCAAATTTCCCAAATGTAAAGGCTATTCCACAATTTCGTGTAATAAATGTGGCGTCAATTTGTGCCTAAATAAAAATAATAATAGTTTTTTAAATTATCATACAGAATAAAGAAGATTGAGGAAGCAATATTTTTTTTATTTAGTACCGAGCCAAACATGTGACAACGCATGATGATGTAAATGGACATCATATTGTTTTTTACATAGTACATATTTTTATTTACACTAGGATTTTTTTAATATTTTTCCTTTAATCTAGAGCATTAATTACATTACTCTGATTTATTTTAAAAAAATAGAAAAAATCATGCAAAGAAGGGTTAGTTATTTGATAATAACGATTATTAATTCAATATTTGGTATCATCCAAAAAGGAACTGAACATCCTTAACGATTTTCTACCATTTAAACTTTTCATTTAATGGAGTTCCGTGCGACGTGTATAATCAACTAGAAATGATTCTTTTCAAGTATCAAATCTTTATTGTTAAGAACTAACAACGGGACCTCTATTAGCATTTATCGTTGTCATTAGAAGCCTACAGCTTCCGGTAAAATATTATTGTGTTTCAATTTATAACACACTACGATATTATTGAGTGTAGGGGGTAGTGGTGCTACACTGAACATCTAAAGAATTTGCGACATTTCACTATCACTAAGACAATGAGAGAGACGCAGCGGGACCGAGCCGCCGCCGCGCCCTCCGCCGTGGGGGCGGAGCGCGGGGGCCAGCGCGCGGCCGGGTCAAGTGGCTCTTCGCGCGAAACAACCGGAATGTCGGTGTCGGTGTCGGTGTCGCCGCCTGCTGCACGGACAAGGACTCCTACAGAACGTGTGTGTGTAACATATACTCACTGATTGATAGGTCAATGAGCAACGTACTGAACCCATCTTCGTCCTATATCTTAGTACGGTGCGCGCGCACGCGGTCACGCGGCTCAGCCGTTCTGCAGTAGTGCGGCGAATTAAGTCAGGAAGTCAGTTAAGTACTAAAACAAACAAACACGAACGTACTAAAGATGTACATAAACAACCAAATGGTGTATCATTCAAACAGACATTAATTCCCTCTTCGCCTGCAGTGCGCAGGCGCGCGCAGGAGTTCGCGTGTTGCGGCGCGGAGCGGCGCGCGCGCAGCCTGCACCGCACGCCACTCATTTACAATTTTTCGACTTGCCCAACTTCGAGCTACTGCTAACAACCAGGGTCACGGAGTAGCAGTCATAAAGCGAGTAGAGTCCAGACTAACAAAGACCGTAAGTTAACTACCGTACGTACGGCACAGGCGCTGGTGGCGCTGGACGCGCCGGTCGCGCCGGTCGCGCCGGTTGCGCCGGTCGCGCCGGTCGCGCCGGTCGCGCCGGTCGCGCTGGTCGCGCTGGTCGCGCTGGTCGCGCTGGTCGCGCTGGTCGCGCTGGTCGCGCTGGTCGCGCTGGTCGCGCCGGTCGCGCCGGTCGCGCCGGTCGCGCCGGTCGCGCTGGTCGCGCCGGTCGCGCTGGTCGCGCTGGTCGCGCCGGTCGCGCCGGTCGCGCCGGTCGCGCCGGTCGCGCTGGTCGCGCCGGTCGCGCTGGTCGCGCCGGTCGCGCTGGTCGCGCTGGTCGCGCTGGTCGCGCTGGTCGCGCCGGTCGCGCTGGTCGCGCCGGTCGCGCTGGTCGCGCCGGTCGCGCCGGTCGCGCCGGTCGCGCTGGTCGCGCTGGTCGCGCCGGTCGCGCTGGTCGCGCTGGTCGCGCTGGTCGCGCCGGTCGCGCCGGTCGCGCCGGTCGCGCTGGTCGCGCTGGTCGCGCCGGTCGCGCTGGTCGCGCTGGTCGCGCTGGTCGCGCTGGTCGCGCCGGTCGCGCTGGTCGCGCTGGTCGCGCTGGTCGCGCTGGTCGCGCTGGTCGCGCCGGTCGCGCCGGTCGCGCCGGTCGCGCCGGTCGCGCCGGTCGCGCCGGTCGCGCTGGTCGCGCTGGTCGCGCTGGTCGCGCCGGTCGCGCTGGTCGCGCCGGTCGCGCTGGTCGCGCCGGTCGCGCCGGTCGCGCCGGTCGCGCCGGTCGCGCCGGTCGCGCCGGTCGCGCCGGTCGCGCTGGTCGCGCTGGTCGCGCTGGTCGCGCCGGTCGCGCCGGTCGCGCTGGTCGCGCTGGTCGCGCCGGTCGCGCCGGTCGCGCCGGTCGCGCCGGTCGCGCTGGTCGCGCTGGTCGCGCCGGTCGCGCCGGTCGCGCCGGTCGCGCCGGTCGCGCCGGTCGCGCCGGTCGCGCCGGTCGCGCTGGTCGCGCTGGTCGCGCCGGTCGCGCCGGTCGCGCCGGTCGCGCTGGTCGCGCTGGTCGCGCTGGTCGCGCCGGTCGCGCTGGTCGCGCCGGTCGCGCTGGTCGCGCTGGTCGCGCCGGTCGCGCTGGTCGCGCTGGTCGCGCTGGTCGCGCTGGTCGCGCTGGTCGCGCTGGTCGCGCTGGTCGCGCCGGTCGCGCTGGTCGCGCTGGTCGCGCCGGTCGCGCTGGACGCGCCGGTCGCGCCGGTTGCGCTGGTCGCGCTGGTCGCGCCGACCGAGCGCACGAGTTATATCATTATCCCACTGATGATCTATTGTTACGCAATGTCGATAATACAGATGCAGTAAAATAAGTTGAACCCATTGCTCGCTATGAGGTCCTAATGGTAACGCTGTTTGAGAAGATGAGGCTCCTCTCCGGCAGTGGGTTTACCCGGTTGTGGGGTGTGGGGTGTGAGATGCGCGCGCGGCCCGACCGGCGGCCAATCGGGCAGTGCGCGTGCGCACGTGATCTTATCGACGGACTGTTTCGCGCCAGTGATTCAGCCGAGGCAAAGGCAGAGGCAGAGGCGGAGGCGGAGGCGACATTTGCCGTCCTAGTCGATTATACAATTAGTCGGAGACGTTTTTAGTTATTATGCAAAAAGCGCGGCAGGGGTCATTGCGTCAGTGTTTAACATTCGCGGCGCGGCGCGGCGCGGCGCGGCGCGGCGCGGCGCGGCGCGGCGCGGCGCGGCGCGGCGCGGCGCGGCGCGGCGCGGCGCGGCGCGGCGCGGCGCGGCGCGGCGCGGCGCGGCGCGGCGCGGCGCGGGGCGGCGCGGTGCGGCGCGGGGCGGCGCGAGGCGGCGCGGCTGCAACGGCCTGCACTCCGCTGATTTCGCGACCGCTCATCACTCCTGTCCACCGGGGCAACGACCGCCACATTTTTTTTTCAATTTCCTCCGCATACAGTACAACACTAGAATTGCCTTATAAATAAATAATAGCATATAGTGAACACAAACCGGTCATCTAACAAAACTGAGAATTCGGAGAGAATTTAATTTGGCTTGATCGCAAATGAAACCGTTCCCGTTCCCGTTCCCGTTCCCGTTCCCGTTCCCGTTCCCTGCGCTCGGTCGCGGGCTGCGCGCGAGCTACGAATCCACTAAAGTGGTCACAAGCTCGGCCAAAGTTCGCTCGGCAATGACAAGGACTCTCTCAAACTCGCGAACAACTTACTTCTTACAAAGCGAGTGCGAAGTATCGTTTGTTAAAATAACTTAACTGTTGATAGAGCTCTCGTTAGAAGCTTTCCGGGCAGGTGCCGCGTCCTGTGCTCCGCTCTTACATAATGCAAAACTTTCCCATTTCTACCGCTAAGTATCCTCGCAACGAGTAAATACTTCTGGTTTAAAGTTGAACATCAAATAAAGATTTAATTTTCAGGTTGCTGGGAGTCCCGCTGGCGTAACGGTTAGAGCGTGCGGCCTTCATGCCGTAGGTCGCGGGTTCGAATCTCGGCATTTATTAATGACTTTAATATCTAAGTTATGTACATTTGTGAACTTTAGTTACAACAGCGAGATACAAACGGTTAAGAAGAACATCGCGAGAAAACACGCACATGACTTAAAATTTATTCTAACGTATATGTGACGTCACCAACCCGCAGTGGGTCCGCGCGGTGACTGTGGCCCATCGTCCTCATATTGAGGGTAGTCCTGTGCCCCAGCAGTGGGGACGAAAATTGGCTGTTATGGATTGCTGAAATAGGCGGACTCCAGTATGTTTGACCGTCGTCAGGTTGTGAACGAAATTTACGGAGTTGGTGTCAGTGTTAAGTGCGACGAAACGTTTTGGCGTAAGATAATTTAAAATGTTTTGCTCAATTAAATCATTTAAGAACTATCCTCAACTGCAACAGTAATGTTAGCTATTTTACAACGAGCATGCAACTCATGTCGAAATCGGGACGTTGTAGTTTCATTGGATTTATAATCAACAATCGTCGTGTCGGTCCTGGCGCGACTCGTCCTGCCGACACACGATTAATTGAAACATTATGTTAAATGTAATTAGTGCAACATAAGCGGTTGCATTGCGCGCACTGTGCCTGTGCACCCAACGTGACATCAACATGTGCAAGTGACACGGCGACAGGCAACACTTACCACAAAGCAGCTTCTGATTACCGCCCTGCACATCCACACGCACACGCAGCGCACGGCCGGCACGCGCACGCAGCGCACGCGCACGATTCTATCACTTAGCCGAAGCGTCGTATAACTTATGAGCCTGCTCGTTAAAAAGCACAAAGGAGCAACAAACAACTTAATTAGCATTAACAAGTTGCCGGTCGCTCACCGCTGCGAACTGCGTTATTGTTGGTATTTATTTAAACAAGCCCATAACATACTATGACATCCTATCAAAAAGTTCAAAAAAACTGCGCACCCTACGCACGCTGCGCACTCTGCGCACTCTGCGCACGCAGAGCTTCTGTTGTTACGGTTCAAGCGGCGGGTGAGTCGCTTAAGCGTGTACTCACTCACTCGCGAGTGTTCACGTTTATTTGTACGCGTTAATATTATATTATATTTGAACGCAAAAGGAATTCAACCTTCATTTATTATTTTTAAGGTAAATAAGAGCTTACTTTTGTAGGAAAAATTTTAATCTTTTAATATGTCACCATTGTTAGACCATCGAAAATAGTTCACATGACAAAATGGTACAGAGAAAGAAATGTTTTGTGTCCGAATATATTATATATATATTATATTCTTCTTCTTAAAGTGCCACTCCAACTAGTGAAGGTTGGCGAACAGCGTAATACAGTCCTTCTTTTCTTTTGGACTTTTCCACGCTGAATACTAGGGAATATAGTGCAGTGGTTTCTATATATATATATATATATATATAAAACAATCCACAGACAATATATTCGCACGAACACAGACTACGCCCAGTGTGCACGCGAGTGCGCGACAGAACTGATTTTCATCGAGTGTATCATACGTTGCTGCTCACATAACACGTTGGCACATCATAACAATCTTTTCAACATGTCAAAGCTTTACTCCTCAACCTCGACCTTCACTGGACAGTCAGCAGGGTCTCCGGTAGTGCCGGTCACTAGGGGCCGTAGTTTGTAAGGATTAACATGGGCTGATCTGGGTCATTTCCTACTACGTTGGCAAAATTCGAGTTGATGGGAACCAGAGCCCCGTTTGTTGATTAGCAGGGTGCTTCATGAGCAGATGAGCAGACGAGCTGCGTCCCACGAGTTATTGTGCGGGACCTTGTACACCATTGAAGCATGTATGAAAACATAATGATCGCTTTATAAAAGAAGAAAAACTACTACAATTTCTAGTGAGCCGTTAGCAGACTTGCGCAGTGCCATCGAGCAGCTTTATCACGCACTGGACAACAGTACCATTGCTATGATAATGTTATGGTAACCGCATCTCGCTTCCGAATGATCTACGTACCCTCTTGACTTCCGGTTAGATTTGGACTCATCTATGATAATAAATATAAAGTACGGCGTGCCGCAAGGGCGAGTCTGTGGCAGGCCGCCGTCAATTTATTCTGAAGTAGCCGTTTCATTATTTTGTTTCTAAGCACTAGTGATACCTGGATATGATTTCACAATATCTAAGATCGCTACACTTGAAAGTAGTTATTATAGATTAAGATTAATACGATTAAGGTTAGTGCGGCGGTGCGTCCGTAATCATACAACCTTGTTTAAATCGTTACCCATCTAACGCATCCCCATGGACGGCGACCACTGATGATTCTCAACATGTCAGAGTGTGTCGATAGCCGGAACGCAGCAAATGCTCTTATTGTATCGGCATCTTCGCAATGTGTGGGTGGTATCTAGCTGGACCAACGAGAAAACTCTACCACCGAACGAAATCCATTACACGCGGCCACGAAACCGCACCAGAAACGTTCGAGTTATAGGTAGGTTCATGTGGTCCGGCTGCACAGTACACATACCGTTGCAGTACGCGACGGCGTGCTACAGTTCCGGCGAGGGTGCGGAGTGGACTCGCGGCCTGGTCGCGCCTGTCGGCACCCTAACGCAATGGCTGCAGTTGGCCAGTTTGGACAAGGTGAAGCGAAGAAAAACCCAGGGGTGCAGCCGGCGTGAGTTACGGTGACAGAGGTGCCGTGAACCTCGATTTGTGCAGGGGATGGCCGCCCGCCCGCCTGCCCGCCCGCCTCCGTCGGCGGAATATTATTTGGGGTTGGAAATGTAAACCGAAGAAGTGGTCGAGGTGCGCAGTTCGCCGACAATCTGTAGTATATATATATATAGTATAACAAAGTAGTTGGGTTGGGCACACGCTTCCGTGCCAGAGACCAACGCATTTCTATTTTGATTTTATTACAATAAGCGAACATTACTGTTATCCGGTTTGAAGGATGCTGCACCTAGTAAAATTACTGGGGTAATGAGACCGAACACCTTATGTATCAGCGTTGTTGGCCACGTTGTTAGCCAGGTTGTGGTTCGCGGGCGCAGCGCCTACCATCAGGTGAACGTGTCGCCTGGCCGGCTCAGTACAGATTGCACCAAACAGTTTGCAAAGGCTCATCTAGATATATTTAATACTAAGTTAACTTTCTGACACCAATTATTAATTTAGCTTTAGCGCCCTTTGAACCGGAACCGTGTTATTTCCATACCATTTCTTGAGTGCTGAAGTAGTTACATTAATAACAAAATTTAGTAAAAATTATCCAAACGCCGCGCGACGTTCGAGTGACGCCGCACCGCCGCCGCACCGCCGCCGCACCGCCGCCACACCGCCGCCGCACCGCCGCCACACCGCCGCCGCACTGCTGCTGCACTGCTGCTGCACTGCCGCTGCACTGCCGCTGCACTGCTGCTGCACTGCTGCTGCACTGCTGCTGCACTGCCGCTGCACTGCCGCTGCACTGCTGCCGCACTGCTGCTGCACTGCTGCTGCACTGCTGCTGCACTGCTGCCGCACTGCTGCCATTAATTGCTGCTGCACTGCCGCTGCACTGCTGCTGCACTGCTGCCACACTGCTGCTGCACTGCTGCTGCACTGCTGCTGCACTGCTGCTGCACTGCCGCTGCACTGCTGCTGCACTGCTGCCATTAATTGCTGCTGCACTGCTGCCGCACTGCTGCTGCACTGCTGCTGCACTGCCGTTGCACTGCTGCCGCACTGCTGCCGCACTGCTGCTGCACTGCCGTTGCACTGCTGCCGCACTGCTGCTGCACTGCCGCCACACTGCCGTTGCACTGCTGCCGCACTGCTGCCGCACTGCTGCCGCACTGCTGCTGCACTGCCGCTGCACTGCTGCTGCACTGCTGCCGCACTGCTGCCGCACTGCCGCCGCACCGCCGCCGCACCATCGCCACACCGCCGCCGCACTGCTGCTGCACTGCCGCCGCACCGCCGCCACACCGCCGCCGCACTGCCGCCACACCGCCGCCGCACCGCCGCCGCACTGCCGCCGCACCGCCGCCGCACTGCCGCCGCACTGCCGCCACACCGCTGCCGCACTGCTGCTGCACTGCCGCTGCACTGCCGCTGCACTGCTGCCGCACTGCTGCCGCACTGCTGCTGCACTGCCGCTGCACTGCCGCTGCACTGCTGCTGCACTGCTGCCGCACTGCTGCCGCACTGCTGCCGCACTGCCGCCGCACTGCCGCCGCACTGCCGCCACACCGCCGCCGCACTGCTGCCGCACTGCTGCCGCACTGCTGCTGCACTGCTGCTGCACTGCTGCTGCACTGCTGCTGCACTGCTGCTGCACTGCCGCTGCACTGCCGCTGCACTGCTGCTGCACTGCCGCTGCACTGCCGCTGCACTGCCGCTGCACTGCCGCTGCACTGCCGCCACACCGCCGCCGCACCGCCGCCGCACCGCCGCCGCACCGCCGCCGCACCGCCGCCGCACCGCCGCCACACCGCCGCCGCACCGCCGCCACACCGCCGCCACACGGCTTGCCGGGCGCGACCTAGATCATTCGATTTGAACACTAAGCACTGGCAACCAAGTCGACAAACTTCTTGTTCGTGAGCCGCGGGTGGCGCGGGTGGCGCGGGTGGCGCGGTGGACGCGGTGGGCGCGGTGGGCGCGGTGGGCGCGGTGGGCGCGGTGGGCGCGGTGGGCGCGGTGGGCGCGGTGGGCGCGGTGGGCGCGGTGGGCGCGGTGGGCGCAGTGGGCGCACGTGTGCAGTCAACGAGTATGAGATCAATTATTTACATATTTCTGAAAACAATTGGTTTACATGAATTTTCGAAAATTGCAATTGACTTTAGTCTGTTGAACGGAAACGGAAACGGATTTAATGAAACAGTTCGTTCCAACACAATCTGATATAGCTGACGAGCTGAACGAACTGACATTTGTACTTTTTTTCATATTGTAAATTTCACTGGTGGTGGCAGGTCTTTATATAGGAAAACGTCAGGGCAGGTACCACCAGCAGCGCCTATTGCAGCCGAAACATAGTGCAAACATTACCGTGTTCCGGTTTGAAAGGCGCCGTAGCTAATGAAATTACTGGTGTAACAAAATTCAACATATGTCTGGAGGCGACGAGCGTGACGTAGGGCAGGGCATATTGTTATAAATAGGTGTACGTTGTTAGGGAGAGCGTGATATAACACTCACATTCGGGTGAGCGGCCCGCCTTGCCACCCGTCGCTCCGTGCAATAACAAATATATCTGTGTGCCAGCAGCCACGTGCACTGGCGCGTGTGCAGCGCGGCTGGGGCGGAGGTAGGGCTGGGGTACGTACGTATACGTACCGGCTGACGAGCAGGCGGGCGCGGCGCATCCTTGCATACTGACCGCGCCTTACTCACTGGAGCGCATTGGATCACACCTCGTGCATTCGCTGACGCACGCGGGGAGGGGCGCGCGGGCGCGCGGGCGTGCGGCGGGGCTGACGCGGCCCACGGCGCAGGCGCAGCCTCGACTGCGGAACCGAGAAGGTCGCATATGTCACATAACTATATCGCCCGCTCAGTTTCTCGCGCCCATTCTTCTCAGACCCGGAGCCTTCGCTTTGCGCAGGGCTAGGTCCCGACAGGTCCCGACAGGTCCCGACGTCCGATGGGTTAACGAATGTCCTGGTGTTCAATTAAAATTTTCAGTACTATTACATTAAAATCAAAGAAAACATTACTAAATGAACCGGGCGGATCATTCTTTAAATATAACTTTTGATACGATGAGTACACGAGGCTCGTCTGCTGCATCAGCTCCACGATGTCGACGTTAACGAACACGCCCTACATATTTGTAGTATTTTTCGCAATTCAAGCTTTTATCCCTCAGCAAAAGTACTAAACACGACATCCGCTCCAGTCCCCCAGCCGCCCCAGCCGCCCCCATACAGCCAAACGTACACACGACGAGTTGCTGCCTCACCATCAGTGTTTACTCGGCGAGATTGTCCCGAATGACCTTCAGCAGTCACACCGCAGCATGCCCCGCCGCCGGAAGGCGCGCCCTCTATCGATCCGCGCGCCCTCTGAAGCCTCATCCCTTATCCCTCGTACCTCCGCCAAGGGCCGCCCCTTGCGGGAAATTAGCAATTATTCAATGCTCTCGACGCTATAACGTCTTCCATTTTTACTTAATGAATTAAGATCTTAAAAGCGTTGAAAATAATAATTTGATGTAGAGCTGACTTTGTACCGGATCCACACAAAGTTAAGTAACGGACAGTAAGGTTGTACTCGTGGGGCCGGCTGGACCGGGGCGCGTACCAATAACTACTGGTACGCGCAAGCACGCGCGCACGCGCACGCGCACGCGCACGCGCACGCGCCCGGCGACCGGTCATGCAATGTTACTTTGTAATATACCATTACATCCACAGCTAAAAGTGGGCCTACATTCAGCTAACACTGTCGGTTAACAACTAGTTACCGCCGTAACGAGACTTAACATCCCATCTCCAAGCGACGAGCGCAATGCAGTGCAGTGTATACCATCCTAACTAGCACTAGTAGTGTGCAAACATTAATGTGTTCTGGTTTGAAGGGCGCTGTAGATAATGTAAATACTGGGATAACGGAGACTCGACATCTTGTATCTCAAGCGACGATGCGAGATGTGGTGCAGTGCGTAGCGCCTTAACTAGCGCCACGTCGTTAAGGGCAGGCGTATCACTTACCATCGACTGAACGTATTGTTGGTCAGGTCGCTTTGGCGTATAAAAAACGAAATGACGATTGAGCCGCGCGGTAATGCGGCGGTAATGCCGCCGCGCCGCCGCACCGCCGCACCGCCGCACCGCCGCACCGCCGCACCGCCGCACCGCCGCACCGCCGCACCGCCGCACCGCCGCACCGCCGCGCCGCCGCGCCGCCGCACCGCCGCACCGCCACAACAAGTAACTAATATTTTTAACTGGAACATCGACCGCCTCAAGTTCGCAGCTCGCGGCTCGTGAACCTGAGCTCGTGCATGCTGACGCGCGCAGCTGCACCGGGGACTCCCCGCGCTCGCCCCAATCGTTATTCCTCTAATTGACATACGATACGTCCGTCGAACTGACACGAATCAGCACTCTCGGGTAACCGGAGCCCGCCGCGCCGTGGGCCGGTGACGGCACCCAGTCCTTGTCTTAACTGTCAGCAGAAATATAATATCGCACCTCCAAAGCGGACATTGCCATTGCGTTTGCAATCTCATCAATATAGCTGCGAGCTGTGGCAATGAGGTAACCTTCCGCTGCCTCTGTGCTTTGTAACATGACTCAATTTCTGCCGTAATTTCCGTTGCAGTACATTACATTACTTTACTTTACTAAATACTATGTGTTCGCGTGTGTAGGGGCAGGGTGAGCTGTACTAAAACGGGAAATCCGTTACTAAAAGCTTCATAAATCACAGACCACCCCTTAAATATTAAAAATAGAGACATTCATCAGATAATATATAATATGTAACGAAATAATGTAACTCGTCGATATTCTGGTTTGTCATTCATTCATCACTGCCTAGTCCGTGCCCGAGCCGTACGAACTTCACTCTGTTGATCATGTCGATGGATCGATCAGACGTTACCTGTGCATAATGTACTTATTTTAACATGATAAACATTATTGCGTAAACAAAAATATAACTTGAGGAAAAAATAAAGGATTCTCTTATACGTTGAGCTGTTTGCAGAGGCGGCCACTTCCGCCCCAGCCCGTTCCGCTGCGGCCCAAGCACCTAACAAAACGGCCTTACAATTCGCGAGAAACTGAAAAGTTACTTGTCTAGCCCACTTTCCTTAATACCTTCACTTTAGTCAGGCAAAATCATGCTCTGTTGTATTAGTTCAGGGTTCGGTGTGGGGTGGCAAGCGGATGACGACCTCCGTGGTCCTCAATGTGAAAGCAAATTGGAGATTCTCAAAGGTTCCATTTATTGCGACGGGCCAAAAGCTCGACACCGCATTCAGCGGGAGGATGGCGACGCGTATTCTGAACTAAACAACCAGCTCGGCTGCAGGTCGCTCCCACTCCCCTGCCCGATGTGGGCCACCTTTTTTTTTTTTTTGATATCGGTGGTGGAAATGCTGTTACCGCATACCCAGCGTCCTTTTCAAGGGGGGGGGGACGCCGGGTTATGTGGGGCTCGGGGCCACAGATGTTGTGCGTGACCCCCATACCAACTAAAAACACCACCGCTTGTCCCGCCATACGCATACTGGAGACGCCCGGGTTTCAGTCAAGCAACTCTCCGGGCGCCTCCGCGTATAAAACTCCTCCTGGTGGGTGCCCGCGGGGAGCAAAGGCACCCACCTGCCGTCCCGTACCGGCCCCTCGAGGAACCGGCACGTTGGGGCCCCCGACCCCACAGACGACAGCGCGCGCCCAAGACGGAGCGCACGCCCGGCCGCCACCCTCCCGTGAAGGGTGGGCGGCGGCCTCCTCCAGACTCCCCACTTCGACGAGGGAGGAGGGACAAAACCAAGACTCCCCGGGGACGCACCCCAGGGGAAACACGACAAAGGCCCAAGGGCCACGCCTAATGGCCCGAAGGCCCCTTCACACCGTGCCCGGCTAGGGTCCCGTCGTTCACGGCGGGAGGAAGCGGACGGCGTGGTTCTGCCGCCGCGCTCTCCCGCCGGCCCGCCGCCGTCTGCAAGTTGCGGCAGCTGCGTCGGCCTCCCTCGTGCGCTCGGCGGCCTCCTTCTGACGCATCACTGCGCCGCAGAAGGAGGCCACCGCCTTCCAAGACCTCTCGCTGCTCAACATACGATCGATTACAATCGGCAGCGAGAGGTCACTGCCGACTTGCGCGACGAGGGCGTGGCGTTGCGGCCCCCGTGCCGGGCACTCCGGCAGAGTGTGGTGCGCCGTGTCAATCGGCCACCTAGCCCACCAAACGAGAACTTTTAACATATAAATGAAAAATAAGAAGAAACATCGAATCGATGAATTTCATACAGTCTCTCTCATTTTGAAAATATAACCTTCAAAGTTATTGAAAACAGGTACAACAACAAGTTTTACTGGTGGTAGGTCTGGAGGGTGTGGTGCCGGAGACGCTCTAGGTGGGCACCACCGCAACGCTTACTGCAGCCGGCGTATGATACATTGCTGTGTTCCGGTTTGAAAAGCGATGTAGCTAGTGTAATTACTGGGGTAACGGGACTCAACATCTCGTTTCAATTGGTGAGCACAAGATGGTGCAGTATCATCGTCAGCCGATAGACGTCCACTGCTGGACATAGGCCTCGCCCAAGGAGCTCTACATGGATCGGTCCCACGTTGCTCGCATCCAGTGGGTTCCCGCGATTCTCACCAGATCGTCGGTCCACCTTGTGGGAGGCCTCCCAGCCCCACGTCTACCGGTACGCGGACGCCACTCGAGGACCTTACTGCCCCATCGGCCGTCGGTCCTTCTAGCAAGTTGGTGCAAGTGCGAGCGAGCAGTGTTGGTGCAGTACATAACATCCTAACTTGCACCACGTTGCTGTCGGCGGACGTGTCACTTGGTACTCAGGTGAACGCTCCGCTGGTTTTGTTGTCTAATTGTATAAAAAAGCCGACAAAACAAATGTTTAACATATTTGACAAACAAATGTTCTAATATATCATGGCCATATTCACCGTTGGCCATCCACAGCTGGACACGGCTCCTTGTTTCCTCTCTAACATGTGTTAAAAAAGCAAAATAAATAATAGTTCTACATAAAACGATGACGTGGCCGAGTATCGGAGATGTATAACGTTTATTAATGCTAAAATTAATTTGAATAACGGATTACATTTGATAAGGTGTAATTAGTTCAGTCCGGCAAAGAGTCTGATCGCCTCGTCCGCGGAGTGCGGCAGCAATGGTACGTGTTAAAGAAGTTGTAGGACAGAGCTCTGGTTCCGTTTCCCGCTTGCACCGCTTGCACCGATTGCACCGATTGCACCGATTGCACCGATTGCACGGCCGCCCCGTCTCCGCGGCCGCTTCCAACAACCTGTTACGTCACACGCTTCGGAGAACTCCCGCGACTTCTGTAAATACACTTATGTTATTAAATGAATTACGTTTCCTCCTCTTCGTATTTATTTTTCAACGGGTGTCAGCACGTGTCAGTCGACTGACAACTTATGTCACATAAAGACAAATTGTGACTCACTTGTGACTTACCTAAGTACTTTGATTAGCTCCGACATTCTTATAATCGGAAGAAAGTAAAGCTTTCGTAATATTACTTGGCGACAGAAATAGCTGCGGTGATACCTACCCAAAGGGTTCCACGCAACAAGGATCTGTCACAAGTAGATTTTAAGAAGTTATATAATATCTTTTATTATCGCTAGTTGATACTTTTTACTATACTTAAAATAACTTATCAACGATTAAGGTGAAAGTATAATATTCCGCATCATATATCTGCTGAAAATGAATTTCCCTTTTAACTATCAATCTGGTGTAGAACCGCTGGTACACCAACACCAACGCCAACACCAACAGAAGTGATCAGGTCGTTAAATGCGTAAATCACAATGAATACAAATGTTTATGAGCACTGCGGTGACGCGAACAATAGATCCGCGCGGTGTGATTGCACAGAAGGCGGCCCGCGGGCTGAATGTGGGCTATGTCAATACGGCCTGCGCGCAAAACAGTCGCTCCGCTGGCTTTTAGCTCTAATAACGAAACACCCAAAGCTGGACTCGGAGCAGATGGGGATCTACCGGCTTCGGGAATTCTCTACCAATCAACCTAATGAATAGGGAAACGCCGCGCTGTGTTGTTGTTAGGTAGAAAAAACAGAATAATATTTCATATATTTAAATATCTACTTATACACAAACTTACATTAACACGTACGTAGATCAGTAAACCGGGGAGAGCTGGTGCCGGCCAGGCGACCGCTTCAGTCCTTTACGACGTCCGTCGGCCAAACTTTCCACCTTTATGACACCAGATCAAAAAATATTAATAATAAACAGAAACTATTTATTCTGAAGGATTTTCACTACTAGGGTAACATTAGTAAGAAGTGAACTAATAAAAAAAGTGTTCCGCTGAGGACAGGATTCGAACCTGCGCGGGCAGAACCCATTGGATTTCAAGTCCAACTCCTTAACCACTCGGACACCTCAGCCGCGGCGGGAGCGACGAAACAGCAGGTCTGTCATTCGTGAAGTGTAGAAAGAACAGTGAATGTTCGAATGTTACTGAAACAGTAACGCGTTCGCGCTGCGCCCGCGCAATTCGGCTGGTGGACAAGTAACTTATTAATTATGATAAATGTCAACTTTAGTAAACTAATGGCAATAACGACTTAAATTAGATGGCACCTAAGGATCCGATGTTATTTTTTTTGAAGGGCTAGCGGCCTCTCACTAACCGTAACCTACCCTGGTACTAAAGATCAGGAACCAGGTCTACGCCAAGTGTCAATCATGTTTACTTGTTTTTGCCAATCGTGGTTAACTAGGCCATTGACTGTCAGGCCGCTCTGCCAAAACAAGGCGACAAGCAACTGAGGACAAGATCAAGATCTCATGCAAGACTCGCTTTGTCAAGCGGTCACCACCTCTTTTCATCACCTGATGATGCCTGTTCCAAAATTCTGCTCTCTCTTAGTTCATCGCGCATATCTGCCGCTTGTGCGCGATGTCTCGAGTGTCGTCTCTCATGATTCCTGTGGTTTCGAAGCAATACTCCACTGAATAACAGGTCGGGATTTTGATATCGTTAGAGTTTTGTTTCAGAAGTCAAATATTATATATAGAAATATAATAACTATTATGATAATAATCATAACTGTGGCCGCAGCCGCGGGACGGATTTATTCAGATGTATGGCGACGCACCGAGGACCTCGAAACCCGCTAATGAAAATCATATATGTGTGTACAAGAAGTTACGAGTGCATTGATCCTAACGTAGTCACAATGTCATATAGAATATGGTATATGATAATTGGAAGACATGCTATTATGCCAAGGATGATAAGGAATATGAATTGTGATAAGGAAAAATTCGTCGCTAGTTAACATGGCTGAGGTGTCCGAGTGGTTAAGGAGTTGGACTTGAAATCCAATGGGTTCTACCCGCGCAGGTTCGAATCCTGTCCTCAGCGGAACAAATTTTTTTTTGTAATATTTCATAAGAAAAGATTCCAACGGTAAGGATATCTCATAGAAACATCGATTCATTTACTGCAATTGAATAAAAAAAGTGTTTTTTTTTTAAAAAAATACTGAGTACTGTTCAAACTTGTTCTGATATAATATTTCATGATTTAAAGTGTTAGTATTACTTTTAAATTGAAAGTAATTTTGTATTAAATAAAATTATTCATTACTACACAGGATTGGTCATGAAAGACAGTTCAAGTCACTGCAAGACTACTTCAAATCAATATGGAAATCTGCAGCATGGTTCAAACGATCCAGCCCCAGATCGCATGTAATGTGTCTCGAGCCCAGCGCTGCTGTAAACATTTTAACTAATGCCTCATTCTGATGGACGAGTTGTTAACTATCAGGAACACGTTTCACATTATCGTCTTACAATGGGTAGTAAAGGTATAGTCCAGTTAGAAATGAACAGCGCTCTCGTGTAAACAACTCGGGCGTGCCGAGATCCGGGCGCTCCAGTCAGCCTTGGTGCTTCTGCCCCCGTGCACCACGAAACTGTCTCACTGACCAAGTAAAGTTTTCATCTCGCTTATACAATAATGCAACGAGGCGCGAAGAGGCGAGCTAAGCGTTGCTCTAATGGTTAGTAATTCGCCTGACCATGCTAATAAAGAAAAGAAGAGCAGGAAAGATGTTCACACACCACATTATTAGTGTGATATCAGGTCGCGTTTATTCCGTAAGTACATGAGTGTATTATTAAGTACATGATGTACTTTGTATATATTAAGTAAATGAATGTTCACTCATAAATGCAGTTTTGATGTTAAAGCTCGTTCTTTGATCGTTTCATTGTAATTGAGCTTTAGTGTTAAATGGTATTCTTCATATGGTCGCCTAACTTCAATTTGAATAAGACACCTCACAACGTTGATAATTGTTTAAATTTAATCAACAACAATTGCTGACAGATGTTACTAATTAAAAAGTCGAAAATGAATGCGGTCAGTGAGCCCGCGCCGAGCCGCAGCTCGCACACCCGGCGGACTCAGCTCAAAACGATCTTCTCTGCAATTATCATAAATGTACAATTGACAATATAATTATTCTATACAACTGCTGTGCAAATACTTCAAACAGAGCGTCCGGGTTTAACTACACATTGTATTCGGTTCTTTATTACTTTATTATACTTCACAAATTTTCGCTTCTTTTATTTTCCAGTGTTTAGTTTTACTTTTTATTATATTTCTTATATTTAACAGTTAAAATGTTTGGTATAGCGCTGCTATAGTATATTCCTTTACATGTGCTATTAAAGTAATATACGTTTAAAAATTATTGAGATCGTCGCCATTATCCCTTGTGCCCATGGCAGCATTCAAATCTTGCTACACCATATGCTGTCTTCAGTAAACTTCATTCAGGTAATCGTGATACCTCAGCGAGTCCCGACTAACCGCTGTCTTTTCGTGTAGACCGACCTCTTCTGTTTGCCATTCGTGGATCGACAGATTTGGTTTGTTCGCTCCCTCTACAACTTTATGGTTTTAATTGTAGTGGTACAGATTCGTAACGAATTTATCAATTGTGAGCTAGGATACTTTTAAACAATATCGATTTATTTAGTTCAAACTAAAACATAAACTTGACTAAAACGATATAATCGGTCACAGAATGAGATTGCTCCCATAGGGCACCGAAAACTCTTCGTTACTTTTACGAAGATGTAGTAACATGGACATTCATTGTTTGATTTCGGAATGACATAAATGGCAGTGTTTCGATAATGTAGAAGTTTTTCGTACCCGTTCTTACCCCCTCCGATGACCTCATAGTCATTGCCGCCATCCGACGCGTCATTTATATATATTTATCTATGTATATAATAGGTTGTTCGGAAAGTCATTTCGTTTTTTCCCGTCAGAGGACTTAATTACGTTTTTTCGAAACCAACTTCACACTTAAGCCGCATAACCATTATATGTCTTGAGAGCTGATATTGCCTTTCATACTTATGTATTTATTATTATATACCTTACATACTGATATTGTCTTTCATGTTCCCCAAAAAAAACGAAATGACTTTCCGAACAACCCAATATTTAATTACACCCCTTTCTCTTCCCTCATAGCACTATCCAACTCTTCAACCTTTCTACATCCAATATTTTCTGAACTTTCTCCTCCCTCTCATACATAGTACTTTATCTACATGTATATGTATATATTTAATTTTTATGTTTTTCTTGCTCAGTTCTTTTTCGGTTTTCATATTTTGTGTTCATTTATTGTTTTGGTTTAATTTTAAGTTAATCTCATTTTTGGTTGCTTTTCTTCTTTTTCTTTTTATTATTATTTTAGCTCGCGGATACCGGATCCGCGACTCCTGAGTCAGATGAAGCCGCTATGGTTGTCAATAAAACTGCGGCACAAACATCATAAAAACCCGTTCTTATTTGCTTATTGTATACAACGAATTGTTTTAACCTTTAAAATCAGTGTAATATGCATTTAAGCTAATTGTATAGAAATAATTTTGAGAATAAAAGAAACCGTATGTCTTCTCATTCGAATAGATCTATGCCTGGGATATTAGGTATGGGAGTAAATTGATGAATGAGAGCGCGGAAAGTACATATGAAAAAGAAAAAATTATAGAATACCTCCATGAGTCGTTTCAGAGGAACAATGCTTAAATAAAGAGTAATAAAATCATTTTCAAAGTGTTCTCACGAATTATCTTAAGATAATTTTATTTTCAGAGAAAAAAATGTTGCAGTTTCAATCGGAACAAAATAATTAATTTGTTACAACATAAATATCTTCACCAGACTTATATATTGTCACGTTACTTATAATGTCAAAGTCAAGTTGTTTTTCCTTCAAAGCTATTTACGAAAGGAAAAAGATATTATAAACATTATTTGTTTTGATATTATATTATTTGTTTAACTTTTAATTTATATGTATATATTTGTGTATATGAAGACGAAATGCAAAATATAACAACAACTTTTTTAAAAAGTACTGCACAAATGTTGCTAAAAGTAAATAATAAACGTTCCGTTCATTAGCATATAATTAAAATTAAATTTCAAAATTTAATATTTAAACTCATTAGCCAGGTTTGTGTCGAAACGGAACGTTGTTTTCCATGATGGCAGTTGTGTGATGTTTTGTTTTTTTTTTTATTAAACAATCCATTTAAACAGCAGTGGTCGTGTGACGGTGTGATGTATTCGGAATAAATTAAAATAAATGGATAAAGTAGCATTCAATGTTTAGTATGACAAATGGTAAGGGAAGGACGTGGGTGTAGTAACATGCCGTGCGAGAGCTGCGCCGTTCAGTTCAGTGTGTTTAGGCGAAAACGGGCCTGTTCCGAATGTGAGCGATACTACTGTGGAGGATGTCTCCGTCGCGGCGGAGGCTTCATGTGCGCTCCCTGCAGGGTGCTCTCGACGCGGCCACTCTTGCGACATGCTATCACCCACTTGAAAGTTCGAGACTTGCAATGCTTTTTGCAACGCCAGAATGTTTCCACGCGCGGCTGTGTAGGTACGTAAACATTTTAAACTATGCTGAGAAAATGCTTCTCGAATGATCCTTAAGGTAAAAATGTTGATATAGTTTATTTGATCTTCCACCTACACTTAGATTTTGGGTAAAATTTTACGATCCAGTCGATTTTTCTCAAACACTGCTCATCATAAATAACATATATGAATAACATCAGAAACATTTAAAAATCACAAGGCTATTTATTGGAATGACAATGTAGTAAATTGGTTTGATTAGATATCTACTAATAGAAGTTTATGTGTACCAATATGAAAAAAGGTTTTTATTTCCCCTAAATATATTTTATTTTAAAGCTTGTTCCTTAATTCAATTCATTTAAAGTTATTATATTAAATCAAAAATGGCCTAAAAATTATAGTTTTCTATATCTACTGAAATAAAAGTATTACATGATGAGACAAAACAAAATTTTCATCAAATCAATATAATGAAAAAATTAGAACTTATTATGATAATTGTATAAATACTTAATGAAATGTTAAATAGTTAGGAGATCAAAATGTTATAACATTATCTTTCTATTTTATATACTCTTTTAATATACAAACAACAAAATTTATTTCTTTAAAAAACATGTCTATTAGACTTAACAATTTTTGTAAAATTTGTGTTGTTAACATTTTGTTGACAATATTATAATATCCCTGTGTTTCTAATTCGTAGTCATCATCTTTAATATAAATATCATATGAAATATTATATTACATCATGAATTTCTTGGTGTCCAAATACTGAACTGCTGCCACTTAAGAGCATTACTAAATTTAAAATAACTATAATCACTTAGAACAATTTTGCAAAAAAAAAAAATTTAACTTTCCTGTGAAAGCATTACAAAACAACTTATTAACTACATTGGTAAAACTTGAACTTAATTTCATATGATGATGAGTGACAATCACACTTCATGGTAGTGATATGTGCTTGTCTAGAATATTCTCTGATATGTTGTCTTACACAAGTGATGGGTGTACATATTCTGCTATACAATTATCTAATTTATGAATGTCATTTACAAGATCTACTGTTGTTTGCTTTGTGTGCATAATTCTGAGATTGTCCTTTTACTAAATTTTGGTTTATAGCAATGTTAGTAAATTAAAATGATTGTTATTTTTTGAGTTATAGATGTATTATTATTATTTTTTGAGTATTATTATATTATTAGTTTTTGAGTTATGTATGTAGATGTAAGACCGTAACAAAGGAATTGGTGGAAAGAAAGAAAATGGTTGATAGAGATGAATTTGAAAGAAGGTTATCTGATGACTTCCGGACGTACATTAAGTTCTTCTGGAAGGCCATAAGAATAGCCAGAGCTAATAATACAAGCTCACATGGCGAAATCAGGAACCAGAACGGAAGCTTTGTGGCAGGTGAAGAATGTATACTAAAGAGGTGGAAGGAATATTCTGAAAGTTTATTCGAGAAAGAGGATATGCATGTGCCAAACCCCGGTAGGGGTCAAACTGAGAGTGGGGATGAAAGTAATATTAGTATGAAAGAGATTTTAAATGCAATGAATAGTATGAAGTTGGGTAAGGCTGCAGGATATGATAGGATTACGGTTGAGATGCTGAGAGCTGGACAGGGCGTGGTAGCTAGTCAGCTGTACTACCTTTTCAATCTTTGTTGGAGGAGCAGCAAAGTGCCAGATGACTGGTGCAAAGCAATAATCGTTCCGGTATATAATGGAAAAGGGTCACAGCAAGACTGTAAAAACTATCGTGGCATTAGCTAATTGAGCGTCGTCGGCAAACTGTATGCAAAGATACTGATTAAAAGAGTGATGAATGAAACTGAAGAGAAAATTTGGGATGTACAAGCAGGATTTAGAAGTGGAATGGGATGCATGGACCAGGTCTTTTCCCTACGTAGCATAACCGAAAAATGTTTGGCACATAGCCAAAAGGTCTATTGCGCGTTCGTAGATTTGGAAAAAGCCTATGACAGAGTGGTGAGGAATGAATTGTGGTCCATATTGTCTGCTTATGGAGTAAACAGCACGCTGATACGAGCGTTGAAATCACTTTATGGGGGTTCTAGTGCTTGTGTCAGGATAAACGGAGCTTACTCAGACTGGTTTAGCATCCAGAAGGGTGTTAGACAGGGATGTGTGGCCTCGCCGTGGTTGTTTAACCTATTTTTAGACAATTGCTTGAAAGATTTGAAAGATAGTGATTATGGACTAAGAATGAATGAGTTGACCGTCAAGTGCCTCCTATACGCTGATGATCAAGTTTTATTATCATCATCGGAGAGGGAGTTGCAAGCGATGGTCGACATGGTGCATGGAGCTTTAACAAGCAAAGGAATGAAAGTGAATGTAAGCAAGACGAAAGTAATGGTTTTTGAAAGAGAAGAATGTATGACAAACTGTGACATTGTGATTGAGGGACAAAAAGTGGAACAAGTGAAAGAATTTGTATATCTGGGTTCACAGTTTACGAGAGATGGCAAGTGTGATGATGATATTGAAAGTATAATTGAGTTTTAAAAGGGAATCAAGTCAATGGGGCACTTCATAACATTATGAATAGCCGGAACATTTCACAAAGAGCACAACTGGCTGTGCATAGAGGCGTGTTGGTCCCCATACTGATGTATGGTAGTGAATGTTGGGTATGGCAGAAGAAACATAAAAGTAAGATTAATGCTGTGGAGATGAGAAGCCTGAGAAGTATAACTGGAGTGAAACGGATGGACAAAGTGAGGAACAGTGTGATAAGGAAGCGGTGCGGCGTGGTTGAAGATGTAGTGACAAGGATAGAGAAAGGGATGCTTAGATGGTTCGGCCATGTCGAAAGAATGGATGAAAGAAGATTGACGAAAGAAATATACAAGGTAAGAATGATTGGAAAAATAAGTGCAGGCCGACCTAGGCGGACATATTCCGATCAAATCGGAGATGTCCTAAAGAAAGGCCGGATCAAAAGCACACGCAACAGACGAGCGTGCATGAAGACGCTTATGAAAGTGGAGGAAGCAAGATAGCTGTGCCAGGATCGTAGCAGGTGGAGAGAGGTGGTCTCTGCCTACCCCACTGGGAACGAGGCGGGATATATATGTATACGTATGTATGTATAGATGTATGTATAAAATGTTATAATATTTTTTTGATATGTTCACATGTTGCAAAGTATATGGTAAAACACTAGTTATATGAGTAAAAAAAATTGTTAACACATTCCGTGCCAAGCCCGTTTTACCTGTAGTTCAGGCTATTTCATGTTTTGACTAAAGATGGATGTATTATCACATCATATTCACAATTATTAAACTTGTGTTGTATTCTATACTTCATCTTGTATAATGCTTCATTGTTTAGGTGGAAATATAATTTATAGAATTATATTTGTAATGAAATATGTTATGTATGTATAGCACAGTGAATAAAAATGACTGTGCACCACTGGTGGTGCATGTGGCATAGAACATGTTAAATATAATGCAATCATGTAATTTAAAATTTGTTGCATAACATTGTAAATCATTGGCTTTCTAATGTTTATGAGCAAAATGTAAACACTACCTTGCGCCCTCTTTGCATAGTACTGTAGCTTGTGAAATTACAGCATTCATAAAACTACTTGAAGTGACACTAACATATTTTTTGCAAGATAATTTTTCCATTACGAATAAATTGTTCAAAACTTAAATATCATGTTTGAAGGACAAGTTTTATCTTATTGAGGTAATTGTATTAGACTCATTAGAGTTGCTGGTCCTACTGATAATATTTCATTACAGAAACATTTTAGAGGAAGTACCCAGCACATTATTTATCTAAGTACAACTGTTAGGAATCATAATAATTATTTCTAATACAAATATTGTTACTTAAAATGATGGTAAACATTTGTATCCTGATTATGATTGTAATTAGAATCCAAAGGGTCAGTTTGTAGTGTCCTAATAACAGCTCTTTACTTACTTTAAATAAACGTTTACATGTTACATCATTGCTAATGATAAAAAACAATTATAAAAAAAAAGTTGATGAATCTTTTAGTCCATTTTAGTAAATAATTTCTTGATCAGGTTTATTATTTATGATTAAAATTGTTTAAATACATACATTTTATTGATTTCTATCTGATCAGCTGGATAATACCCACTGCTGTCCATAGATCTCCCTAAGGACCTCCATGCCGATCAGTCCTGTGCATTTATTTGTGTAGTTAAAGTAATCTCTGCAACTTTACTCACAACTTCTTACAGAGAAGGAGGAGCTGGTGAACCTGTGCGTGTCTCACGTGAACAGCGCCGCGTACAGGCGACGCGGGCCACGTGCCGGCGCCTTCAGCACGCTTAAAGGCCTCACCAACAATATCAACGACTTCCTCAACTCAGCCTTTGACATTCGCATGCCCCAGGACGAACCGCACTCCCGCAGTGAGACACTACTGTTGTTTGTTGTCTCCAAGCATCTCCATTCACCCATACACCATAAAGCTTGAATGCAATACTGATACCCTTTGCAAAGAATATCCTTAAGTGATATAACATCCAACCATTGTGAGTCAGCGACTTGTGAAGATGGCTGCACCTTATTTAGATGAAATATTAAAATATAACTTTGTTTGATATAATTAAAGCAAAGTTTGAACTATATCCCATATTCACAAAACATGGCTAGAGACTGCACCTCCTATGTGAGCAGAAACTTCAACACCCACAAGTTTATTATCACTTATGATGTGAAATTGTAGCCGAGTGTTATTATTAATTTGGGTTAATGGCGTTTCCTTATACATTTCGCCAATGTCAAGTGTGTATAATACTCTGCTTTATAAAGCTGGCTTCGTGAATGAGCGAGGTCACAGATTGTAACCAAGAATTAAGTGCGTAGCTAAGTATGTTTGATGATAGGATTGTTGTTGATGTACCTAAAACAAATAAGATTCACAAAATATATATACAGGTGTTAGTTGGTTAAAAGACAGATAAACTACCACTTAATATTCTTCTTCCTCCTGCCCTTTTCCCAGCTATGTGAGGTCAGCACAGTATGTACTTCTCTTCCATATCACTCTATCAGCCGTCAGATCTAAATTCACACTCTTCTTACTTATGTCATCTTACATACAATCCATCCATACTTTTTTAGGTCCTCCTCTACCCTTATAACCATCCACTTTCATTCTCATTACTTTCTTAGTTATATGTCCTTCATCCCTCCGCATAACATACCCGTACCAGGCTAACCTTTTGCTCCTCAATTTCTCTGTCACTGGAGCAACTTTCAGACTTTCTCTAATATACTCATTCTTAATTTTATCCATCCTCGTCACACCGCACATGCATCTTAACATGCGCATCTTAGCCACATGTAATCTCCTTTCATCCGAACCATTGGTGGCCCAACACTCAGCTCCATACAATAGGACAGGTCTAACGACCGACTCGTAGATCTGTCCCGTAAGTTTAAGGGGCACTCGTGAAACACAAGTCGTCCCAGTAACCTGTCGCCATTTCATCCATCCTGCACTTATTCGGCTTCTCACATCTCGATCAAAGTCGCCGTCGCATTGTATGAGTGAACCTAGTTACTTGAAATCGGAGCAGGTTGGTAGGGATGCACCATTTAAGGCGA
This sequence comes from Troides helena, assembly GCA_029286815.1. Taxonomy (NCBI): domain Eukaryota; kingdom Metazoa; phylum Arthropoda; class Insecta; order Lepidoptera; family Papilionidae; genus Troides; species Troides helena. The sequence continues at coordinate 13,685,180 of JAGSMV010000009.1, read as the reverse complement.
TGGGAGAAAAGCTGGTGGAATCACCGAAGTCACAGAACAAATGTTCAGCTTTGGTCCTGCTGATCTTGAGCCCAGCCTTTAATTTATTTCGCCATTTTTCCAACCTGCTCTGCACCTCGTGTTCATCTCGCCGACGTGCACGATGTCGTCGGCAAAAAGTATTCACGAGGATGCCTCCTTCTGTATGTCTGATGTCAGTGCATCCATTGCCAGGAGGAAGAGATACGGACTTAATACCCACCGCTGGTGTAGGCCTACCAAGACATCGAAACTGTCTGGTTAATCTAGAATCTAATACAACACCAAGAGACTTCACATTGTCTACAACCGTAAACTTTTGTTAATCGCAAGATATTGAAATGTCAGGATAAGATCTGGACCGAGAGAAAACAACCACATTGCTTTTAGGGATAGATAGGGTCAAACTGTGGTCTCAGAGATTATCTTGGAGATAGCTAATAGCTGAATTTAGGCGAGAAGGGGCCTCGTCAATATTCTTAGAAGAAAGGTAGAGTGCGAGATCATCAGCTTATTGCAGAATTTGACAAAAGGAATTAACCGAAACCTCTATATCGTACGTGTAAATACTGTAAAGTAACGGGCTAAGAACTGACCCTTGGGGAAGCCCCTTCCACAGCCGTCTGGGAGTTAAAGAATAATTTGAAGCATGAATCGATAGGAATCTAGGAGACAGGAGATTAAAAATTTTGTTTACAATCTTTACAGGAATACTCAGCGGGAGCATTTTCTGCCTGAGCACTGGAAGAAGAACATTGTCATACGCAGTTGAGACATCCAGAAAAACACCTATTAAAGACTCATTTTTAGAGAAGGAAATACGATTGTCTGTTAGAAATATGCTTAAAATATACATAGTGCTAAAACCTTTTCGGAATCCAAACTGAGATTTAGCTAATATTTTCCTATTTTATACAATCCATTCCAAACGGCTCCTAACTAAATGTTTCAATATCTTAGCCTTTGTACAGGTCAAAGCGATTGACCGATAGCTAGAAGGGTCAGAGCTGAGCTTTCCAGGTTTTAGACTAGGGATGACAATCTGAGTCCTTAATACGTCAGGTTGAATTCCAGATAAAAATATATTATTAAGAATGGAAAGGAATACCTGTTTTACAGAGTTACTGCTTTTGGAAATAAAAGAATATGGAATCCCATCAATTCCTGGGGACGAATCATTTAAACTCTCCAAGACAAAGGAGACTCAAAATCATCAGTGGATTTAGAGGATGAAAGGGAGGAAAAGTTTCTTCCAGGAAGGTACAGAAGTAGGGGCTAACCTACAAGAAAAATGTTTAATCCAGTCAGATGCATCGTTAGATGAGGTGACAAGAGCAGAAACAGAGCAGCGATATTGTCTTATATTCTCCCAGACTTTAGAAGGAGGAGTGATAGGAGAAGGCTCCCCGCAAATAAGCAACCAACCAGATCTTTTCTTTTCTGATAAAAATCTTAGTCTTGGCAGCAATTCTCTGGTAAGAGATGAAATTTTCCGAACTCATAGCAACTGCAATAAGCATCCTCTGCTTCTGATCTGTTCTGGCAAACTTGAGTGCACTCCGAATCCCACCACGTGGGAGAAGGGATTTTAAATCTAGCAGTGTATATGAGACGGATAGAATTAGCAGCAGAAGAAAGAAGAGCGTTTCAAAAACACACATAAGAAGAAAGGACATTGCCAGGTTTAATCAAAGGAATATTCATTATTTCTTGATCTAAATGGGATCTGAATTGTGACCAATCAGCTTTGTGAATAATAAATTTTAAGAGAGGTGGAAAGTAAGCAGTAGGAATAGAATTAAGGGAATCTGGAATTAACAGAATGATAGTAAAGTAATCACTACCGTGAATGGAAGAAAAGACAAAGAGAGGCTAAAAGCCAAGAAAAGAGAAGTTAAAGAAAGGTCCACAGCAGTGTTTGGATTCTGAGATGGGGAGGAAAGAAATTTTATTAACTCTAACAGCAACAGCAAAAACACTATTCCTGTAAGAAGGAAGGGAGATTTGTTTAAATATCACATTTCTAGATACTAAAATAGCACAACCAGCATAACCATCTGACCTATCGTCCCGGAAACATGAGAAACCCGGGATCCTAAAGTTGGTTCCGGACTTAAGCCATGTCTCCTGGACAGCAAAGATAGAAGGTTTGTATTTATTAATAAGAGTGATGATATCATTCTTCTTGTGACGGATGCTGTGAGAATTCCATTGTAGGAATTTGAGCATTTTTATAGTTTATAAAGCTCAGTAAGTTTAGATGCGACATTGTTCGGTAGTTTAGAGTCTCCACAGCGGGATAATATATTTAAAATTGTAGAAAGGCAGAGTTCCAGGAGATTATCATTGGCAGATACACCATTTGAAGGATAGGCACTCCCATTAGGGAGACTAGAAGGGGAGTACTAATGATAGCTTGCCTATCATAATCTGGACTGGATGCCGGAGCTGGAGGGGATTTTTGGGTAAAATAAGTAACTGTACGAGATTGAACTGGGTTATGGCATGGGTGTGGGGAAAATATTGGGGTAAGGTTTAGAAAGATTAAGTGGCAAAAAGGGGGGAGGGGGAATTACGAGAAATATCTGCAAAAGATCTTCTAACTTGTGGATACCTGACTGATGCTTCGTTGTATGACCATCACCAGTTTGATAGATTTCTGTCTAGAATGTTACCTAAGCAAGTCAAACAGGTAGGTATATGAGATAAACTATTACATTCAATACCAGAGTGAGATTTCGCACAGATAAAATAACGCGTTTTTGATCGGCATTGCGTAGCAATATGCCCAAACCTGCAGCAATTATTACATTGAATAGTTGGTAAAATATATGTCTAAATTGAGAGGGAAGTTTAAAAACAGTACACCCTATCTGGAAGCTTTTGGCCAATAAATGATAGAACAACTGTCGGAGTTGAAGTCTAAATAGAAGTGTTATTTTAAGTTGACTTTTTATTGAGCCGCCGGGCTCTGATTACACGTCCAAAACCATCAGGAACTTCGAAGAAACTAATTCCTCTGGGGTCCACTCTACTGGAGCGCATCTTACAATACCCACGCGGGCACGTAGCTGCGGCAATACCTGGGTGATCTAAGAAAGAATTTGCGGCAACGGCAGTTTTAAATTCAACTGAGACACGGTTTCGGCTGATACGTTTAACGCCGTCTTTAGCAACATCCTTGATTTTGTTGCGGTGTAGGAAGTGGCCAAACTTAATTGGGCGAAGTGTAGCACTAGACGAAGACTCGCAATCTTTGCTTACATGAATCAGAAAAGTAGCAAAATCCTAACACCGTTTTCTGTTACCCTCGTATTCTGGTAAAGTATATGATACACGGACTGAATAGATCCGATTGCTTGTGCGGCTGTGGTTTACTTTGGAGGAAGAGAGAAATAATCGGAATTTGGAGGAGTTTGTCGTTTCCTAGAAGGATGGATCACCTCCGTGTCCACTGGGATTGGAGAATTAGATGAATCAGGGATATAACCTCCCCCGAGATCGAGGGGTGGGGGTAGAGGGGGATCTGGTTTCAACGCCGTTCATAATTCTATTTACACTAAACTACTATATAACATTTACAAATAGGAAAACACACTTATTACTCACATAGCTACTAATTAGATAATCAACAGGGAATAAAACCCAATAAAACACCCGAAAAATAAGTGAAAAAGACGGAAATGCCCAAAACACACACACACTCAAGCACTCGACCACCTTTGACAGCCTAGCCGAGTGTTATCACAACATTTCTGTTATAAAGTTAGAAAAAAATACTTGTCATTATTTTTAATTATGATCAAGTTAGACCAAAGATTGAACGTTATTCTTCTAACATGAGAATATATTCAGCTATCATTTAGCAGGATGATGAGACCTGAAATGTTTCTAATGCCTTGTTTTCTATGAACAGGCGTTTGATTGGCCTTCGAGTGAATGAGGTTATCGTGATTTTAAAAAAAATAATGTGTTAACAGGCAGCTGCTTCAACTCCACGCATGTGCACGTGCATACGCAGCACCGCCCGGCGCCCACTCCCACGTCCGCCACCGCGCCCTCGCCCGCGCCCAGCACCAACATCACGATCAATATCACCGATCGTCGCTTCACACCAACACCAGGTGACCGTTCATTATCATCAGTTAATAACAACTTAAAATGTTAAATTGTGAACGAAGTGAAATTACTGAGTAGAGCGGACTTCTCATCCTTTATTTGACTCACATTTTTGGTCCAGATGTTCTATATTTAATGGCATTAATGCGAACTTGTATTCAGGAGGTGAACGCGACGTGCGGCCCGAGCCACCCGAACCATCCGCTCCAACCGCACCATCTGCGCCGCCGGAGCCGCCCTTTGCGGAGCGCAGCGCGGGGACAGGCCTGACGCGCAGCGACTCGGCGGGAAGCGCGCGCGTCGACACCGCCGACTGCTACGAGATCGAGGATCTGGATGACGCAGGCTGGGAGTTCGTCACCACGCCAGCAGACCCGCTGCCCAATGGTTACTCTACTCATACTAACACCCGAAATACTTTCGGATAGTCGGATACATCACAGATGGTACTCGTACTCTGTTATATTACGGGCCGGCGTTAATTACTGTCGCAACCTACACCACCCACCACAACGCGTCGGTGGTGCAGTTCATTATTAGATCTCATGTGGCAATGTACCATGTAATCAACATGTTTCAGATTCTGAGGTGCTGCTCGCGACACCGGAGGGTAACCAGCAGACATTCATCGCCGCAGCGGCCGCAGAAATCGCTTCAAGTGATGGCACTCAAGAGTCCGAAGTCACATGCACCCAGCGTGCTCCTCAAGGGTCTGATGTCACATGCTCCCAGCATGTTACTCAAGGTTCCGAGGATGCGTGCTCTCGGAGTGGTCGTCAAGGTCCCGGAACACGTTTGGGCGCAGCGGTTGCCACAACCCCGCAACGTGCCGCCTCCGAGATGGAGTTGCACCGCCCTTCCTCAGCGGACACAGACACGGCGAGCTTGCAGGACGAACCACTCATGGACCGAGGATCCGGTTGGTGTAACATTTCTATATGATTAATGAAAGCTTATTAACAAAGCCCTTTTTTAGCTTAAGTTTATATTGGTAATGACTCGACTAAATATTAACGGTAGGTCTCTGTTGCCGGAGACCGTCTAGGTCGGTACCACCGCAGCGCTTGCTTCTGTTGCACAACGGTAGTGTCCAAACATTGCTGTGTTCCAGTTTACATAGTGTTTTAGCGAGTGCTATTACTGGGGTAACGAGGCCTCGTGCACCTCAAAGCGATGAGCGCAATGCGAGAGCGCAGTGTTTATCAAATGTCACGTTATTATGTATAGGCGTATCACTTACCATCAGGTGAACGTCAGACTCCTCTCGTCGCTTAATAGAAAAAACAAAAATAAACGTAATTTATACTTGTATATGGTTAAAGAAACACGTCATAATAATTACCACTAGAACTTTTTTTTAAGGTAATATAAATTTTTATTATATTAGAAATCTATTGTACGATTTTCTAGACCCTGGGCAGCCCATATGCTTGGAGCGGCTGAACGAGGCGGGGCTGGATGCGCTGAGCGTACGCCAGCTGAAGGAGTTGCTGCGGCGCAATCGCGTCGAGTTCCGCGGCTGCCTCGAGCGCGCCGACCTCCTGCAGCGCGCGCGCACGCTCTGCAAGAACAACGCGCAGCTGCAACAAGGTCGGTCGATTCCAGTACAGCCGCATCACCAACACTGCACCACAACAACATCAATACCAACATCAACTTATGTGATGCGAACAATGGTTACCGTAACAGCTGTTGACGTCATGCACTGAACGCGACAGCGCCCGTTATTAACGGTGAAGTAAATACTACTCCAGCACTGCACACCAAATGCCGTGGTGGTAACAAGTAGCAAGCTGCCGTTACTTTGCCTGGTGCACAACCACCCTGGAACATTATATATTTTTTCTTTACATAACTAATGTTTTTAAAAATAATCGACATCTATTATTAACAAATGTTGGATTGATCGGCAGACATAGACAGCCTGCCGATCGAGGAGTGCTGCAAGATCTGTATGGCGGCGCCTCTGGAGTGCGTGTTGCTGGAGTGCGGGCACATCGCCGCCTGCACCGCCTGCTCTAAGCAGCTGGCCGAGTGCCCCATCTGCCGGCAGTACGTGGTGCGCGCCGTGCGCTTCTTCCGCTCCTGAACGTGCCGCAGCGCTTCGCTGCTGTGAGACGCTTCCGGCGCCCGAAGAATGTCTCGTATCGGCTCCACTTATCACGATCATGTCAAGTTGTAGGCGACACACAGCTGTCGACATTACTCCGTTCGTTGTCGTCAAGTGCGCGCGCGAATGAGCGCACACGCAATAGATAAGTCCGCGTACACACACATGAGCAAACGCGCGTGTGTGTGTGCGTGTGCGTTTGGTTGCTTAGTCTGGTTGAAGCCGTTTGTTATGCGAACGGTCTGCCGCGGTATGTGCTGCATGTGCTGCTATCACTTGTTTGTTAACTTAGTTGCAAACAAGGTGACGTAAGGAAACGGAAGCGCTATCCGTCACGCGCACGTTCACGTTCACATCATTTATTGTTTTGCGTACTGCAGTTTATAAATTGCGCGCGCGTGTGTGTGTGAATGTTAGTTTTGTTGCGAGACGTCAAAACGAACAAATGTTTCCGTTCACAAGCGGCTCGCTTCCGCTCTTATATGAAATAATATTTTCCTTAAAATATAATCAACTAGATGAAATATAAGGCGGATGTGTTAAGAGAAATTAATTTCCGGAGACTTCAATAAATGAATTATAATCGTAATATACAACACAATTTCACTTAATGACTGTATCGTGTTAATATTATAACGTTGTTCACGTGTGCCGACGCGACGCGACGCGCCGTGCTGGTGGCGTGCACTTGCTCCGGTGCACGCGCACTTTGTGATTGTTCTGCGGGCGCGCGCGTCGCGGTCCCCGAATGAAATCGTTTACGAGTTACACGAATCAAATTACCAGTAACGCTACTAGTGTCGTTTCGCCTGACATTCCACCCACTGACATCTGCATGTGTAGTAATCGTAAATCTCTCCCCCTGGCCCGTGCCGTGCCGTACCGTGCCGTGCCTGCAACCGGAAGTACTTGCTATTGTAGAGTAGCAGACATTTTTTAATTGTATAATGTTAATTTGTTACAGTTTAAGTCAAATTTGATTTATTTTAAAGAAATTGACTAAATTAAAATTTATCAATTATGGTTTTTAAATTTCCCACCACGCTGGACCAATGCGCATTGGTGGGAGCCAGAGCCGCTTTTGTTGATTAGCAGAATGTACCACGAGCTCATTATTTTGGCTTGGGTCTCGTGTTTTGTTGTGCGCATGCCCTTACACCTTTATGTTGGCGTGACACATTAGCTTTGTAAATAAAATATCGTTGGTATTTTTATATTTCAATGTTTTTACGGAGCCTAGAGGACGGTGTGTAAAGGTAGGGGCGAGACTGAACGGGCGCGGGTGGTGCTGCGCTCATTGCAGCGGAATATTCAATCAGCGCCCCAGCACTCGACGCACCGCCGCCGCCACCGCCCCTACACGCTAATGGTGAATGTTCGTGTATAGGTTTATAGTAATATGATTACTTTTCCTAGGAATCAATGTAGTTTGCGCGTGGGCCGCGCCCCCGTGTACTGACTGTACTCGTACCGTATCCGTATCCGCTGCGACCGCCCTGCTATATACAGCAGTACGCGTTGCATAGGGGTGGCGTGGTGCGGAGCGTCACCCTTCCGCCCCGTGGCGTTCCGCCCCTATCAGTCCGCGGCACTATTAATATACTCGTACAGAAGTTACACTGATGTTTCATTTGTTCCCCGCCTGCCGACGGTCGCAGGGCCCTCGTGTATTAGATTCTCATTTACAGTATTTAATTTACAATCGACTGCCAACACCAACCGTCGACACGAACAGCGCTTTTACGCGCATTTACTTGTAAATAACTGCGCTCGTTGTCAATGTGAGATATTTGATGGTATCAGAGAGCGACAGAAGCAGTACTAAACGGCCGCATTTGATACTCTTCATCATCAGCCGGTAGACGTCCACTGCTGGGCATAGGTCAGATACTCAGTAACGCACAAGGTGTGTGACGTAAACAGCGTTTGTTTGCTTGAATAAATTCCAACAAAGTGACATAGCCTGTCGGTTCTGTTACTCCATTAAATAAAGGTTCTCACCCGGCTGCCTCTAACTGGGAGAAGATTAAACTTTCTCGTTTTGCTCTTGTATTTGTGCAAGTGATTACTGCAGTAAACTATTAGTCTTCCATCTACCAGCGTTAGTGTTGTGCTAGCACTATCTCTAGAATGAAAATATATATATATATTTTAAACAACCGCAACAGAAAAGGATAAGACTTTATTTACAAACATAAAAATATTCTTTATTGTAATAACAAAAAGGTTTTGATTTAGTTTGAAACAAACTCAAAGAGCAACAAGGTTACAGCCGCGGGCCGAGCGCGCGACGCACGGCGACGCAGTAGGTATACGGAGTACGTATTATAGCAACTTATTTTATAATAAATCATTCCGCTCCTGTAACAATCACATCACGTTGGTGACGAGCCCAGCGCGGAGTCAGTCCCGGCCGACGCTGTGCGTGCTGGCCGGGGGGTCGACGCGCAGCACGCTGCCGGCGGGCGTGAAGTAGCCCTCGTAGTGCACCACGTCGGGGGTCGTGTCGTAGTGGTAGTGGCCTCCATCGCCGTGCGCGCTGAACCCGTGGAAGTGCTGCACGCGCAAATCCAGTCCCTGCAAATTTAACCGCGATGAATTTATTCAATAAGTCGATGAATCACTGGAGCCCTTGGATGTCTTTGACTGAAGCCTAAAACCTCTGCATCTGGACGATAAAGTGAGTGCGGCAGGTACGAAATGGTCTCGTATTTCATTTCAGTACTTTTTTTTAACTTGTAGCATGTGTTTTAACTAAAACGTATCTTTGAATGCCTTCCCGGTACAGCAAAAAAGCTCCTCGGCATTTAAGTGTAAGAGACAACGACTACGACATAAGGACAGAGGTTGCTCCGTGCGGTCTCCGATGGTGAAAGCGTTTCCGTGATACATCCTTAGTCGCACGAGGGGTTCCCCGCGGGTGAAGGCCAGTAGTAGTGGGTGTGGGTACGCACGAGGTCACCGGTGACGAGCGTGCCGACATGTGTCAGCGGCGCGCGCATCTCGAAGTAGTGCAACCAGCGGTCCACGTCCGAGTCGGTGCACAGCGCGGTGCTGGAGAAGTCCGGCATCACGTGGTGCTTCACGCGCCCCTCGCGCAGCACGAACGCGCCGCCCAGACCTGTGCCGCCGCGCAGACAAATGCACACCTTCATTATCCTGATCTTTTTTTTGCGTTATTTGTCAGTAGCGATTATTGTCATTAAATAAATATATAGGAGGAAATAACAAGTTAACGACCTCCCACACGAGAGCGAGAGGGAAACTGCCCTCACATCCAGTTCATAATTAATGAAATGCAGAGCCCGTGCAGACCGGAGAGTTCATTATAAGTTCAAGTACATTGTTTTCATTAAGTGTATGTGTATATAAATATATACACACGTAGTATTATACATACAAGGCCGCCCGGAGAGATTTGCGGAAAAAAGGTTTATACTATATGTAAGTGACTGGCCACTTGTGATAAAGTTAGTAAGTTAGTTTTTAGTTTCTCAAAACTTTCAGAGTGTCCCGCGTATATATATATATATATATAAAAATTCCTTAATCATGCATCTACATCAGTGACACTTCTATCTTGACTTCGTACAAGAGGCGCGAGGAGTGGTCACTGCCACCTAACTCACCGACCACTCGCTCCCCGTAGTGCCTCTTCAACGTCTCCCGTATCGCGGTGATGAAGTTCGCATCGCCAATTCGCTTCTTTGCGACCACTTTCAGCACCTGGTAGAATTTATTACGTCATTAATCACGTCAGATACAGTTTACAGTCTATAGTATAGTTTTCATCTGCAGTCACTGAATTTCCCATTTTCATGAAGGAACATCAACAGTTAGTTGATCCTGTTAGAGGTTCAAACTCTACAGGTGGAAGTGCCCACCTTCCCCGGCGCCCCGTCGCTGAGCAGGTAGTTGCCGAGCAGCGCCGTGCGGGTCTCGGTGTCCGGCAGCCGGCGCTGCAGGTAGCCGCCGTTGCCCTTGGCCGCGCCCACCGGCTCCACGCTCACCACGCGCGTGCCCTGCTCCACCGCGCCGTCCTTCACGCGCAGGTTGATGATGCCCTGGTAATGAAGATAACATCAATGAAAATTTATCACAATTGTTTAGGTTTCAAAGAGAAAAATATAAAAATGAGCACGTGCAATCATGATAACATTGTTCAGCTGCTTGAAGAAGGTGATGATGGAAAACATCTCAAAAACATTTCAAGTTGATAAATAGCACGAGCGGGCACCGCGTGCAGATCCTCACCTCGCAGTTGACGCCGATGTACGGCCAGGGCCCCGCGCCGGCGCCGGCCAGGTGCGCGGGGTCTCGCCGCAGGTGCCGCAGCAGCGCCGCCAGGTCGTACACCTTGTCGCGCTGCACCAGCGGCACCAGGTACGGCGGCCCGCCGATCTCCACCAGCTTGGCATTGCCGGTCAGACCTGCAGCCGCATATTGTCTCTCGTCACCAGTAAACGTCCACTGACCGATATGTCAGTGTCAGTATCCGCTGATGATCTGTTGTAATACTTTTAATTATGGTTCACTGTTACGCAGCGGCCGCGCCGTACTCCCTGACCATTAAACTTTCCATTCGATGCAATAACATTGTTTTAATGTTTCTTTTGCCTTAACCTGTTAACCGAGCAAGACGTATAAATACGTCAAACGGAAACAATAGCAAGTACCGGAAGGACATATAAATACGTCTTGCAAATTCCAAAACCTTGCACCCTGGAACGGTCGGGTGGAAATATGAAATTACGTTCTTCGGGCGTGACGTACTGATACGTCCTGGTGAAAGAGTTTCCGTTCACCGCGCCGCGTGACCGGGCCGCCTCTCCTGTCCAGACGGTGCAGCAGGCCATTGGGGCCAGCAGGCAGCGTCCGTTGCATCAGTTGACCCTTTTTTTGTTTGAATAAATGTTGAGTCGACAAGCAGACGGAATTGGATACGTATGCGCCTAGGAATCGAACTGGATACCAGTACGGGTTGTTATCATTAAATCATCACAATGTATTTGCGCAGTAAAGTGCAGTGCAAATGGCGATAAGGCGGCGCGGCTCCCGTGCGCGCGCGCACCGGCACCGCGCCGCGCCGCGTCGCGCCGCGCTGCGCCGGGGCGACGCTTATCAGCGTTATCAGGCGCGTTACGCAACCAGCGCCCGCGCCGCTTATCGGAAGCGCCGGCGTTGTGACGTTGTTCTCGTATATTATTATGTAAGCAAATAATGATATCGTTAAATTGATGGTATTTTAAGCGCTCGTGTCACAGGTCATCCAGATTAAACACACCATCAGCCGATAGACGAACGCTGTGACACATAGGCCTCTCATGAACATTATCCGTCACCAGATTGTCGGTGTGCCTCATGCAAAGGTTTGCAGCGACACGTCTTCACGGCCGCCACTCCCTCGATAACATTAAATCATGCCGTGGTACAGTTACGTGATCTGACGACAACTCGGTGAACAGGTAGAGTCAATTAAATTGCATCAGACCTACCAAATGTTTTATATAATGTGATGACATCTTTAATTTGATCAGAGCCCACTGCGACAGCCTGTAGTCAAGAATTAAGAGGTTCTTGTGAAAACAGATTTTGAGAGCACGTGGTAATGCACAACGGAACGAGCCACTGGAAGATCGAATTGGTCGCATGCTGAACGGAGTTGTCCGTGTACTGACCTGGCGCTGTGAGGTCGTACGGCTGCTGCCTGAGGTCCGGGCTCGCCTCCACCGTCACGCTGACCGTCGCGAACGTGTCCCGCAGCCCGCGCGACAACACTGCACCAACGCTCCCCGTTAATACTGCGCGCTCGCCATATGCATACTCATTTTCACACGGTGAAACCTCCAACTGTACAGGACTTGCATCCGGTTGTGTTACACTTGCTAATAACGACGAGGTGTTAGGATGTTCACACTACATCGTGATCATCGTTTCTGATATGAAGAGTCTCGTCACTTCAACAATTTCATAGGTTACAGCGCCATTCGAGCAGCCGCACAGTTTCGTAGCTCGTGACCATTACTTATTTCATTTGGTAAGAAAAAGAAAACAATATGGTTTTAGAAGAAAAAAGATGACAACAGCTTCACTTAGGAACCATTCAGGTAGATGTAAATAAACCCTGCCAAAATCGAAGTCAAACTGATGTAGTACGCGTGGCCGAGTGCTCACCTTCAGCCAACTCCTCCAGCGGCGGCGCGTGCAGAGGTTTCTCCGTGATCGGCACCGCGCTGTAGTCTACCGACGCCATGCTGCAACATTCGTTTGATAAATGAAAAAATTGCATAACTGGATGAGATCCGCTTCCGTTAAGCTATACTTCAATATCAAAATACTCAAAAGTATATAGGAAAATAAATATATCACTGTTAAATGTGTGATACTCAGTCATCTATCTCGTTAAGTAGAGACTGATTAATAATATTTCAAATAACAATAGGCACTTACATTATTTACGAGTAATATTGAAATAAACAGCCCGCTCACTGTTACTTCTACCGGGACTAAGTGCCTTCTCTCAGAAACGTCTACCCACCACCTTGCTTAAAAGATTACATTCACGTAACGATGAAACTGAATTTCAGGAACGAAGGGTTTCAACTATGGAAGACATGTAAAATAATGTGATATATTATCTCTATCTTAAAATGCGAGCTGCTTTTCAATACTAAAAACGGAGCTTAATAAACTTTATTTTACGTTTCACTTAGAATAAAATGGAAGACATCTAAGTTGTAAAAATACAATTTTAAATGTTTATTGGCGTTAAATTGAGACTGCGTCCGGTCGCCGCGGCGGCTTACCCCGTGCTGCCGGTCGCGACCGAGGCCGAGTCGGCGGCCAGCGGACAAATACAAATTAAATATATCACAAGCGCCGGACGTCTTACGGGAGTCACCATGTGCCCAATAGTTATTTAACGAGTTAAAGAATCGATAAAACTTTATCTCTAGGTCAAAAGTCAGGGCGCTAAGGCCGAGTTACTTACGCGGATGGTGCTGCGCATGCGCTGCGTGCGCACGGCCCACCGTCCCGCGCGGAATGTCGCGTGCTGCGACTGCCCACTCTCGTTCAGTTATTACACAAACACACAAGCACATTACCACTTGTCTTGTAACCTGCTGATCCCTGTTTCACTCCGCGGCCACATGTTTCAGAACCCGGATAGTGTTTAACTTTTTTCGAATGCACTCAAGTTCATATCAATATTGTGCGCAAAAGCTGCGTTCATAACAATTAGTGTGGGCCGCTGTCATCACGTGAAAGTTGTGCGAGTACTTTGGGCGAGCGCGATTCGCTGTGCACGACCCGGCTGTCACTTAGCCGAGTGTGAAATTAAAGTCTAGTGTTATAGCCGGTTTAAGATAAAAACCTATGTTCTATTTAACGCATTGCCACCATAAATGGGTTGTTATTACTTTAACTTGAGTTATTCTCACAGCACGACTGAGATCCAAGCAAGTTTTACTCGTTTTATTTATATATAATATAATATAATGCGATTATAAATTTTGATATTTGTTACGAACTTGACTAAAGATTTATTTTTTATTATGAAGTTTGCGCCGCCAGTTACTTTGACAATCATAGTGACGTCATCGGACTCGGGGCTCGCCGAACTGGTATCCACGAGCTAAATTTACTAAAGTCAAGTGCGAAAGTGGAAAAGTGCGAAGTCAAGCTAATGACTTCGCACTTTATCGTTAACAGTAATACCGCGTCACTAAACTTTGGGTGGTTTTGGCAAAATACAGGTAGCACTGCGTCTCTCCGCACGCCGCTGCGGCCCGAAGACCTCACTGCTTCATGAGCCACCAGACATTCGAGCGACGGGTCGCTCCCATTGCCACATTACGTCAGTAATCTTCTGGGCTTTTATTACTTGGTGCGGCGCAATTGCCACTTATATGTAACTGTATAAGCGGCGCGGCCCGGCTTCGCACGGGTGCAATGCTGATGACAAATATACCTACTACACAATATCTTTATATACAATGTTCACGAACAAACATGTTTTCCTTAGATGTTACTCTTGAAAGAGCGACATACACACATACAGACATACACACGGCCACGTGAAAAACACTCAACGTTTAAATGTAAGCCTGTGACCTTAAAAGTTTGAACCTGCCATTTATTAATGGTCGTTGCAAAAGATATCTTTACCGGAAATTGTAAGCGTTTAAATTGGAACGGTAAATCCGTTCGTATCAGGGGAATTCGGGGAGTCAATACATGTTCTCCGGTACTACATCCGGTGAGTATTGTGCACTCTATTATGAAAGTTTTTAGTGATTTTACTAGCAAACGCGTGCCGTTGCAAAGTTTAGGTGGATTCAGTTTTCTTAATAAAATAACAGGACAACCCTGCTTTCAACACTATTGCATGAGGAGGGAGTCCAGACGGGTTCAAAGAATTAAGAAATTCCGTAGGAAAATGAACAGCTTCTTCCAAATCGAGAACAGTATCGACCGAGTAGTATATTTGCGTCGGCGCATCGATCTTTGAAAGAATCAAGTTATTTACCTTATCTACTTGTTCGTTAGTTGGTGACAGAATCGCTCTTTATTTAAACCAAGATCATGTTATCAATATCTGGATAGACATTGTTGACCAACTCTTGGATGTTGTCTATTAAAACACAAAGGTTTTCTACGTTCATCCTTCCATCACTTTGTGGTAACTCTCCATTGCCAACTTTTAGCAGCATCTCTGAAAAAGCCTGTTCTCACGTGAAGACAATAAAATCCTCATGTTGGTTTTAAGCTCTAATCTATTGACATGAGGCCAAAGGTTAGATCTTTTTAGGGAAGCCTTTATCAACACGTGTTCGTCGAGTTGCAACTGGTAGGATTTGACGAGTCTCCTGAGAATAGAATTGTACATCCACCCATAGGTGAATTTTTGCTGCGCAAATCGCATTGTCCTATCCAGTGCTTCCACAGACGTCTTGTTCGTCGTGGTGGCTTCGTCCCAGACTATTAATGAGCAGTCACGCATCAATTTTCCTGTATTGCTCTGTTTAGAAACACTACAGACGCTGTTATTATCACCGGTGGCAATTTTCATCGGGAGCTTGAATGCAGTGTGCGGTCCGGCCTCCTTCTAAAAGCGTAGCGGCAATGCCGGATGATGCGACAGCTAATGCAATATTTCCGGTAGAACTCACTTTGGTTAAAAGCAAATTGATTAAAAATGTTTTTGCTTTACCTCCTGGGGCATCAAGGAAAAATATTTTCAATCAACCATTATGTCCCTACATTTTAAATCCGTAATATCTTCGAAAACATTCATCCAAATGACACGCTGCAAAGAGCCACATTGATCTATATTAAATGCACAATGTATTTAAGGTACTTAATTGGATAAGTATTAATGATGCATTGCTTAAAATTGCTTGGTAAAGAAGCTATCATTTCTCGTAAAAACTATAAAGGATATAAATGGTTATTGTGGGTTATCCCTAAGAGATAGATATATACCATTGCGGACTTTTTTGTAGACCTTTTTAAGGTGTACAATATTGTAGTACATTATTTTGATCTATCTCGTAGCGCTGAGCCAGCGTTTGCAATATAAGCGCAAATAAAATTGTTTATTTACGACATCTCATTAGAAACCTCGAAAACTATCAGTGTTCCTCTATTACATTATGCATGCATCATACGTATAATCCTTCCTTAAGGATCACAGAATCTTTTTATAAAAATCGCATCAAAATCCGTTGCGTAGTTTTAAAGATTTAAGCATACATAGGGACCGACAGACAGCGAAAGCGACTTTGTTATATTCTATGTATTGATACGACCTAACGACCTAACCTAATTATAATAATCTCTAGTTATTTAAAAGGAAAACCGCTTCACTTTCATGCTGTGCTCGTACATCGATATAATGTAGCGGTGATATGATTGCAAGATATATATTAAACTTAATAAATACTGTAACTTATATTTACTTGGCGGTAAAGACAGGCGCTGCGGTGCCGTTCATTCCGGATACTATAACATTACCACCATATAGACGACGATAGAAATGATTTGAGGATATAACGGAGTGGAGCGCGCTCGGATACCTTACGTTGGGGACTGGTTAGTGTCCTTAGACTGAACAATGCATGTAACAAACTTCTATTTGAAAGCGGTACCTCGTGATGAAAGAAACAACAGGAGTGTACAAAATAAAAATGCAGTTTTAGGAAAATATTACTTTATTGTACAGTGTCATGATCAAGTAAGAACAGGCAAACGATTGCTCCTGGCCGCGCGCAATACTCAAGTTGTACGCAAGAGTAACCGCAAACCTCGCACACACGCCGCAGCTCCGCCTGCGGCACACATTACTTGCTTCCCGAGTTCAATTGATTTTTAAAATTACTCTCATCAGCCATAGCCCATGCTGAACGAGATCGAACGCGCTGATGAACGTGAGGCTGCAGCGCGCGGCTGGGTAACCTAACCAGCGATCCATAGAGAGGTATCTTACAATTTGATCGCGTGCATCCGCGCGTGCGTTGTGTTGTTTAATTCCGCCCGGCCGGAGCGGCTGAGGTGTAGTCAAATGTAATTAAAATAATCAATAGAGCTGATCTAAAACTATAAACTATTCCCTAGTTTTCATCTGCCTGTGAGCATACATGCTATGTTTCTGACGCGCGTGTCTGTGTGAGGCTACTTGAATAGCCATTTACCGCTACAGCCAGCTGCGCGCGTTGTGACCTCACGGGAAGCACAATGGAACATATCGAACATACAATGCAGCGTATGAGCGTCTGTAGCTATCGCAGCACGCAACGAACCGCGTATATCTATATGTATATATATATATATATAAACAACTGAAACACGATCACCCCTCGTTTAATAGGAAAACACTTTGGTAAAATTAAAAGCTACAAATCACATAAACCAATCGGCCATCACGCATTAACCAACCTTTATTACGAAGGTTTCAACCATTACTAAATACGAACTTAACTGTAGATCAGTAAATAAATATTGTTGCAATAAATAGTTAACGATAACGCAGCGCATGCGTCAATAACACCAAACAAATAAATTAACCGTACAACAAGGGAAACCTTAAAGCACGCGACGCCGGCCGCGTCGCCGCGCACGCGCAGTGCGCGCGCAGCGCCCCGCTGCTAGTGCGCGCCCCGCCGCCTCACCACGTGACGCGTTGTGCGTTACTCCTGTAACACTGCAGCCACACTACAACTTGACCACTGACATCGTACGTAGACGACCGTAAACCTTCCACTGCAGGTCACTCCATGAAAATAACGAAATAACTATATATATATATATATATATATAATTCCACTCCATTAGACCCCTGACCCTGACCCCGTAACGGATGTAAACTTAATAACATGGAAAATGTAACGGAGTGCAGTCGGTAAGGAGAGAGCAGCGTCGCGTCACAATTAAGTTACAACTAGAAGTTTAGAGCAGAGCGGGCTGCAGCGCCTGGCCCGCGTGAGCTCGTGTACATAAGGTACATGCAACGAATACAACAGCTTCATATTTTATCATGTCATCATTGTAATGGAATGCATTATCTTATTATATACAAAACGAACGGTAGGATGTTTACACAGCATGTCACTGCCGAAACGGCATCGCTTTGAGATATCGCAAATGGTCCGTTCGTGCACACAAGCAGTTTCATCATATGCAGAGCCCTTTAAGCCGGAATAAATAGGTCCTGTGTCGGTAGTCCATCGGGATGGTCCTGCCGAAATATTATTGAATGTCAACTTTAGACGATTTATTGAGTCTGCAACAAAAATAGCTGCAAGGAAGCTTGGAGTCGTTGCCAAAGTACGATAATTCACCCCGGGGCAGCTTCTGACGCAGGCAGCCGGCCGTGGATGGAGCACGGCGGCCACACCTGCGCAGGTCGCAGCTACTGCCAAATATGGACTGTCTACTTTGGACGCGGTAGAGAGACGCGCCGTAAGGATAGTCGGTAACCATGACCTGGCAAATACTAAACTTAACTTGCCTCTCAGTGTTTAACCGAATACTATTCTGAGAGTGTGCCCCGGAACTATATGATTTGATTCCGGCATCGCCCGTCGACCACCGGACGTACAGACACACCGCGTGCATCCATCCTCACGTTGTTGAGGTCCCGCGCATTAGGATCGAAGCGCTTCTTAATGCGAACAGCGAAGGATTGGCACAGTCTGCCGGCGCCAGTGTTTCAGTCCAGGTATGACGTAGGGATCTTTAAGAGAAGGGTGTAATAGGGTACTTCGACGCTAGTGCGCTATAGAATAAAATAAATACTCGGCTGCTGCATCGTTGTGTAGTTAGCAACGAACAATTTAGTCAACAACTGTACTAAAGATATTCCAGCTTCTCTTCAGTCAATCAAATCGTAACTCAGTCTGTGAACGACCACAACAGACGTATGTAATCATCGTAAACGTTTGCCATGAGCCACGCACGCTTGCAATCTGCTGCGGACTGGCCGCAGCCAGGTCATCATTTGAGCAGGCGCTCAGGCAGCTCAGTGCGGACGTAGTAAACAAAATATAGAACACAGCGCGACATTAGGTTTATGCACATATGTGGGCACCAGCACATGGTACATATAATCTTTGTACTTAGTATATTAATCAGTTTAAATTTATGAGGATGCGAAACTAAACCATGCGGAATCGGATCAAGCGTGAACAGGTGTCGCCCGGTGTGCTACGAACGAGTCGCGCTCGCGTCGCCCAACGACTAAATGTCCGCGTGCGGCTGCAGCGTGTGCGTAAGGTCGCGATGCAGCTGGCGCGCGTGCGCGGCGGTGCGGGCGAGCCACGCGGCCAGATCGCCGCTGTCACATTGCACGCGCGGTCTGCGCACCGCTTCGCCTCCGCCTCCGCCGCCGCCCGCGCCCGTTGCAGCTCCAGCGCCCGCGCCTGCGCCTGCGCCGCCCGCGCCCGCGCCGCCGCGGACGCACAACTCCACCAGGTGCGCGCCGTCCGCAAATACCGCCGCGCACGACACCAGGTTACTGTGTACATAATACCGTATCAACATTACTTCAAATTAACAAAAACCAGACCGACATGTAATAATCGAAAATAAATATAATTTATTTATTTACCTGAGGTGCGTTTCCATGACGACCTGCGGCGTGTCGTGCTTGCAGGTGAAAATCCTGAGGTAGGTGTCCGTGAGGAGCGCGCGGATGTCGTGTGGCGGCCCGCGCACCGGCCGATAAGCCAAGAAGCGTTCCGGGTGTGCGTGTGCGTGCGCAGGCGCCGGCGCGAGCGCGTGCAGCAGCTGCGCACCGCGTGCAGCCAGCGGGCAGTAGCGCAACAGCGCGGCGGAGTGTGGCGCCGGCCGGGGGACGCGCATGCGCAGCGGCAGCGCGCGACCCGAACGCGCACTGGATTCGCGCACGGCCGCGGCAGCGGACGCCGCTAGGTCCAGAACGCCGATCACCGGTTTGGTTACTGTGCCCACCAAACCCTTGCCCACGCCGGTGACGAACCCGCCCAGCCCCTCCTGCGTCGCGCCCTCGTAACTGTGTTTCACGAGCGATGTCATCCCACCTGCGGCACAGGATACGATCTTATACACTACTGTCCATCACAAAAGTACAAAAAAACGCAATCGTACCGTACCGAGCAGCCCGAGCCCGAGGCCGCGCAGCCCGGCCGCGAGGTGTGCGCCCGCGGCCGCGCTGCGGATGCGTCGCCTCGTCTCCTCGTGCGCCTCATCACCGACCACGCGCTCAAGCCCGTCGCCCAGCGACTCTACAAGAACGTTATAGCGGTGCATTTAAACAAAACAATTTGTAATTAAGATAAATAAAACAACTTTGTATAACGAACATGGACGGCGGGATATTACCTGTAACTTTGGCGGCAGAATTGGAGATGCCGTGGGTGACATTTTTGACGAGCGCGCCGACGTTGCCTTCGAGGAGCAGCCCTGACACTCCCTCCGACACATCCGCCACGAAGCCCAAAGGATTGCCCAGGAAGTCCACCGAGCCCAAAATCTTCGCTGCTTGCCATTTCAGCTCCTGCGCAAGGTAATTAATACCTATTGACTTAAGCGCACCGTTAAATATTTCTCAAACGAGATCACAAAAGTTTAAATTATCAGGTTTCAAAGTCTGCGCATTGCCCGGCGCACACACCGGCGCTGATCGTGTGCTGCGAGTAGATCATATAGATCATGTAGACCGAGTGGAGATGTACTAACGTCCTTGAAGTGTTGCAGAGCGTGGCGCGCGAGGCACGCGGCGGTGTCGAACGCGTGCGCGCGCACGAACGGTTCCAGCTCGACCGCCGCGTGCTCGAAGCGGATTAACGTCAGCCCCAGCCGTTTCTTCAGCGCACTCAGCTCCGGCTCCAGCTTGCTCGCCGTGTACATCGACAGGCGGATCTGCATACCACGCGTTGATATTCAAAACTCACATTACATTCGGATCTATAAATTATCTCACGCGTACTTAAAGATGAATAAAGAACAGATGACATATCGCTCTGTATGTGTACTTCGGGTGCGTATGTACGTGTGCATGCGCGGAAGTGTACGTTTACGTGCACACCTGACTGGGGATCAGCTTAATGAGCGCGAAGTAGTATCTGGTAGCGTGCAGCGCGGTGAGCTCGTGCAGCACACGCCGTGTCTCGTATTCCACTTCGTCAGGTTGTTCAGCCGCCACCTCACCGCCATGCCACTGCTCCGCCCATGACCACAGCAGTAAGATCAGCCTGCACGGTGCACACGTTTATATTTAGTAAAGAATTTTCTTACGATTGCAATTATTTACTACAAATAAAATTTTGTACCATTGAATTTCTATTTTATTGAAGATTGATACAGAACTTCTCGCCGCTATAGCAGCAAGAAGAAACTCTTCATGATCATAAAATAAGCGGTTGCGGTGCGCGGTTACCTCTCTTCGAGACGCACGGAGACCGGGCGCAGCGCGAGTACGAGGTGTCGGAAGTAGTGCGCGTTGTAGCGCGGTTCCGGCGCAGGCAGCAACTCGGCCGCCGCGTGCAGGGCCGCGCCCGACGCGCCCCCGCCGCCCGCGTACAACAGCGGAGTCGCCGCGCCCACCAGCTAATTATTGCACCAAGAATAACATGTACATCATATTTAACCTATTTCTATCTACATCCTGACTTCCTGTCCCTTGTATGGAAGGGAAAGGATGGAATGTGAAGTGAAGATGGAGAAGAAGATAGATAGCGGAGTCATCGCCTCTCTGATGAGTGAGGACGAAAGTCGAACCACATTTCTGGGGTATTGTAGAAGAATCATAGCGAAAGTCATAGATAGAAATAAGACATAAAACAAAAAATTAAAAATAAAAACAAAATTGTAAATAAAAAATTATAGAAAATGTTAAAAGAAAGAAAATGAAAAACAAGGAGGAGAGAAAAATATGCTACAAAAAAGGGATGATCTTTTCAGGTATATCCCCGAACGAGTGCGAGGAGCCACACAGAGAGGAGGGATGAAAGAAGGAAATAGAATGGAGAATGAAAGTGAAGTATGATTTCTGAGCAGAGTATGCTGAGTCAGTATGCTCTTCTGAGCAGAGTATGAAAGATGAAAAGAATGAAAGATAGATATGAGAAGACAGATAAAGACAAATGGAAAAATGTTAAAACGAAATTGAAATTGTAAATGTAACATGGTAAAGTCAAAAATGTAAAAAGATGGTAAATGAATGTAAGATATAACATGGTGGTAAATGAATAAACCTGCGAAATAAAGGCCCCGAGCCACAACACGTGGGGGGACTTATTTAAAAAAAAACCTATTTCTATCATATTGTACTACGTTTATTTGTCGATCGGTTGAATCATTTCATATTAAAGTTAACCCTTAAATGCATAAAGTAGTAAAACTGCAACATACCATTCAAACGACCATAAAATTATTTGTATGAGTTCAATGCATGCTGTTGCAGGATTATTACTATATATATGCATAAAATCATGCATTTAAGGGTTAAGGATAATGGATAATGGAAACCAAGGGAAAACATACGATACCATAGAGGTCTATATAGTGTATAATTTGATTCGTACTCTGTACCTCATTATGGGATAATGTGCACAACACATGAACGGGCGCTCGAAATATTTGTACGAGTAGACGTTCGGGCAATGCTCTAGCCAGGAGGGATGAGTGTGTGAGTGTTCTAAGTGTCGGCGACCTGGTTGTCCCACTGCAGCGTGTCGATGGAGAGCGCGGCCAGGGCAGCGCGCGGCGTGCGCGCCAACTCCAGCCGCAGCCCGCCGCACAGCGCGTACACGAGCTCGGCGGCCGGCGCGCCGCCCACCAGCGACACGCCAAGTCCCCCCAGCGACAGGCGCACTCCCCACTCGCCGCACCCAGCGCTCTCACGCGAAGCGCATTCCTCATCTTCGTCGCCTTCGATGCGGCCCGAATCCTGAATTATATAACTTAGGTTAATGTTGATAAAACAAAGTTTCAGGTGTTGCTAGAAAGACAGTCGTCTAGTTAAAAACACCATCGCGGCGTATAACTATACCACCCCCGACAGTGTTCTACAAAATGTACAAGCAGTGAACATTCACATTATTGGATATATCATTATATTTGAATACAATAAAGTGATTTCAAATTATTTTATCTTTAAAGCTATAAGTGCAATGTAGCATCATATAAACATCTGTACTAGTTACATAATCATAAATCCAGCTGTATATATATTACATACCTAAATACTAAACTAAACTATATAAACACTAAACACGAGTAAAAAACTAAATAACAAACTGCGAGCTCAACTGCAGCGGTTACACACCGGATCTTCGTGGTCTTGTATGCGTACGAGGCGCGTAGGCCCCGCGGCGCGTAGCGATACGTCCAGGCGCCCGCAGCCGGGCCGCAGCGAGTGCCAACTGACCGCCTGGGTGGCAGGCAGGCCGCCATCCGCGCGCCCGCCCGGCAGCCCCAACACCACTCTTGCACCTACCACGTTGCATCCAGTAACAATTGTGAGAACCAGCATTGAAGCAAGATTACAAGAGGACTACTAATTGCACGTAAGTGTAAATAATCGTTTAGACAGCTATAAGTAAGCCATAAATTAGTATTTTGAATGAAGAGTGTCTCTGGTGATTAATTATACTGATTTTTCCATTTAATAAATGTACGCTGAACAGCGTGGCGTACCGGGAACGAGAGGTACGAGGGCGGAGTGCGTCACGTGCGCGGCGTGCGAGTCTGGCTGCACGCAAAGGTTGGCATGCGCGCATGCCATCCGGCCAGGTGACACCAGACGCCACGTCTGCGTGGAGCGCCGCCGCGGGTCTGCACGCCGTAGCACTAACGCCGACGCAACGCCCGGCCGCGGCGCTGCTTCTTCGATATCCAGCACCTGCCATAAAGAACAGTGCTGCACATTCTCATCTCTCTATTCTATACTTCGCTTGAAAGCAACAAACACTTAAAGTATTTATATACCTGGAGAAAATATTTTTTTTACTCATCTCAAGTATTGTTGTTCAAGATTTTCTAAAAAGGTTTATGTTTACTTGCGATGCGATGGCACAGGTACAGGGCTGATGAACTCACCATGGCATGCGGAGAGAGCGCTGCATCGTCCGCCAATGCGGCGTCAGTGGGCTGCGGCGGCGAGCTGCCCTCGTGCACCAGCTGACCGCCCGCTGCACGCCGCCACAGCTGTGATCTGGGCACGGACACATAGCCGTTAACTCAGTTACGGCAATACTGCCACATAATCAGAACAATAAATTATTTTCATCTTGCTTCGAAATGTTTATTGAAAATGATTATATCATCACGTTTACTCCAACAGTGTCGTCAAAATATTGTATGCTGTGTATAATTAAAATATATAACATATTGTACATATCACCCATCTTAGTTACAAATAAAAGAATATTCTGTGGTCCACGTACCGATCGCCGTATCTCTTACGCGCGAGGAAGACGCGCGCGCTGCCCGGCGGCACCTCCAGCACCAGCACACTGTCGTCGTCTGTCGAAATTTGCTTACCAGCGGTCGACATGCTGTTTTCTCTGATGAAGACAAATATTTTTTTAACATACAATAAGTTCAGTTCACTTTAAATAAAAAGCACCAAATAATATAATACGTAGATACCTATTGCTCGTGGCAGGGAATGCGACGTACAGGAAGTTCTGGTAGAGCAGGCGGTGCGCATGCGGGCCAGCATCGAGCGGCAGCACGAGCCGCGGCCCGCCTGGCGCACGTAACGCTAAAGCGTTCGCTCCTTCCGGCTCCGGCAGCGCCCAGCACGCACGTGCACCGGCCCCCACCACGCACTCTTCCACGCAACCCACCTGTACGCAACACACTGCACTTAGAATATTTTTACTTTACATTACATACATTCGAACCTTAAAAATTAAATGAATGTAGCAGTCAATCTGTATAAATCGTACAGTTAGAAGTTCTAACGAGTACCTGGTGGAACATGATGGCGACGGCCGAGTAGTTGTCGATGCGGATGGGAGGTGGTGCGCATTCGGCGTCGGTTAGCACCACCAGCAGGGTGGCACCCTGCGGCACCACCTCCACACGCAGCAGCACGTACGAGCCTCCGCTCTCTCTGCAATGTGTACAGTAACACAATAAATTCCAAAGTCCTATACAAATTTGATGCGAAAAATTTCAAAGACCTTGCCAGTTACAGTAACAGCACGTAAACACTTGTGTGTGCGTGTGTAACAAATTGATACATGTTGAATTAAACTCATTACCTGCAACCTATGTGCAAGCTGCGCGGCTTGTCTATGCGGAAGCCCCCGGACCACGCGGTTTGGGGGCGCGCGTGAGTGCGCAATTCATGCGGCAGCACTCGCACGCATAGCAGTTGCTCGCGTTCGTGGCGCGCCCAATGCCAGGGTAGGTGGCAGCCCGCCACTGCTGCCACATGCGTCGCGCTCGCGCCCGGGTCGCTCTGTGATGTCATAGTGTACAAAAATTTTAATTGTGATAAAAGTGAACCACCAATGTTCTTTTACAATTATTTACAATTTTGACAATAGTTCACAGTGAGCCTGTGATTTATTAATAAATTTAATTAATTGTTACTTCCACATCAAACTGTTTATCAAACAATGAGCTTACGAGCGTGGTGGCAGTGCACTTCTGCGCAAACTGCAGATGGCGCGAAGTATTGTTGTGCAGCTGATAGCGCGGCGTGAGCGTCACGATATTGGTGCGCCGGTAGCGGCCGCGGCCTGCGCGCACCGCCACGCCCACTGCGAATGTGCGCTCACCGCTAGTGGTCGCACCCGCAGCCGCCCCAGCCGCCCCTCCGGTCGCCCCGCGAGCCTCCAGCCTCTTCACCGTCACGCCAGGACCCAACCCGAACGGGGAGCACCACTGGACGCAAAATTCATTCATCTTTTATTGTGGTGAGTGTTGTGTATGTGTGAACCATGTTATAAGGCTTCTAGAAAAAGCTTCACGAATTATTACTGCAGTTTTTGTTAAAATGTTATTAAAATATGATGTCTGTATTATCTATGCCTATGTGTAATGATTAGAAAAAAATATATAGTCTATTCCCAATTTGCAACCAACGCGTTTCATTAGGTTATGGGCCTCACCTATTTTTGTTATTAAAAATAGTCTTGTTAGTTTTATCACGTGTGCAATCAAGAAAATAAACAAAAATTTTCTGTCGAACGCGCCAAAGTAAAAGGGCTTTTTGTGCATATAAAGGAAACAAAGACCACGAAAGAATTATGGACAAAATTGAAGACTTTGTTCGATAATTCAGGATTTTCGAGGAGAATTATAAAGTTTGTGCCTATGATCATGGCAATTGAGCATTCCGGGATCTAAATCTCCGCAGACTCCATAAAAACAAAGTTGATAGACATGGAAAATGCAGATTATAAAATGGAGGGTAGTTGTACCCCAGCAATAATTGCACGCAGTTGGCAGAAAAAAAAACTTGGTAAAGTTGGCAGCACTGGCAAACACGGCGGCCCGATTCCGCATCTCTATGCTTCGAATGCATTAATCCCAAATGTCAATGTCAAAACTATGAAAACAATAACGTGTTATAAACGCAAGCAAACTGGCCATTACCGTAATCAATGTCCATTATTAAACAAAGAAACAAACAAACGCTTTCAGCGTTGTTTTCTTTAGTGGGAAATTTAATAATAGCGACTGGTATATTGATTCTGGAGCCAGCATGCATATGACGACAAATGAAAGTTGGTTGACAAATAAGTTAAGTTCGTCAAAATTACCCGAAGTTATAATTGCAAATAAAATGAAAGTACCTGTACTTTGTTCCGGTGATGTGAAAATTACGTCCAGTTACGATTACGAAGTCATAGATTCAGTGGGGGAGTCAATGAAGGAATCTGTGGTGAAATTAGAATCTCTAAACAAGTCAAGTTCGAGAGACTCAGAGTATTTAGATGTCGAAGGTGAAAATATACAGTCTGAAGTATGTAATGATAGCTTTAGCGTCGAACAGGCAAGAAGAAACCCACAGAGTATGGAACACGCTCCGGAAACATCACAGATAGAGTCTGATATACCAGTTCCAATAGAAATAGCAGTTAAAAGACAAAGGAAGAAACCTGAGAGGTATGGCTTTGCTCATATGTGTGCTACAGCTACAGGAGATGACAGTTTGACATATGTAGAGGCTATCAGTGGTCCTGAGAAACAACAGTGGTTACAGGCGATGGCAGAGGAGCTACACTCATTCGAAGACAATCAAGTGTAGGATTGTAATTTAGCTGAAACTCGAATAGAGTGTAAGTTGAGTGTTGAAAAGTCCAATGTATGTGAAGATAAGTTACCCTATCAGAAACTAATAGGTAGTTTAATGTATTTAGCAGTACTAACTTGTCCTGATGTTGCTTATTCTGTGAGCTATTTAAGCCAATTTAACAATTGTTACTCTTATATACACTGGCATTATGCTAAAAGGATTTTAAAATATTTGTCTCAAACTAAAACATACTGTTTAAAATATTCTAGAGAAAATGCAGAGCTAGTAGGGTTTGTAGATGCTGACTGGGCTAATGATGCCATAGACAGACGCTCATACGCAGGTTTTTGTTTCACGAAATCAGGTGCTGCTATTTCATGGGAGAGCAAAAAGCAGGGAACAGTAGCTCTGAGCAGTTGTGAAGCTGAATATATGGCATTGTCGGAAGCATGTTGTGAGGCTATTTATTTCCAAACTCTAGAATTAGAAATTATTGGTTCCTGTAATCATATTATAACATACAATGACAGTCAGAGTGCATTGAAGCTGGCAAGTAATCATCAATCCCACAAATGTTCTAAACACATTGATGTGAGATGTGAGTTTTAAGTAATGAAATAATTGAAGCAAGATACTTGTCAACAGCCAACTTTCCGCTGACTTATTAACTAAAGCTCTACCAAGTGTTAAACACTATAAATTCATGAAAGCTCTTGGTATTGTTGATAGAGCAATATAATTATTATAATATTGGTTTTGATTACACATGTGTAGTTATGTCATCATATTGATGGAAAAGTTCATATTTTTATAAAGTGGGGGTGTTAAAATGTTAATAAAATGTGATGTCTGTATTATCTATGCCTATGTGTAATGATTAAAAAAAAATATATAGTCTATTCCCAATTTGCAACCGACGCTTTTCATTAGTTTTGTTGTATGGTGTAGACGGAACTTACCTCCGGGTTTGGCGCGATGCCGGTACCGAGGCGTGCGGCTACGGTAGGTCCGCCGTCAGAGTCTGCGAACGAGAATAGCAGCGGCGCGACCATGCGGGCCAGCTCGTGCTCAGCAAATTGCCCGGCCGCCTCGCTGGCGCCTCCCTCCGCGCGGAACACCAGCGGCAGTCCCGTGCGGTTCACCAGCCAGTACGCCGCAGATATAGATACCTGCGCCACAGCACCCACGTATTGATCAAAGCCTTAAAAATTAGTGGTGGTGGTGGAAAGTCTTTTAGAAACCTAACTGTTAATCTGCCACCATACATGTGAGAGCCGTAGTATTTTAGTTTTGGTACCTTGATTCCGTCAGTTTTTTTGACGCTGACACGAGCGTTGAGGTACAGCCGTCGGCCGCGCAGGTCGCGCAGCTTTAGACGCGCACTGAACGAACCGCCGCTGCCTCCCACGCCGGCCGTCCCTGCCGCACCGCCCACACTCAGCACTGACGACCATCCGAAACCTTCTAGCTTCACGCTCACCTCCACACCTTCCTCCACGTTAACCTGTGCAACGAAACGATAAATCGTCATGTATATCGAAATATTAAGTAAGTTTTGGCATTCGTTGCCTCAATAGTAACATTATTATTATAAGGTATTTGTTGTCGTACCTCGTGGAAGGGCTTGGTTTCGGCAGGCAATACCGTGCCGTCAAGATCCGCAGCACGATATTGTAACTCTAGCGGCAATAAGTTCTCTAAACGCAACGCCGGCACCAGCGTCAGCGTGTGCCCGGGCAGTGGTTCGCCGCGGTCCGGCGGAAAGCGCTCGCGGACTATCGCGCAGCAGAACCTGCACCACATGGGCCCACATTTAACTTTAACTAAAATGTCCTTAAATAAATCTTCATTGTTATTTTAGTCAATTAAAATCCACAGTTGCCCAAAATGTCCGCGTGAGGTGTTTCAATATTTCTACCATTAGGTGTGTTGTTTGGTAATCGTATGCATGGAGTACCTGTACACGTGAGTGGGCGGTGAGCGGCACTCGCAGTGAAACAGCGCCCGTTCGGCGCGCGCCTGGCGCCAGTCGAGCCGCGCCGGCGGCAGCGCGGGCGCGTGCGGTGCGCGAGGCGGCAGCGGACGCGCGCTGAGCGCAGCCGTGTGCGCGCTCAGCGGCACCGCCCACCGCCCGCCGGCCGCCACGCGCACCACGCGCCCCGCCGCGAGCTCGCCCGCGCGCATCGCGCCGCCCCACGCGCCTGGAACATCGACACGAAGCATCACTTGTGTGCTCACAGTGCTCCCATAAACAAATAACTCTCTAATTACTCTAATGATTCCCTTTGTGATTTCAATTGGTATATCACGTATTCATTTAAGCACTTTTATTGAACGACTTAATAATTAATCAGCAATGAAAATATGACTATACATAGCATATTTAAATAAAACGTATGAATTGTTATAAAAGATTATATTAGGACATTGATACTGTAATTTGACGTTTTGAAATCACTTAAAATACATTAATAAAATAATTTTAATAAGATGAATGAGGCCAAAACGCTGCGAGGTGCGCGTAATCTATTAACACGGTGATTGTTCTACATACACACTAATTAGCTATTCACAATTCCACGACATACTCATTGCTAATGCAATTGAATAAATTATAGAACACAAAATGATAATTTGAGTGTAATATTATTGTAATGATAATTCAACAGGTCAAATTGATAAATATGTAATTAATTATTACGCAGCGCCCGTACGTATTCAGAGGTAATAAATCGGCACAATTACGACACAAAGTGCTAGAAATGAGGTGACTACACGATGCGAGCGTACGCCCATTGATGAACGCATAGGTAAAACTACATGTAAATGTTTCGTAGGGGGCTAGGTGTCGCCTGTAGCGGTACCGCAGCGGGCAGCGAGCGTGCGGCACGCGTGCGGCGCGCCGGCGGCGGGCGCGCGGCTCGCGGGCAGCGCGTACGCGGCGCCCCGCCGCTGCAGCGCCGCGCACGCGTCGCGCAGCTGTCGCCGCGCCACCGCGCCGCTCGCCGCGAACGCGCCGCACGCTACCGTGCGCTCTACAATGCCCCACGGGTCGAGTTATTGCACCCAAATACAAACTCCTACATTGCACTGCATGCACAACTTTATATATAACTTGCACCTGAATCAACACAGGCGCCGTTGCAGCCCATTGGGGAAAGTGAATGCAGACATGCGTGTGCTCTGACCTGCGGCTGCAGCAGCAGCGGCGGCGGCGGCGGGTGCGGTTTCCACGCGCACCTCGACGGCGTGCGGCAACCGGTTGACCAGTTGCAGCGCAGAACGTACGGTTATAAGCTTGCGTGCGGAACCCTCTAGGGTCACTTCCAATACGAGTCGCGCCTCGGAGCCGCTCTGTACAAAAATTTTAATATTTCTCGTTTTTTCATAAGTATCGATAACTATAACAACATTTTTGTCATGTTAGGAGTAGGATACCTGATGCGTGACGGTGCGGAAAAACACGCCGACCTGGTCAACGCGCACGGGATCCGGCGGGGCCAAGCGGGCAGCCGCAGCGCGAGTCTGTGCAGCGCCGAGCGCGCGCGCCGCCGCCGCGTGCCGAACGAGAACGGCTCCGTCTCGCCCGCGCCCACCGACACCCACAGGTCGTCGGGCGCGGGCGGGCACCACTCGCACTCCACGTCTACCAGCCTATCAGCGACATAAGCTAAATTAACTTATACAAAAAATTGTATTCGGTCTAATACACGTGTGGACAACAAAGAGGCCGAGTTCGGTGTAAGCAACCAAATAACTGATTACATTGCAACGAACTAAATCTAATTAAGACGAAATTGATTATAGCTAACGAATAACGAAGATATTTTTACAAAAGATGAATTATTTAGACACATTGCATCACTATATATGTATATGTTGCAAAATTATGTATATCTGTCAAAATCTTTGGACGTATACTAAACCCAGTAAAATACACGATAGCAATACTGGAAATAAAAATAAGCTTAAGACGCGTTGTTTTATTCTGCACAAAAATAATGAAAAATTTGTGGTTCTCGGTGCGAGCATTTATAATAAAATATCATATAAGGTCATAAACTTGCCACTTCATGATTTCAAAGTTAACGTAAAAACTGTATTAATCAGTAAAGAATACTATAGCGTTGAATAGTAATAATAATGTGTGGAAATAAAACGCATTAATTCTTAAGTAATACGGAACAGCATGTTGGACTTTTTTGTTAAAAAAAATACAAGTGTGTATAGCACATCGAGTTTCTTGCGCCCTTTCTTCTCACGGAAAATTCTTATGCCAATGGATAGTAGGTTTTGACGTTCAATAAGTGAAGTCATATTCCGAAGTTAAATTAAAAAAATACTTTGATGTGAGGAAATGTTTCTGCTTATTAATCTAGAGGCCACAATGAAAATGATGCAAATTCACGAGGTGCACTAACTCTTCGGCAGTGGTGAGCAGCGTGGTGAACCAGAGCCGGTGCCCGGTGTGGTTGCGAAGCGCGTACGGCACGAAAGGCGTGCGCCGGCGGTGTCCCGCAGGGCTGCCCTTCGGCGACGGCTCCATGCTCCCCGCACACTCGGACTCACTCAGCTCCCCAGATTTCTACGATATACATACACACTAACATATTTGCGACGTTATTTGATAGTTTCAATAAAGGTCACAAAACACAGTTTAAATTATTGGTATTTATATACTTTAGTAAATCGTCTACTTATGTAGCGAACAATACGTTTCAAGCCATTGCTGACAAGTCTTGAAATAGTAATTTTTGATAAAGACATGTGAGGGTGCGGTCTGACCTCGCGGGCGGCAGCGCGCGCCGAGTGCGGCTGCGCGGCGAGCGCGTAGTAGTCCGCGCTCCAGTTTGCGCGCACGAGCCGGTACAACTGCAGCGCTGCAGCCGTCACATTAACGTCCAGTGTCTCCGCGCTGCTCACCTCCAGCTGCACGCGCCGCAGCGACAACGATGATGACAGTGTGTACTCCCAGCGCGTTTCGAACCTTTGGAACAAAAATTTGCAGGGATGGAAATTATGGGCTAATTGTCGAATCTGAATTGAGATTATATAATTTATTGAACCCAAATGCATCGGCAATTAAAATCATACCGTCATCCGGAAACGAATAAATTATAAAGTATAACATTTGGACTTTGAGGGCGCAAATAATTTGAAGACGAACATTTCTCTACTAACACATCCGTGTTATTTTTAGCTGCATTTCTCTAGATGGTTTATAACGTCTGCTAATCGCCACTGAATGCCGTCACTAAACTGCTTTAAGTAGCATTCAAAAGTGATTACTACCATTGCGATTTTTAAAATGAGGAAAAATATAAATTGTTAAAAGATGCCGAAAAGATCCAAAAATAAGCACCGCCAAGGCTCAAGCGAGGGCTCCCAGGTGGAGAGTGTGCGATTGTAGTAGTCGACACTGAGTTGCGCGCGCAGATGGCCGCCGCCCGCCCCGCTACCCGCTCCCGCCGCCAACGAGCTCTGGATGCCGCTCTCCGAAGACGATGGCGTCGACACTAACACCGGATCCGGGAATGACTCCTCCACTTTACGTAGGTCCTATCCAATTCAAACAATAATACGTGTAAATATTATCTGTAGGAAATCAATATTTAAAAAGACTTATTATAATATAATCTCTGTGCATCTTTCCAACTCTAATACCATTGGTAAAATTAAAAATAATCCGATTAATGACCTGCTCCAGGTGCAACTCCGACATAGACACTTCGAGCAGCGGCACATCTGAATCGAGGCAGTCGTCGATCACACACAAAGTGGCACACTCCGCCTCTACCTGCCAACACGTACACGCGCACGGTTTTAGTAAAACACGAGAAATATATATAAAACTAAAATTGATGTAATGAACATTGTTAAATATGCAGAAGCAGATTACCTTGATCGCAGTAAGTGGCCAAACAGTGGACGGCTGAACGGGTGCCGGCGGCGGTAAGGGTGGTGAGGACGCAGTGGCAACCACCCAACGGGACACCAACAGCCGCGCAGATGCGCCTGTACCCCCTGCGCACCCAATGCCTCCAGCCCGCATGTGAACACTGTTGGCGGGCTCATCGCGAACCACCACTTCGCCCTCTGGGTTCCCTGCACGAAAATGTTAACCCGTAGATAAAAGTTGTAATGTAATAACGCTGCATGTACGGAGTGGGCAGGCAACTTACCGGAGAGCGCGGCGCGCACCTGCGCGGGCAGCGAGTGCAGCATCGCGGCGAACATGCGCATGTCATGATACGAGAGCCGCAAGCTGAGCACGCCAGCCGACACCTGCCGGCGCCAGCGCCGCAAACATACTCATTTATTTACAATAACAATTTTATAATTACAATTTTTTTAAAAGAAATCCAAAACTAATTTATCTTCATTTTAGTCTATTATTGTCCACTGCTGCGCCACCTCGATCGCTACACTAAATTCAGAAAAGAATAAACAAAAAATACATATTGTGAGAACATTCTAAATAGTACGCCATTGACAAATGTTATGGGCGGGCGTATCACTTACCACTAGATGAACATCTAACTTGTCTCGCTTAATTTATTTATTTATTTCAATTAGAAAATCAACAAGTTGAATTACATGCAGCACGCGGTCCGCGTCGATGACGGCGTGCAGGTTGGCGGGTTCGACAATCGCCAACGCGGTCTCGTCCTCCAGGCCCAGTACACAAGAGAATACTTCCAGCCCGCTCAGCTCGCAGGATACTGGCCGTGGCGCCCCACCTCCGCGGTACCTAATCACAGTGGTGCTCTGCAATGCAAGACAAAATCTAGAGTAGTACTCTCACAAACCGCTACAGCTTCAGAAGATATATGGAGGGGGTACCTTCAGTATGACAGCATTAGTGTCCCACACGGAGGCGTCCTCCACCAGCACCAGCTGCGAATCTGTCACATTCAACTTCAACTCGACCGTTCCGCCCTCCGACTCGCTCTCCAATACATCGTACGCATTGCTCTCTGACAATCGGTACGCCTCTTTCCTACATCATAAATACTACAATATTGTGAGCTGTTATGTAAATATTCATTTGGAAAACTAAATGTTTAAGAATGTGATCAATCCACTCCGATATCATTGCAACGGATTGTTACACAACCTGCCACTCGATAATGCAGCAGTTCACTGACTAAAACACTATAGAAATTGGTATAAACTATGCATGCGTGCATGAAGACGCTTATGAAAGTGGAGGAAGCCGGAGAGGTGTGCCAGGATCGTAGCAGGTGGAGAGAGGTGGTCTCTGCCTACGCCACTGGGAACGAGGCGTGATATATATATATATATATATATGTATGTATGTATGTATGTATGTATAAACTATGCAGTCATTTTGAGAACTATGATTTCGTGTATGCACCGACAGAAATCAGCTAGATATAGAACGGCCATGCATTGTACGTACAGATGAGCGAGGTCAGGGTCGACAGGCGGCGGCGGAGGCTGCATAATGAACTGATTAGCTGCTTCCCACCAGTCCAGAATTGCCATCAAGCGCATGTTGTTTATTAAAATCGTGTAAGCAGATGAATCTTGTCGTTTCCTGTGAAATAAAAAGTAATTGTAATAAAAAGTATCTTTAATAGATGGAGACATGTTAATAACAGGTAGTTTTAGCAGGAGCACCTTGCGCTACTGCTTCGCGGCATAAGAGATGCTTATGTAGGTAGCGTCCGACATGACAGGCCTGCAGTCGCCTCCCGGAACTAGCACTAGCCAAAACGAAATAGTTTTGTCCGTCTTTTAGATCATTGTACATTTTATTAACTCTTTCTATTGTCAGTGATCAGAGCGGCGTGTGAGAGTCCTTGTAACACACGACGAGTCATTTACTATCGGCTGTTAAGTCTGCATGAATATTGTATCGTAAAGGACAGCAACGCCTGACCTAGCGTGCACCTCCGCCTGCACGCTGTGCCGGTGGTCTGGAAGCGGCTGCACGATGTGGCTGAACACGTTGCCGCGCCGGTTCGCAGGCTGTTCCGCATACCTCACGTCGCTGACCAGTATCTCCTGGTGGTAATGTACAACAAATTTATGAATCATTACTAATTTTATCATTGAATTTGTAACAAATAACATACGATCAAAACAAAAATTAGTAATTTTTTAAAATACTTTACAGTACCTAATTAATAATTTATGTCGTGTACTTGTACTTGTGTACTTACCTGCGAGACGAGGTCGATATCCTGACTGAGGTCGGAGTAGGTCTCGAGCAACAACCGCGACTTGATAAAGTTGATGCAGGCGAGCGGGCCGCGCGCCGCTGCTAGCCGCACGCGCACGTCCAGCAGGTCCAGCTTTAGCGACCACGTCGTCCACACCTCATGTCCAATGAACAACGATATAATAATATGCCCAATAATTTACAGGAATAAATCACAAAAAAATAGCGAAATCGCCCCCAGTGACCTAAATAGGATGTTCAAACAAACTATAATATTAAATTTTAATTAAATTAAAGATTTCGATTGCCATATATAGAAAAATAGAAAAATAAAAATGGTCGATAGTAAAAGAACATTCTGAAAATAACCTATGGATTAAATAGAAGATTCTTTCTATTATGTTTTTTACCAGTTAATAAGTGAATCTTGTTCTTGCCAATACTTTTTCGTTTTTCGAAATAGTATCCATTCATCTTCGTATTCAAAGGAACCACTGAGAGAAACATGGAAGCCTATTCTACGTTAGGAGTATCTTCTATGACAACAACTAACGCACTCTCCACATCGTGGGTCTTAATGTAAATAATTATAAGTTTATCTTTGCTTTTTGGGAATAAATGAATGTCACAGCGGGCCATGTCGGGACTATATGACGGATAACTAATTGTCTCGACACTTGCCATAGTCAAATATTCAATTGTTTTTTTTTTTGTGGCATGCTCTGAAGCGTTGTCTTAGTTAATGAGGATCCTGCTTCGAAGATGCTACTGTCGACCATTTTTCAAGACAACAGACAATAGTTAACATACCAGTCTGCAGATAATGCCCTTTCACATTTCAACATAACTGTCGCAAAATTATCGATCAAAGAAAGAAGCAAACATCTTTTTCCTTAACTTCTTACTTTCTTTGCCTTAGTTTGCCGATCCTTAAACTTTTCGCGACTCCTGTCCATGCGAAAGAGTTTTTCTTCAGTCTAAGTTAGGGGAATCCATCTGGAGCGATGCACCCTTACGCCTAAATGTTAGAGTAATATATTTTGTACTTGACTCATAACAATGCCTAACTGAGATTGCTTGCATCTGTTAATAAGTTCACTCTCTTATCTTCAATGTTAACTACAGATGTTTATGATCGAGGACGTCTCTCACGCAGACTACTACTGAGATTGCTGCGCTCACGCCTAACATCAATAAAGCAATTGTAAACAATGGCGCAAGACGGGGCTTCATTATTTAGTGCTAATCAAAGCATTGTTGTTGATTAAGACCATAACCAAAGTCGTAATAAATCATGGGCAGAACTTTATCTCACATTAAATACAGTTTGAGGAGTAACAAGTACTTTTCAAATCGCCACCATTCCACGAAAACAAATAATATAAATATAATATTTTACATCAGTTTACCTAGAGTTTTATAATCTGAATGAAAAAAATGTTTTTATTGGCAATATTTCTATTTCCAAAAACTTACTGCGCGACGCAAGTATAATTGGATACAGTTAAATTTGTATCTGAAAAATTAACATTACTTTAGAATCTCTCATATAATTTATATACTTGTTGCTGAATCGCGGCGCCCGTGGCGGGCGTGGCATGCGTGGCGGAGGCGGGTGGTGCGTCGGGCAGCAGCAGGTCGTGGCAGGGCTCGGCCAGGTTGTGCTCCAGAACGCCGCGCACTAGTCGGTACTGCGCAGCATCCAGCGCCAGTTCCAGTGTCGTCAGTGTACCTTGGATGCTCGTATCCGGGACTAAATATTGGAGTAAATATATTTTTAGATTTACGTACAGTACTCAACACGACATTGTTTAAGAAGTATATTTTTAACATATCCAATAGGAAAATGTAGTATTTGGCAGAACAACATATAGCCTCTCGCCTCTCACTATTCAGCTAAAAACAATAATTACAAGTCGTAAATTGTAGCAGGACGAAATTGGTTCATGATAAAACTTGAATTACTTTCCCTGTAATTCTAGTTTAATCGCTAAAATTATTGAAAGTTCTTATTTCCTTGGCGTACACCAACTACTACTGTAAAACTTTAACCATAACAATTTATTATTTACAAAATAACTTCTATACTTTTGTAGAATTAGCTACGAATTTACAAAAGTCATTATAAACAAAAGAAAGGCTGTCGTCTGTGTAATGACGTGATGAATGTAATTACCATTATGCGTGTCACTAAGGTTATGCTCGATGCGCAACGTGAGGGTGGCTGGCGCAGGCAGGAGCGGTGCACCGCGTCGCCCGTCCGCTCCGCAGCACCACAGCGACACGCCCTCCAAACGCACCGCGCGCACGTCCAGCAGCTCACGCGGACCTGCGCACGCGCACGCACACGCGCACCGTGACCAACATGCTGTGCATAAGACTAACGCAAGTGAACACAAATATAATCAAAACGAATACTGAAAACAAGAGAGGTGAAGTGCACGCACCCCCTTTATAGCAATACACTAAATGAAATTTATCGACCATGTTATATGGTCGAGTTGTTGGAAACTATTAGATTCCTTTTCTGTCATAAGACATAGTATCTCGCAAATCTATTAACCCCTCTCTTTAAATGAAAATAATAATTGCACGAACTTGCGTTGGGTTCGGTCAAAGTGCTAACAGTGTCCGGGTCGCCGGCGCGCCGAAAGCTATTGTCGAGGTGCAGCAGCCGCAGCTGTGCGGCAAGCGCGGCACGGCTGCGGCCCGACACCGGCAGCACGATCAGCGGCGCGACGCAGCGCACGCGCAGCCGCATGCGCTCCGTGCGCGTCGATGCAGCCGCCGACGATACCTGCGTATCGTATTATAATCAAGACATTTCAAAATCCATCATCCATAAACTCTAAATGAGCGTAATTGTGCAAATAAGATACCACGAGAGTCCAAACATACTGTATGTTGACGCCATTGGACATTAACATTTTTAAAAATATATTTTTTTTTTTATAAATATTATCACGCCTTTTTCCCAGTAGGGGTACGCAGAGGCGAATAAACACCCACTTTTCGCCAGATTTGGTCCCATGTAACAGGTGCCGAACAGGTTGCCGCTTTATTGGGGCCACCACACACACGCACACACAAAGATGATTTCAGTGTTCGGGTTTCTTCACGATGTTCTCTTATTCACCGTTTGTATCTCGCTGTTGTAACTAAAGATCACAAATGTACATATTTTAAATATTAAGTCATTGGTACATGCCGAGGTTTGAACCCGCGACCTTCGGAATGAAAGCCGCACGCTCTAACCGTTAGGCCAGCGAGCTAAAAATAATATTTTAAAAAAAAGTTGTGATGCGTATAAATATATTTTCCAAATTAGTAGCGTGTGCCTCTTAGGAAACCAGTAAAATAGTTGGCATATTACATTATTTTATTAGTTGCGCGAATTAGTGTTCTGAATTTGTGTGTGTTTGTGTAAGCGCATGGTGAAAGTAGCTAACTGTGGACTAAAGAACTGAATTAATGTAGGACTAGTGATGTTTTCACTCTGCTCATACCTCAGGCCGTGGATCCGGGTCCACGAGCCCAGTGTCAGATGAGCTGTAAGAGCCGCTGTGGCTAGATCTTCAAAGATCAGGTACTGCATTTCGGACTCGATTTGAAATCTTTGTATCTTCAAATGCACTTTCTTTAATATTACAGAATTCACATAGTGAAGCGACTGATACGAGGAAATCTTTTGATCTAATGGTGTGAATAAGCAACCGGAAAATACGCTTTTCACGTAGATTAGGTAAATGACAATCAGATTTAGAATTACTTTGCTATTCTTCTAAGCAGAACGAAAAATGGCGTTAGTGACCACGTAGCCTTTTAATTTCTTTGTACGAAGCAACTAAACTTTAGCAGAAACACTTCTACGACGCAGTACCTTCTTGCGCGCCTGCGCAATGACGCGCCGCAGGAGGCTGAAGTCACGCGCGAAGGCCTGCAGCTCCAACACAAAGCGCTTGGTATGCACATACGTCAGCGGGCCCATTTCGATACTCAGGCTCGTCTCATGTCCCGCCGCCTCCGCTTCAGATTTACTAAGCCTTTGAAAAATAATACTAATTTTAAACGGTAATTCGTTCATTAATAAAATATGTTGTACAATAAAGCGACGAGACATGAAAATAAAACATACGTACATCACGTGCTTAACACGCGTCACGCAATGCCGCACTAGTTAAAATGATTACACATCACCCATTCCAATGCGGATGGTAGGTCTCTTTAGAAAATAACTGCCCACAGAAAAGTTTGCATATTACTGCTCAAATGCAGTTTGGGAAATTATCTTTATTATGACAGCATATAAGCATATATCGGGCCCCGTACAATAACTCACGGGACCCAAGCCAACCTCACTTGGACATTTTGCACCCTGCAAATCAATGGACGGCTCCCACCAACCCGCATTGAGCCAGCGTAGTGGGAAATGGCCTAAATCCCCCCATATGAACCCCTACCCCACTGGGAACGAGGCGTGATATGTATGTATGAACCCCTACGTACGACGGCCGTCATGCTGACCATCCATAACAGCCAATTTACGTCCCCACTGCTGGGGCACAGGCCTACCCTTTTTTTTTGATATCGGTGGTGGAAATGCTGTTACCGCATACCCAGCGTCCTTTTCAAGGGGGGGGACGCCGGGTTATGTGGGGCACGGGGCCACTGAGATGTTGTGCGTGACCCCCATACCCACTAAAACCACCACCGCTTGTCCAGCAAAACGCATACTGGAGACGCCCGGGTTTCAGCCAAGCAACTCTCCGGGCGCCTCCGCGTATAAAACTCCTCCTGGTGGGTGCCCGCGGGGAGCAAAGGCACCCACCTGCCGTCCCGTACCGGCCCCTCGCGGGACCGGCACGTTGGGGCCCCCCGACCCCACAGACGACCGCGAGCGCCCACGACGGAGCGCATGCCCGGCCGCCGCCTTCCCGTGAAGGAATTGGGCGGCGGCCTCCTCCCTCCAGACTCCCCCCCTCGTCGAAGTGGGAGGGGGGGACAAAAACCAAGACTCCCCAGGGGAAACACGACAAAAGGCCCAAAGGGCCACGCCTAACGGCCCGAACGCCCCCTCACACCAGGCCTACCCTTAATATAAGGGCGAATGGGCCACAGTCACCGCGCTGGCCTAATGCGGGTTGGTGACTTCACACATACCTCAAATTAAATTGTAAGTCATGTGCAGATTTCCTCACGATGTTCTCCTTCACCGTTTGTATCTCGCTGTTGTAACTAAAGTTCACAAATGTACATAACTTAAACATTAAAGTCATCGGTACATGCCGAGATTCGAACCCGCAACCTTCGGAATGAAGGCCGCACGCTCTAACCATTAGGCCAGCGAGCTCCCATGCTGACTATATGCAAAGATATTTTGGGGGCGGCCTATATCCAGCATTGGACGTCTATCAATTGATGATGATGATGATAACAGCATAAAATAGTACCTGCGGTAGTCTAGTGTGAGTGCGTTGTGAGCACGCGTACGCAGGCGGTGCGCATGAGGAGTGGCGCGCGGCGCGAGGTC
Organism: Troides helena; assembly: GCA_029286815.1. Taxonomy (NCBI): domain Eukaryota; kingdom Metazoa; phylum Arthropoda; class Insecta; order Lepidoptera; family Papilionidae; genus Troides; species Troides helena. Next base: position 13,644,478 of record JAGSMV010000009.1, on the reverse strand, counting down.
AACGAGCGCGAGCGCGGCCAGAGTCGCGCGGACCCGACGTGCGCCTTGCCCGCTGCGCGCGTGGACCCACGCCTGTGACACTAGTGCGCGGCACGCATCCCCTCGCTTGCCCACGACCACCACCGACAGCGATCGCACCAGGACCTCTATTTCTGTTAGGCCCGTGTTCTCGTTCGCATTCACGACTCCCTCACCAACTGAAACCAAAAATATCATATTAAATTTAACGAACTTTTCATCTGATTAAGGTTTGTAACCCGAGTAAATAAAGTTATCTACCGGAGTGAGAGGGCGCAGCCGCGGGAGGATCCGCGAACGCGTCGTCCCCAGCCACACCGAAGAAGTCAAGCACAGTCACCCAACTGTCTATGCTAAGGACCAATTTCAAACAATTGAACTCCACCTTAGTTTGTCGGCACACCTGTTGCACGAGATAAAAATTAGTAAGATAATTGCGCTGAAAATAATATGTAAAAGGGCATAATGGCAGACAAACCCGTTTATACCTGATCGAACTTGTCGTAGAAGTGCGGGTGCTGCGGGTCGCGTGTATGCACCGACACCCACACCAGATTATCGTCGGCCGCGGCACCAAACGAGCCCATATCGAACGGTTCCGACGTTCTAGACGAGTCGAACATTTCTGAAGTGTCGAACTTGTCGCTCATGTCGAACTCGTCGTAAGGGTACGAGTAGGGGGCGAACTCTTCCGAAACATCACGCGGCGCGCTCCGCGGCTCCGGCGAGCAGGGCGGCGTCGCACCACACTTGCTCTCCGTTTTGCCAAGCTTGTCGCGCCCGCGCTGTTACAACATTGATATTGGTGAAGGAGGCTGTAGGCAGTGGTACTACCGAGCTGATAAGCCGTGCTATCCTGTGCCTCGAGGCAAAGTGCTCGAAGTGGTATTGTACAGATAAAATAACGGTCGTTACTTTCTCAAGTCATTTACCAATTTATTTATGATTCATTAATATGTCATTGCAATAATCGTGCTAGATTAATTACTGTAGTATAGTCACCTCTTTTTTCACGGCGTCGGATTTGTTTAAAGCAGCGGGCAAGGAGGAGCCTAAGGTCTTCATGTGAGACAACGAGGCCACGTTAGGCAGGTCGTCGTGGCAGTGCGCACGCAAATCCGGACAGGACTTGAGAGGAAAATAGCTTTGCGAGGCGCGGGCGGAGAATGCGACATCAGCAACATGCGGTGCCGAGACTCGGGCTCCTTCGTCAGGTCTTCCATAGTCACTGAGTGCAGCGACACCTGGTGCGAGCTCATGTTAACGTTTGTTGTCAATATGATACTATTTTTTACCTAATTTCATGTCAGTTCAAAAAAATAATTTAAAAATTTCGTTATCGCCCTCTACATAAAATTATGCTATACAATATTTGTACATCCCTTCCCCGTCATTCATTTAATTATCTTTGAACTTTGATTTAAAAAAATTTCGAATGTTACAACCCATTTTTGTATTCAAAAAAGTCAATATTTCTAATTATAAACAGTTTCAATATTAACCTGCAGCTCGGTCTCGAACGGCCGCGTGCGCCGGTACGCCAGCGCGAAATCGCGGAATGTGAGCGCGACCAGGCTGCGCTCGCCGCCGCCCAGGTCCGCGCGCAGCGACACCGCGAACGTCGACACCTCGAACGCAACTGCGCCGCGCACGCGCACGAGTACGCGCACGTTATTATTATAACGTAACCATACATCATGCACCATGTTTAGCATATTCAGATTATTTCATATGTGCACTTACTTCTATGACCGCCATCACTGGAGGGCTTTATTATTTCAACATCTATTATCGAAGACGTATTTAATTCACTCACATCAGATTTATATATATAGATGTATGGATCTGGAGATATCTCCAAAAGACGTAACGTATTAGACATAAACACTCAAAATTTGGGATGAAATATTTCTTCTGCTATATATTGGATTTGAATTGGATTTGGATTTGGAGTATTGAACTAGATTTTACAAAATTTCTTCCATAAAAGGAGTAGCGCGGGTGTTAATAACAAGAAAGAGCCCCGGGAGGCGGGGGAATATTTGACGAATATCAAATCTAATTCTATATTATGGCGAGCAAAGTGGACTGGGAACAGCTAGTGAATATATAATTAAACACGTTATTAATTAAATTTATAATAATTGATTAAAATTACATTATCAAAAAAAATATATAAAATTACGGAGTTGTACATAACGACATACCAGTGAGAGGCGCGTGCGGGTGCGAGTGGTTCAAGTGCGTCTCGTGCGCGCGCTGCGGCGGCGGAACGGCCAGCACGGCGGCGCGCAGCTGCGGGTCCAGCCGCAGTGTCGGCACCGCCGGCTCCACCAGCACGCCGGCCTATCGCACGCACACATCGTCACGTGAACAACGCCAGACTCTAATAACTGCTACATTGCAAAGTGGACAATCCTTGACCATTAAAATAAAAGCTGTATAATATACTCGCTGCTTATTAATTACTCACTGTTAGTTTACCATAGTCTTTTAGTTTAAGCTGCAGTTTATTGGTAGCTAATTCCCTGAGTTTTTTGACCAAGTTAGACATTTGCACCATGTGTTATGAAATAATTAATAGATAGAAGTGAATAAAAATAAAACAAAAGTACTATTTAATAATTACGAGAAAAAGTTTCGGAGTAAAAAATAGTTATTACCCGGTATATATTATATAATATATTGTAATTATGTGATTTATTTATTTCTTAGGTCTACAATCAATCATACACTATTACATTCACAAAAATATACAAAGAATTTAAACAAGACAATCTTAGTACATGATTGTTAAGAAGTAGACACAGCATTCACTAATTGTACTCACTGTTTATGGCTAAGATAGGTTAGAATAAATACTAAAGTAATTGCAGTCGCAAAGCCTAAAAACTGGAGAATTTCAACCAAGCACAGATCTCCGCAGTGACGGCAATAGAGGAGTAATCTCACATCTAGGAATTCTAATAAGTACCCTAATATTGAAACTGGATAAAAGTGAGAGGCATTCAATTTTATTATTAAACAATTTAAACAAGAATATTAAGTCCAAAATATCTCTACGACTCAAGCTATGCACAGCACAGCACAGCATAGTGAGGCCGCTAAACTGTTGAACAAGATCATTGTATAAGATTTTTTTAATAGACAACAATATTTCTTAATAAGAACTGGAGCATCTTTGAAGATTTTTTGATAATATTGTCCACATGAGGAACAAAAGTCATCTTTCTGTCAAATGTGACTCCTAAATCTTTTATTAGCTCCAATTCCTGAAAGATGTCTTCTTTAATTCTATACTGATATGTAAAAACGTTAAATTTTCTTGCAAATCCAACATGATAACATTTTTTAGTATTTAGGTGCATGCTATTGTCTTCACACCACTGTGTGAGCCTGTTTAAGTCCTGTTGTAAGAGAAGACAGATTTTAGGAATCAATAGTTCTACTAAACTTTAAGTCGTCTGCATACATAAAAGTGTGGAGAATTGAAAGCAATTTACAACATCGTTGGTAAAACATTAAATAAGATGGGACCAAGATGGGATCCTTGAGGTATACCTGAGGTAATTTCACTGGGAAGGGACTCAAAACCATTAACGACTACTGAAAAGATACGTTAATCCAAATATGACTTAAACCACCTGAGCAGTGAACCTGTGAACCCATAAGAACAGAGTTTTGAAAGCACAATATCATGTGGCACTGAGTCAAAGGCTTTACTAAAATCAGTGTAAATGACATCAACTTGCTTATTTTTATCCATTACATCAATAAGAATTTCAGTAAATGTTACCAGATTTGTGCACGTAGATCTTAGAGCTACAAAACCGTGTTGACAAGAAGTTATAAACAATTGTAAATGATTTTGAATTAAAGGACAGAGTAAAATCTCAAAAACTTTAGCGAAAGTGGACAAAATTATAATGGGTCTATAATTATTTACATTAGAAGTATTAGGGGAACCGGAAAGTAATGTCGTTTTCTTACGCTAAATACAAACACATACATTTTTAACGAGTCTTTATTTTTAATCAATGATGTATTCCCCATCATTGTCAATAACCTTTTGCCATCTAGTGAGTAAATTTTCAATCCCTGATCGATAAAAATTAATTGGTTTTTCGGCAAAATATCTAGAGATGGCATTTTGGATATCATCCAAATTTGCAAATGTTTTGCCACTTAAAAAGTGTTGCAGCGCTCGGAATAAGTGGAAATCCGATGATGCAACATCGGGCGAATATGGTCGATGAGGCAGCACCTCCCACCCCAATTCATTAATTTTTTCTAGAGTTCGCCTTGCGCAGTGCGGTCTTGCATTGTCATGTTGGAGAATGACGCCTTTTCGGTTGACAATCGCTGGCCACTTTTCAATTAAAGATTGATTGACTCGCTGCAATTGTTCGCTGTAGAGGTCTGCAGTAACAGTTTCTCCAGGTTTCAGTAATTCAAAATGAACAATGCCGCGAATACTCCACCAAACACACAAAAGCGCTTTTTTGGGGTGTAAACCTGGCTTAGCAGTACTCCGAGGGATTTCATTTGGAGAGAGCCACTGCCTTTTGCGTTTTGGGTTATCATACAGGACCCATTTCTCATCTCCTGTGATCAAGCGATCAAAAACGCTTCTGTGTTGTGTCGTTGAAGCAATAAGTTGCATGTGATTGATCGATTAGCCTTATTCTGTTCGGACAGATTATGCGGGACCCAAACACCTGCTCTGCTTACTTTTCCAATCTGCTTCAAATGTTCTTGGATGGTTGACCAAGGTTTGTTGAGACTGTTTGACAATTCCTCGATCGTCTGACACGGATTTGCTTCCACTTCCGCCCTTAACACGTCGTTGTCTAACGCTGATGGTCTTCCTGATCGATACGAGTCGGAAAGATCAAAATTACCCGATTTGAACTTGGAAAACCACCTTTGGCATTTACGAATGTCCAGTGCATTTGGATAAACATCGCAAATGTTTTTGGTAGCAACTGTTGCGTTATTTCCCTTGCGAAACTCAAAGAGCATGCAATGCCGGATGTGTACCTCTTCTGGTATTTGGCTGGCCATTTTACCCAAAATTACAAAAAAAAATTGTAATTCAATTGTCTATAAGTAAAGAAATCACTATAACCTCACAATGTCTTTGGTACGCCTCTGAACAAAACAATGAGCTGACAAATGACAATCAAGTATTGGCATGCGCAGAAACGACATTACTTTCCGGTCCCCTATTATCATCTGTTTTATGGATCGGAATGACTTTTGCCATTTTCCATTCCTTTGGAAAACAACCGGATGACAAAGAATTGTTAAATATAAAAGTGAGCGGCCAGGTCAAGGTCGAACTACACGATGCTACAAAAATAGGCGGTATATTGTCAGGTCCAGCGCCCTTTTGACGGTCTAAAGTATTCAGCACATTGAACACACTTTTTCAGTAAAGACAGGTGCAATAAAACAGTGACTATAAGCGTTCAGGTGCGCCAGGCTTTGCCAAAATTGCCCACATCAACATGGGGGGCAGGAATAGAGTTTTGGTAAACCTTAGAAAAACTATTAGCAAACATTACATATCGCAGCACCATCCGTCTCACATGAGTCATTGGATTAGGATACGACCAATTATTGCCCCGCTTGTTATTAACAAAGGACCAGTACAACTTTGGGTTCCTTATAACACCCTATATTGCCCATATACCGTTATTTTTTTTATATTCTTGATGTAGATCGAGCTGCAAGCCACAGCGGCTCTTACAGCTCATCTGACACTGGGCTCGTGGACCCGGATCCACGGCCTGTGGTTTTAGAAACCAAAATGTGCTACGCGGGATGTAGCTATCTGGCGGATGATTCTGTTTATTGTGTGTGTCTGGTTCTTGTTGTACTTTATCTGGCGATTCTACTCGGTCATCGAGGCCAGGCGCGGGCCCGTTCCCCGACTACCTTCGCCTGTATCGGAATCTCTGGGCGGCGAGGACCGCCCACGATCGTAGGTGTACTTGGTGTACGCGGTGTGTGAGTAGCTGAGGCGCCGCGTTCTGAAGCGAGGGCGGCGTGATACTGAGATTCGGAACGTGTTGGTAGTGTCCGAAGTGTGTGTGGTGGTGACGTTGGTGCTGTCGGTGATTGAGGGTATGTGTGTGGTTTGCGGGACCCCTTGGGATGTCGGAATAAGCGCGAGCCGCGGTCTGCGCTTTTTCATCCTGGGATTCGGAGGTAGCGCGTAGTTGGCCGCGCTGGCCACCAGAGGGTTGGGATGAGTTGCCGCCTTGGCGAAGTAGGTCACGGAGCACTTTCTAAAGTGCTCCTTGAACGTTGGGAGTTTAAGGTCGCTGTGGATGTCCACATTGCGCTGGTACCATTCGGCACCAGTCGCGGTGCGGGTGAAACGGTTCTGGAGAGTCTGCAGAGGTTTGAGAGGGTCTTCGGACGAATGGGCGAAGACAACACTTGCGTAAGACATTATAAAGGGTGTCTGGCGACAGATTTATATTTTAAAAAACGAATATCTCAATAAGTTATAAACAGTGCGGGGGGAAGGTGGTGTCATTAGAATCACCGATCGTGCGGATTTCTTAGTCACGATGTCGCAGTGGTCGGGTGAGCATCGCGCGTTCGCTATTGAAGCATTTTTCAAGAGTAACGATTCTTACTTACTCGCTCGCCGACAGTTTGTTCACATTTCAATATTCGACGGATAGGCGATGGGCCGAGTGTGAATTTAATTCGTTCGTGGGTGGAGAGGTTCCGCGCAACTGCTTCGGCTATGAACACACCACGGCCAGGACCTAGTCGATCGTCAAGGACCCCCGAAAACATTGAACTGGTTGAACGCAGTTTACGTCAAAATGCACGACTTTCGATACGGAAAAGGGCAAGGTTCCAAGAGCATGCGAGCATGAAATGACTTTGCGTCACGCAAATTTTTTTGTGAAACCATGTTGGAGCGTTTTCGCACTGTGAATTCCACTTTTTGGAGCGATGAGGCTCATTTTCATTTAAACGGACACGTAAACAAGCAAAATTGCCGTTACTGGGCTCTAAGAACTCGCAATCCTCGACTGAAGCACCAAAAACCATTACATTGCCCAAGGGTAACTGTTTGGTGCGCTTTATCCACGAATGGGATAATCGGACCATTTTTTTTGAAAATGCACGGGGCCAAGCGACGAATGTCAATGGTGAGAGTTATCGGCTCATGATTTCGAATTTCTTTTTGCCGAACCTGCGAGCTCATTCATCATTCTCATCACACACGTGGTTTCAACAGGATGGTGCGACCGCACACACGGCCAGAGCTTCGATGGATTTGTTGCGAGAAAATCTCCGTCAAAAACTGATTAGTCGCTTTGGGGACATCCCGTGGCCACCGAGGTCACCCGACCTAACTCCAATGGATTTTTTTTTGTGGGGCTACCTCAAAGAGAGAGTTTACGCCAACAATCCGCGAACTGTTGTGGACTTAAAAGAAAATATTCGGCGAGAAATCAACGCAATTGTACCAAGTTTACGGCAGCGTGTGGCACGGAATACGGGGCTCCGTTTCGAACAGTGTGTGCAACAGGATGGAAGACATTTGGATGACATTATCTTTAAAAAATTAAATCCGCATTTATACTCTATCTTTTAATACTTTTAGTAAAATTATATGTCAAACATATTATTTTTTATTTAAATTTGAAAACATAAATCTGCCACCAGACACCCTGTAAGTCTTACGCATACCTTGTAAAGGTGAAGCTTGTGTCTGAGAAAGAGCTTGCTCTTCTTACACAGCAGGGGGTCTAGCTTGCCCAGTACTTGGGCCGCTTTCTTTCTCGCCTCGCGGATGTGGGCGATGAAATTGAGTCTCGCGTCGAGCGTGACGCCGAGGTATTTGACCGAGTTCCTCCATGGGATGGACTGGCCGAAGAGGGAGATTTGGCCGAGTTTATGGCCACGTTTTTTCGCCTTCTTGAGAAGTGTTGATGACTCTCGGTGGGGGGAAGTGAATGGCTTCACTTTTCTTCAGGTTTACGTCGATTCGCCACGTTCGGAACCACTCGCCTAGGCGGGTGGTCGCGTTCTGTAGGCGAATCGTTATAATACCCGGAGCTCTGCCGGAGTGATAAAGAGCGGTGTCGTCCGCGAAAAGGGCCATCTTGACGAAGGGGTCTCTAGGTATGTCGCTCGTGTAGAGCGAGAAGAGTAGCGGGGAGAGGCAAGAGCTTTGAAGGACGCCGGCTTTAATCGGCCGGGGCGAGGAGAGAGCGTACTCGACGCGAAAGCGGAAGGAGCGATTCGAGAGGTAGTCTCGAATGACGGTGACTAGACGGTCTGGCACTTTGTGAATGTAAAGCTTGTATATCAAGCCTTCGTGCCAGACTTTGTCGAACGCCTTGGCGATGTCGAATAGGACGGCGCAGGTGTCGATCGGTCGTTTGTGCTCGAGACCGACCAGAATGTGCTCGGTCAGTCGGTGCACTTGATGAACGCAAGAGTAGTTGCTCCTGAATCCGAACTGTTGGTCGGGGAGGAGGTTGTTCTCTGCGGTGAAATGGCGCAGATGCTCTAGAATGATGCGCTCGTAAAGTTTGCCCAAGGTGTTCAGTAGGCTAATCGGCCGGTAGCTGTTGGGTAGGTTCCTCGGCTTTCCGGGCTTCGGAATACCTATTACTACGGCCTCTTTCCAGGTGTCTGGGAAGGAGCAGTCGGCTAGCAGGGCGTTGAATATGGCCACTAGCAGACCGACGATCGGGGGCGGGAGATATACCGTTTATAATCTTCAGCAGCTAAGAGCTTGCAACGGTGGCTTACTTTCCTTAAGGCAAGTTCATCTATAGGATTTTTAAACAACTTATATCTCAATCTCAAATTATTCTTTTCTCATAGGCTACGCATTAAACTGCGACTGAACCATGCCAGATAACGATTGTTTTTTCGTTTCATTGGCATATATAAGGCACAAATTTATGAGTGCAATCACGTAGTTGTGTATAAAAAATATTTAGCATAACATCCACATCAGTAATACCCTTAAACAAAGTTATCCAGTCGACATCCCGCAAATATTCATTAATTAGTGTATAATCTGCTCTATAAAAATTATATCTATTACAATTGGCAGAAAATGAATTGCATAGCAATTGCAAGCACAAAATGCCTGCAAGTATTTTAATAGCAAAAACACGATTATGCGTCAAGACAAAGCCAAACTCAAAGGAGGGTAAACCAAAATAAACCGAGTCAAACACTAAATTCGACTGCCAAAAATCACGATTATTAGATCACAAATCACTGAGATAACACTTTACGCAACATATCTCGATATTATGAACACAATACACTGCATTGCCACCACTAAATGTAAGTTAGATATTTCTAACAACGAAATCTATGCGGAGTGATAACAATACGTCTGATGCGTACAAAGTTTGTCAATGTGATTTAGTATATATTAGGTGTCGGTACCGGTTTTACACATTGGTACACACCTCATACGATTAAAAAATTACGGCAGGGTTTATTATATTAATTGTGTAACTTACGGTAATAATTTACGGCAGGGTTTATTATATTAATATATATCGATTGTATGTTATGACAGTAAATAAAAAAAGAGTTACGAAATAACATCAAGAAGTGTGGAGTTTATTTCTCTAGTTTCTATTGCACCCGTAGTGATCTAAAGTTCGCGCTCCGCGGTAATACGAATCCAAGGAAACGGGTACTCGCGAGTGGTAGCCGTACAACAATATCCAAGAAAAAATATAAATATTACTGTATAAATTGCAAAAACTTTTATATGTCTTATAAAACTATTTCAAAATACTGGGAGTACCGAATGCGAACCTCAATTTCATCAGCGGCCGGAGGCAAGTGTGTGCCTGCAGTGTTCTCGGGGCGCGGCACCTCGCCGTGTGCATGTGCATCATGAGGCGAATCGTCCGTGGCCCAGCGCAGCGTGTCCAGCAGCTGTTCGTACTGCTCGCGGCTCGCTGATACTTGCAGCGCGCCCACTATCGCTCCACTCACCTCACACTGTGAACCAATAATGTCTGAATCAAGTCAACCTTTAAGTAATAAATGTATGGGTCACACTTTGTTATGGGAGAAGATATGGACGGCCACAATCAAGCTGTAACAATTACAATATGAAGTTACATCTTGTTACCACCAGGACTTTTTACCGCAACGTATCTTTCGTCTCGTTAATGTTTGTGAAATAATCGATAATTTACTGGTGGTAAGTCTCTGTTGCCAGAGACCGTCTAAGTAAATATAACTTTAGCGCCTATTGCCGCCGCCAAACAGCAATGTAAAAACACTACTTTGAACCAATTTAAAGGGCGCTGTAGCTACAGTAATTACTGGGGTAACAAGACTCAATATCTTATGTCTCAGGCCACCAGCGCCACGTTGTTATGGACGGACGTATCACTTACCATCTTAATTATGTTAAAAAAAAACGAGCAACCCTCACATGCGGCACGCCGTCCAGCTCTCGCAGGTCGACCGCAAGCCGCAACGCGGTGTTGTGCAACACAGGCCGTCCGCGCGACACGTCGTACACCTCCTGCATGCTTTCTGCACTCAGCTGCTGCCGCTGGAGCTGCTCCCCTACATCCAGCTGCGAAAGAGCATATGTTTATCTTCCTAAATCTAAAAACCCTTCTATAACGCAGCAGCTAGTCCGCTTGTTTTTTAACATGAAGGCCATTCATTGATTCTGAGCTATATAGCATTGATCTCCGACTATCAAGTTATGCATTGCTGTGTTCCATAGTTTATGTCCAAGAGTTAGAATGATTTGAAAGGACTCCAATCACAGACAAAGTCAACCATTAGCTTATTTTAAAAACTGTAAATTTCAATATCATTACTACGCAATATTCGGTGGGTATAAAAAGAATCGGTAAACAGAGGACTAACGTCGGTATAGTGGACGACTATCGACTGATGATGATTAAACAGAGTACTGGAACACTTACTCGTCTTCGCAACACGAGATATTACGCAACTAAGGAAGCACTTACGGAAGCGAGGGATATATCGCGCACGCGTACGGTGTAGCGCGTCTGCCGCGGCGCGCCAGGCCTGTTGCGCAGGCTCATGCGGCCCAGGTGTGCCACGAACACCTTGTGCAAGGGCAGATTATCACATTACATTCTTATCATCGATTCTACACACAAATGTTTATACAAGTATAACATAACGTAATGTAAACCATAACACCAACAAATATTTTATTCAATGGAACAACTCCATACAAAGTATAATAAATATTGAAAAAAGTTCCAAAAAATATTTTAAACAATAAAGCGTCAAGGTAATTGGTGCAAATGATGATAAATGATTCACTCGCACTTAACATTGTGGCGCCAGTTCTCTATATCATCACTCCAATAATTTCGATAATTCTAGCAGCTCACCTGCGTGCTGTGCGGAGACCGCGGCACCACTACCACCGGCGACTCCAGCTCGATGTTAACACTGCGCACACGAGACTTCGTCACCACGCGCACGCGCACCCGTTGCGTGACAACATCACCATGAGAGATCATTGTCATACGCGGGTGTGAGTGCAAGAAACAACCAAATTACTAACAATATAAAAGTAGGTTGTAGAGTTTATAACCAAGACGTTTTATAATTGCTCCATTTATTTTCCATGCGATATTAAGTCCCCACGGGACTCTTCTAACACAGAGTATCCTGTGCTTAGCTTAGTTTGCCGTCTGTGAGAATGTTTGCAAAACTTGGGCTCACCATCCACAGCCGACATGGGCTCTGGTTGGTGGGTCCAGCCACTGTACCCCAAACAGTGGCCCCTCATCTAGCAATCGCACTTTCCACAACTTCCCAGTAGTACTAGTTTAGTCGGAACGCCTCGTTATCTCCGTGATATACTAACTAGCTTTAGCTTGGCGACATGAAAACGTGCACCGGTGTTATTGGTACAGAAAAAAATTCACCGACAACAGAGACCACGAGTAAAATGTAAACACTACAAAAAGATATAACACACGTGAGTAGGATATCGGTGCGGGTGTCCGGTTCATCCAATGAAGGTACAGAGGAGGGCGCGGGAGGCGCTGCGCCCGCTGATGTGGTGCGGCGCCGCACCCACGACTCCACTGAGTGCGCCAACTTAGGGTTACCGTACAGCGACTCACCCCTAAACGTAACCCGTAAACATTACAGATATTAAATAAAAAAAAAATTACAATCATGATAATATAAAACTTGGGGTAAGAACGTATGCTGAACTTTCGTGATCGTCTATTATATCCTAATGTTCTTGGAGCATATATGCAAATTGTTCAAACTACAATATTATTATAGGTATTTAATTTGCGACTTAATTGAATGAGTCTACTTTCTTAAGAAATTTTGATATGAAACATTTTAGTGCATTGATTCTACTTAGAAATTAAATCAATATGAAGAATGAAAATATTTTCATAAGAGACAAATTAATTTACAAAATGATAAAAAAAAGTCACTCGAGAACCTGCAGATCAGCGTTTTGCTGCCGTATAGGAGACACTACACTTTACCTGGGGCTGGGATGTACAAGTCCGATGGCCATGTCGGCAGCTGCGGCGCGGATAGAACGCGCGAGGTTTGCCAGGTACTGCTTGAACTCGGTGAGGCAGGACTGCAGTTCGCGCAACAGCGCTCCCGAGTGCGTGTACCACACGCTAGCAACTTGCAGTGACACCGTCGCCTCCACCACTGCCCATCATAAATATGTGTGGTATTAGTAAGATGTAACTTATTGAAGACCCTTTTTTAAAAGCAAATTAATAAAAAAAATAAACTTTCCTATTTAATTTAAACTTGTTGTAACTTTTCTGCATATATAAAATACATACCCGTCGCGTCGGTAGTGTCTCCGGGTATCAGGTTGCGAGTGATGGTGAAAAGGAGTGCCTTGTCGTCCGGCGCGTGCGCATGTGGACGGGGAGCGGGCCCTTCAGAAGTGTGCAAATGTGTGTGCGGACGGCCGGCGGTCAGGACGCGCGTGTGCATGCCGGCGCCCTCGCACAGCGACACCACCTGCACCCCGCCCAGCGATCCGCCTACCTCCACACGACGCGCCGCTTTGCAAAATAATCATACAGACGCTAATGATGAATATTGATAAATCACAATACGGTGAAGTTTAAAGGGTGAAACATTTTCAACATAATAGGTTGGGGAAAAAGAAATCCATTATTTTTATATGAACTTCAGGACTTTATTTAACATGCTTCGGATTGTCCGATTTGGGTCAAATATGCACCGTTTTGTTCTATGATTTGTTGTTATTTTAAAGGTAACTTCATAATACCTCTCTCGTAGAAATCCTGCTCTCTATTTGCAAAAAACTCTAGTAGCCGATTTTCACAATCTTGCCTAGATGCCAATTTTTTATCACTAAAGAAATTTTGTAATGCAAGAAAAGATGGTAATCGCTTGGTGCCAAGTCAGTCAATACAGTCCGGTATGGCGGATCCATTAAAACTTCCCAACCAAGCTCCCGAAGTTTCTGGCGAGTCACTGTAGACGTGTGTGGCCTAGCGTTGTCCTGGTGGAACACGACACCTCTCCTGTTGGCTAATTCTGGCCGTTTCTGGTCAATTGCTATCTTCAAACGGTCCAGTTGTTGACAGTAGAGATCAGAATTTAGTGCTTGGCCATATGGAAACAACTCATAATAAATAATCCCCTTCCAGTGCCACCAAATGCAAATCAGAACCTTCCTGGCCGTTAGTCCTGGTATGGCCACCGTTTGAGGTGCTTCACCGCTCTTTGACCATGATCGTTTTCGCACAGGGTTATCGTATGTGATCCATTTCTCATCTCCAGTCACCATCCGTTTAAGAAATGGGTCTATCTCATTCCGTTTGGCCAAGGCTTCGCAGGTGGAAATTCGATCCATCATGTTTTTTTCTGTTAATTGGTGTGGCACCCAAACATCGAGCTTCTTTTTGAATCCAGCTTTGTGTAAATGGTTTAAAACTGTTTTGTGTTCCATTTTTAGCTCCTGGGCGATGTTACGACTGCTAACATGCCGGTCAACTTCGATCATTTCTCCGATTTTATCGACATTTTCGGCGACCGGCCTACCTGTGCGAGGTGCATCTTTAACATCAAAAATTCCTGAACGGAATCTACAAAACCAAAATTGCACATAATTGGCTGTTACAGTATCGGGTCCATGAACACCATTCACAATTCTAGCCTCCTGGCTTGCACTTTCGCCTTTATCAAAGAAAAACTGTAAAATGTACCGAATTTTCTCTTTGTTCACACTTCCATTTTTAACACCCTGTAACTCACAATTGAATGCACCAAACAAAAAACAGCAAAAGAATTTTTTACTGCGAAATGTCACCTTTCCAACGAGTATAAATCTGAAACTGTTTGATCGATACTTTACGAGAAATTTATCACTACAGCCATCTACCGAAAAAATAATGGATTTCTTTTTCCCCAACCTAATATATATTTATAATTATACAAAATAATTATTATGACATCACATGTGAATATGGTTACAGACATTGGTGCGCACGTGCTGCTTACGTACCGATGGTAGCCTGTATGCGCGCTTCGCTGACGGTCGCCGTGGCGATTTTATTGGCGACGAGTGCACCATCGCGCACCGCCGCGCGCAGCAGCAGCACACCCAGCCGGTGGAAGTCAAACGTGATCTCCGTGCGCACCGCGCGCTGCCGCCGCAATGTCACATCAAAATTACATATTTAAATAATTAAAACATTATAGAAACCTTACATCATTACCTTACACATTACCTTACGTCATATACATGTTATAAAATTTTTTTACTGAAATTTATTTGCTCGATGGTTTTTTCTTTATAACACCGCAAAACTGAAACACTACAAATTATTGCTCATAATAAATTTTAGACATCATTTAATAAATATTTGGAATATGTACTATGGTTTCGAAAAAATTATACATAAATAAGACTAACACAATTACTTTGATTTACGTCAGGAAGTGACGACCCCACCGCCCATTTGCTAAGGTGTATATGACTATTGAGTACATTTACACTTCATCAAATGCAATCAGTCAACCGAACGATGGCGGTATATCCATCCAAGGAAGCGGAGGGAAATCCCGGACGTGGGACGGGCAGCAGCGTTTCACGATAGGGCCTCCGTAACTGCGATCGCCAAGCCGTCTGCCAAGCGTGGCGATTATGGCAATTCCCCCCCTTATGATGAACCAAAATAAAAACCGGCCCCTAGTCCCCGGAAGCGGCCAGGCTACCAAAACCAAGTACATTTGGCCCTGAAAACACTCAACACGCGTACACTGCGGACCGACGAGAAGATAATTGAGCTGGTGGAGGAATTGAGCAGGTTAAGATGGGATATAGTAGGGTTATCCGAAGTCCAAAGAGAGAGGGAGGACACGATAACTCTTTAATCCGGCAACCTGCTCTATTTCCGGGAGGACGACCGGCAGTCCCGGGGTGGCGTCGGGTTTATCGTCCGCAAGTCTCTTGTGAATAACGTTGTCGACATCGTTAGTGTGTCAGCAAGGGTAGCGTACCTGATACTCAGAGTTACCAAGCATTACTCGCTGAAGGTCATACAGGTATACGCACCGACTACGGCACACTCTGATGACGAGGTGGTAATTGTGTATGAGGATATTTCTATAGTCATACACAGTTCCAAAACTCAGTACACCGTTGTCATGGGAGACTTTAATGCAAAACTAGGGCAGCGAAGTAGTGGAGAACTGAAAGTGGGGCAATTTGGATATGGACAGAGAAATCCACGAGGCCAAATGCTCGCCGACTTCATGGAGAAGGAGGGCCTCTATATAATGAACTCCTTCTTCAAGAAGCAGGCCAGCCGTAAGTGGACGTGGATTAGTCCTGATGGAGCCATTAAAAATGAGATAGACTTCATCATGTCGACGAAGAGGCAGATATTCAAGGATGTCTCAGTGATCAATGCTCTAAAAATGGGCAGCGATCACCGAATCGTGAGAGGTATCTTGAATATCAACACAAAGCTCTAACGATTTCGACTGGTGAAGTCCACGCTCCGGCCAGCGCCCATCCAACTCCAAACCCCCAGAGCTTTCAGCTTGAACTACGAAATCGCTTTGCATCCTTAGGCGAGTGCATTGATGTGGACGATTACAACACCAGGTTCGTAGATGCTGTCCGTACGACAGGACTTAAGACTTTTAAAGTCCCCCGTACCAGAAAGAAGAAGCCGATCTCTGACCACACATTAAACCTCAAGACCGAAAGACGAGAACTGGTCCTGAAGTCTTCTGAAGATGCCACCAAATATCGGCAGCTGAATAGGCAGGTCTCTAAGTCTCTGACTCGCGACATACGCCGATTTAATACTAACAGTGTTAAAGAAGCAATAGAGCGGAACAAAGGCTCAAAAGTGTTCGCACGAGATCTGTCTATCGGGCAAAGCCGGTTGACGTGGCTGAAGACAGAGGACGGCAGGATCGTATCGTCAAGGCCCGAGGTTCTGGAGGAGATTGAGCGGTTCTATGGACAACTGTACACGACTAATGTTCTCCTGGTGGACTAGCATTAGATCCAAGAGCTGGTCTAGCCCGACACTACTCTGAAGATATCACTGTTGTCAGCCTACACGACATTAGTGTGGCTCTGAATCAGCTTAAAGGCAACAGAGCAACTGGTGATGACGAAATAACAGCTGAACTTCTGAGAGCTGGTGGAAAGCCGATCCTCGAAGTCCTGCAGAAGTTGTTCAATTCCCTCATACTAGAAGGCCGATCGCCTCGGGCATGGCACGGAGGTGTGGTGGTGCTTTTCTTCAAGAAGGGAGATAAAACCCAGTTGAAGAATTATAGACCCATCTCACTTTTGAGTCATGTCTACAAGTTGTTTTCCAGAGTCATCACGAATCGTCTCACAATCGGACTCGACGACTTCCAGCATCCCGAACAAGCTGGATTCCGTAAAGACTACAACACCATAGACCACATTCATACGCTGCGGCAGGTTATACAGAAGTCCCATGAGTATAACCAGCCCCTATGCTTAGCGTTTGTGGACTATGAGAAAGCCTTCGATTCGATTGAGATATGGGCCGTGTTGCAGGCCCTCCAACGGTGCCAAATAGAACCACCGGTACGTCGATGTTCTAAGGTGCTTGTACGAGAACGCCACCATGTCAGTCCGCCTAAAAAACCAGAGTTCGAAACCGATCCAATTGCAGCGTGGAGTAAGACAGGGAGACATCATATCTCCGAAACTGTTCACCGCTGCATTGGAAGATGTCTTCAAGCTTCTGGATTGGGGAGGATATGGCATCAATATCAACGGCGAGTACATCACGCACCTTAGATTTGCCGACGATATCGTGGTTTTGGCTGACACCATGGAGGACCTCAACACAATGTTCGATGATCTTTGTAGAGTTTCACGAGTGGGTCTTAAAATGAATATGGACAAGACCAAAATCATGGCAAATGTCCATATTGTACCCACTCCAGTAACAGTTGGAAGCTCTACACTTGAAGTTGTTGACAGATATGTCTACCTCGGACATACAATCCAACTAGGTAGGTCCAACTTCAAGAAAGAGATCTCTCGTCGAATCCAACTCGGATGGGCAGCATTCGGGAAGCTAAGACATATCTTCTCGTCCAAAATACCGCAGTGTCTCAAGACAAAAGTCTTTGACCAGTGTGTGTTGCCAGTGATGACATACGGAGCAGAGACGTGGCCGCTTACTATGGGCCTTGTCCGCAAGCTTAAGATTGCCGAGAGGGCGATGGAGCGAGCTATGCTTGGAGTTTCCCTGCCAGATCGAATCAGAAATGAGGAGATTCGCAGGAGAACCAAGGTCACCGACATAGCTCGAAGGGTCGCCGTCGCAAAGAGGCAATGGGCAGGGCACATAGCTCGCAGAACCGACGGCCGTTGGGGCAAAAAGGTACTCGAGTGGCGGCCCCGTACCGGAAGACGTAGCGTTGGCAGACCCCCCATAAGGTGGACCGACGACCTAGTCAAGGTCGCTGGCAACCATTGGTTGCGGGTGGCCCAGGACCGGTCTGAGTGGAAATCTTTGGGGGGGGGGCCTTTGTCCAGCAGTGGACGTCTTCCGGCTGATTGATTGACATATGTTTGATATTGATTGAATTCACACTAGCAGCTCACCTGTGCAATGTCAGATGCTTCGGGAAACCCGGGTGCATCAAATGACACGGACGAATCGAGGGTATCCCGTCCTAGTTGCGCGTCGTGCGAATGGGGCACGGGCGGCGAGGCAGCGCGGCCTGGGACGCGCGGCCCCAGCACTCGATGCGCGAATCCGATTAACTCCACTATCGTCTCCTGATTGGCTACAGTTACATGTTCACATTTAGTTATATTAATATTGGAATACCGCGAATGAAGTTTATGGGAACCCGTTTTACACTTAAACAACCAAACACGTGTTTTTGTCTCTTCACTCACCTATAACGTCTAAATTGTTGAAAAGTATATTTGCAATCCTCAAATCTTCGCTGTCCCCCTCCCCCTTTACAAGACATATCTCGACAGCTATAAGCGCCTCCGAGTCCACGAGGCCGGGCGCGCTCCAGCCATTCCCGCCACCCCACACCGTGCCTTCGATATCACGACCACTAGTCGTCGCTTCGTCGTGGCACGGCGGGGACGCACCGCCTATAGGCCAAGTGAAACCGGTCGACACATATTCAGTGTTGGCAGAGCAGCTTGCCGCGCTTGTCGTCCAATTAGGCATAGGATTTTTTTGAGCTGGGTTCCGTGTATCTGAAAATGTTTGAATTCTGTAAACACTATGTGTTATCTATACTGAAATAAATTTAAAATCAACTTTCATCAAGTGATAACATCAACTATACATGACAGAGGGCATAAGTGTTCGGTGTGTTATACCATGTATGGAGGGCAATCCCGGCGCGCGGTGCAACGAGCGCAGCGCCTGGCGAAGCGCGCGGGGTGTGGGCGGCGCGGGTGCAGCACGGCTGTCGGGCGAGGCCGGGGACGTGGGGGAGGTTGGCGAAGTGGGCTCCGAGCCGCGAATACTACCCGATGCTGTGTCCATACTGCATCGATAATTTAAACACATATTTACCTAAATCAAATAACAAACCATATCACAGGTCGCAGTGTTGTAAACACAAACAAACACGCATGCACACGTCCCCTAAATTACGTTATTCTTGGGTATGAAGATAGTCCAAACTTTTAACAATGTTTAATAATATAATGTTTAAAAACAAGTAAGAGCGCTTTACCCGACGTGCTTATGGCTCGCAACGAGCAATTCGAAATCGGGCCCATAGGTCTGCAGCGCATCGACCAGCAGCAGCGAATGTACGGACAGGGACAGCGAGCGGTCGCAAGGGCGCGCGCTCAGCGCTGCGCGCACGCCGCACACCTGCACCTCCGCGATGCTGCGCCCGCGCGACTGCACCTACGCATGCATGGAAACTTATAGCCTCTCTAAATTCTCACCGCCTATTAACTACTGCTACTGACTGACTCTAAATTGGAGTCGATGCTAAGGGTACTTTTATTCCACTTGTGCATATTTATCGTCATTATAAATTCAACAATAGCATTAGTTTTCTTACAAACCCCAGCTACCTCTACCTTCACAAATATCATGGTCAAAAGTTTTCACGACCATGGTATCCAACCATATTCATAACATCATCATACTATTTTAAGCTCTATTTACACTTTTCTACCAGCTATTGCGGAACAACTTTATCCCTGCGCTTTATAATTATATCGGTGTAATAAAGTTTCTTATTCGATTTTCTCTACTTTCTTTTTCATGTGTTAAAATATAGTAAAAGCATGCAATGTTTCTATACCAAAAAAGATCTATATCATAAAAATAAAATAGGACAAAGTATCTACCTCGAGAGACATTTGATCAATGGCAAACTGTAGCATGAACAGGGTGGAATTGTTGTGCGCAGAGAACTCTGAACGCTCCGTCACTGAGCTAAGACTGCTTTCTTCCTCTTCCTCTTCGGCACTCTCCTGGCTTGGAGAAACGCGTCTGCAAAAAAAAATTTTTGAGATGAAAATAGACGATATAAAGATAAAAAATTAATTAAGTAAAAGCCTGAGTGCACCGCCAGGACGACAAAATAATTGTCCACGAGCGTAATAATTATCAGACAAAAAGTTTTGACCCCAGTATTAATAACCCCTTGGATTACCAATCTTTCATAAATTTAATATCCCGGTGTACAAAATACTTCAAACATGTTGTTAGTGGCGATGGAACTCACGCGAGGTCGGGCAGCGTGCAGCTTGCGGCGACGGCGCGCACCGCGGCCAGTTTATGCTCGCTGAGGTGCACCACGAGCGCGGGCAGCGAGCCGCACAGCGTGGCCGACGGGTACTGCGGGTCGCTCGTGTGCACCACGCGCCGCTCCGCCTGCATTACGAGTAGTGAATTAGTATGCCCTTCCAATATTAACCTTATGATACAATTTATAATAAACTCTCTTTAATTACTCACCTAAAGGACGATACTAGCAATACCTTCACCAGTGGATAGTTACAAAGTAAGCTCATAAAAATTATTATTATTATTAATTTTTATTTTTAGAAATGCACTTACAAATCCTATCGTATGTCATTAAACACTAAAAATTCTTTTAAAGTATTATTAAATATGAAAAAAAAAAATTCATGACACTTACAACGCTCACGAAGTTATAACTGACCTGCAGAGATATACTAAATCGGTCGAGCAAGTGAAGAGCAGACGTGCTTTTAGTGTGGGCATACTTCCAATTGTCCTTAGCCCGACCCACCAGTATTTGAAGGTCGCTCAGCTCAATGTTGTACCTGATGATACCGGATAGTTATTGTGGAAAATTATTATCACTTGGTGCATAAGGTGACTGTGTATCTAACCTGTCGTATAAGCTTATGTGCAGGTGGGCAGCATCGAGTGCGTGCGCGGAGGGCGGCGGGTCCGGCGGTGACGCGGGGGAGAGCAGGCTGCCGGGCGGAGTCGAGCATGGCGTCATAAACATCTCTAGAAATATAATCTGATATTAAAAAAAACTATTTGTTTCCTTTATGATAAATGTATGCAGCGGTGTTAGCTTAAATATATGGCGATTGCCGATGAAATTTTAGTTGCGTAATAATTTCTTCTTGCTATTCTTAGCAATGGTGAGCTGCCGAATTAAGACAAATTCACCACCTTCAAAAACTTGAACGCCCATTTGAATTTTTTCGTTTTGTATATGATAAGCCAATCGTCACAATCTATTGTTCTTTTTTTTAATTATTTTATCCTCATTTATTCTTATTAAAACAAATAACAGCCTTAGCAGTGAGTTACTATGGCATACCTTCGTCGTCGTCGACAGGGGGCGCTGGCTGCACCCGGGCCTCTTCACCATAATGAGCATTGGCGAGGCGCAGGCGACCGAAGTCCACTACAAGCACAGATGCGTCGCGCTCGCACAGCTCCTCCACGAAGAGGATCTGCGGTGCGGAGATATCCAGCTCCACCTGCCAAGAACGTCGCTCACCCTGCGCACATCGAGTACATTGAACATTATCCATTACACTACAAAGTACTATTCGACTAACAACTTAAAAATGTTTGCGGGCTAATAAATTTCATGTGCGTCAAGTGCGTACCGGATGAGCGTGAAGCATGTGCTCCCAGTGGGTAATGAGGCGGGCGCGCGTCTGGTCGCGCACGTGAGCGATAGTACGGCGCGGGCCCCAAGGCGCCGCTACAAACTGCTGCGCCCAACGCGCCGCCGCCGCGCAGTAAACCACCTCCAGCGACATTGACTTCACCCAGAGCCTGCGCACACGCATGCACATTATTGTAATAAAATAAATTCAAAAATATAGATTATTATATAAAAGAAGA
Organism: Troides helena; assembly: GCA_029286815.1. Lineage (NCBI taxonomy): Eukaryota > Metazoa > Arthropoda > Insecta > Lepidoptera > Papilionidae > Troides > Troides helena. The sequence continues at coordinate 13,622,564 of JAGSMV010000009.1, read as the reverse complement.
CATGATATAAACTTGTAGTCGCAGTTCAGTCCGAAGGGTCGTTTTTCGTAGGAGAGCTGAAACAGTGGCGCGGTGGGCGAGGGCGGGGGCAGTGACGCCGATGGAGGGTGCGGCGTGTTATGTGCGCGCCACCATGAGGCCGCGCTCGCTGCCGCGTTCATGGCGCACAGGCCCTCACGTATCATACCCTGATACACATACGCATATATATAACATACACATATTGTGCACAGAATATGTGTAAACATATATGCATAGAGAACAGAATCAGGCTGCAACCAACCTGTGGCGCGATTAGCACAGGGAATAGCGTGTTGGGCGTAATGCGCTCGCGCAGGCACACAGCGCCAAGCGACACGTGTAGTGCATGCGAACCGGCGCGCGGTCGAGTCTCCACACGCACGCGCACGCTAGAGAATTGTAGCTCCACGCCTTGTGCGCTCTCGCTCCTGTCACAGATGAAGATGATATATAAAAGCCCGTTCAAACCTGAAAGGGCACTTCTTGCTCTAAATACTTTGTAGACTTAAGCTGCGTGCACTAACTTATTTTCATCAGCATCATCATTGTCGGGTTCGGTACAAAGGTCGAGGGAGCCGCGCTCTAACTCGAACTCGAAGAGGCCGAACACCGTGTCACGCCGCAGCAGTGTATTGTTGTCTAAAGAGTCTGCGATCACGTCCAGAATCTCTTCCTCGAGGCGAGGCGTAGTTGGCTGTGCTGACTGCTGCGGCAGAGGCGCGGGCTGAGGCTGTGTTTGTGCGGCATTGGTTGCACCGGTCGCGACGGCCGGTGCGTACCATCCCCACCACAGCGGAAACCAACGCACCAACACGCTGCGCCCGGAGCTCGCCTGCTCCGGCGTCGACGCGGGTGTCGCCACAGGAACTTTGCGCATGGCCACCTTTACGGAGATGTTGATAAATGATTACTTTACGGAACGTAAATGATAACTATTCAATGAGTGAGTAGCTCGCTGGCCTAATGGTTAGAGCGTGCGACTTTCATTCCAAAGGTCGCGTGTTCGAATCTCGGCATGTAACGATGACTTTAATATTTAAGTTATGTACATTTGTGGACTTTAGTTACAACAGCGAGATACAAACGGTGAAGGAAAACATCGTGAGGAAACCCGCACATGATTTAGAATTTATTCTAAGATATGTGTGAAGTCACCCACCCGCATTGGGCCAGCGTGGTGACTATGGCCCAATCGCCCTCATATTGAGGGTAGGCCTGTGCCCCAGCAGTGGGGACGTAAATGGTCTGTTTTTACTACTTTTTACTACAATGAGTTTGTGATAAATCTGTATACAAGTAAAGGAATAAAGAAAATAATCACCTCTCGAAGGGGTTTAAGGACTGATAGTGGAGTATTCCACTCGAACTCGTCCTTGACAGCCTTTCTGTCAGGCGGTAGTGTGGCGGCGGGATTGCTCAGAATGCCGAGGCAGATGTCTACGTACTGCCGCGTCCGTCGCGATTGCTCCAAGCACGATGCCCACGTCGCCTTCGACTCCATCCCTACAATATCACAGGTGTGTATTTTCTCCGCTAAAAGGAGCCTGTTCACTTTGGCTCCTACTTTGCGTGATGTGTCGTTGACATTCCCAACAAATTTCAGCTGCTGAAGGTTGAAATTATAACAAACTTCAACTATGGGAAGTTTTTCCAGTCCAGAGCTGCGATAACTACAAGAAAACTGTGGGCTCTTGTTAAAGTGCGATAATATTTATCACCGGGACATGTTTTGCCTTTATATAAAGCGCAGGTCCGGTCGAGTGCAGAAAACTGTTTGCCACAGCTGGGCAGGTATTGCCAGTACTCCTAATTCCCCCATCCCTTTTCACTGCCGTACGATCAGACGTACGACGATTCTCTCTCGTTATACTATGGACATTCCCTGTTTGCAAAGAAACATGTTGAACTCCTCGTTTTTCACGACAACAGTAAAGTTGTACCCCTCGTACAACTTGCCGGCGTCGGTGTACCCGTTCAACTAGGACGGGGGTGGTCTATAATATAAGAGTGAATAGGATGTTACTACGTTAGTGCGTTTTACCAGCACAGACCACATCATCACTTAACATCAGGTGGGATCGTGGTCAAGCGCTAACCTTGATGATAAAAAAAATGTCATGGTTTAGTGATATTGCCTTAATGACAAGATCTTTTTGTTACTTCCTTAACAAAAACTCGATACTGCTACTGCAAACGAATATATCATTGCACTGACAGCGGTGATGCGGCGCGTGGCAGCGCAGCGCGTACAGCCACCAAGCGCGAGCGTGCCCGCGCACCGGCGCGTCCGGCCGCAGCGCACGGAACTCGCGCAGCCGCCCGATGCGCTCCAGCCCCAGCGCGCACCCCACCGCCTCGCTGTACTGCCTCTGCAAACACGACACATACATTTAGTATCAGTTGATTTATTACAATCTTTTCTATTAGATTTAATTGCTTGATCTGCATCAATTTTAAAATATAAACGTTAAAAGAAGCCCCGGTAACAATATAAACTCATTACTCTTAAAGTAATTGCATACAACATTTCTACAGTGAGAAATTAAGATACTCTGCATTTCACTAAAATGTTTTGTTTCACTCCTTAAGCAATATACATACAGAAGTGAGATTAAGCTGGACGCATGGCAGTGTGAGATGGCAGGTGAGACGAGGGCGCGTGCGCGAGCGCAGGGGCTGTTCGCAGCGCTCGCGGCGGACGCGGGCGCGCGCGGACGCAGGCGCGGCCAGGTACCGGTGCGGCGCCAGCCATGTCGCGCGCATGCGCTCCTGAATGCAGCCAAAACAGTTTCAATCACTATCTCTGTATAGGTTTCCCATTACAGTAGCATATATAAATAATTAAATAATTAATTTTATCATTTATTGTCATCATTCTGTAATCCAGAGCCGAACATGAATTCTTAATATGGAAAACTTGAAAAAGAAGCGTGCAAGCAAGAAATGGAATAAAAAAAGAGAAGAGTATAAGAGTGATGAAAGAAGAGTATAAGTATATAAAAGATATGAGAAAGACAGAAACGAAAAAACACATAAAGGGCTTTGACCCAATATAACCAAAAGTATAATTTTAAAATAAATACACTCGCGAGCAAGAATTTGGAATCACTTACTTGAAATTGGTTCCGCGCGATCTTGTGTATTTTTTTAATAATAATAAAAATGACGTCATTTTAAAGGTTCAATTAGTAACTTTAAACTGATACCAAATACATTAAAATCAAGTCAGTATTTAAGAAGCTATCCCTGATTAAGTGAAGGAATTACGAAATTGACGTGTTTCAATTGTTTGATACGTCGCGAGTTGCGACCTATTGACCCCGTATAAAAATCAAAATCAAAATATCAAAAATCATTTATTTCATAACGTACATTACATAGTGATACTAATTATTGGTGTCTCCTTTTAGGCATAACAACCTGCCTGTGCCAGGAGACACCGCCCTGCCTTATCATACATGATTTTAGTTTGCTGTCGTAATAAGTTTTGTGTGCAAATATCCGGCGCCGGTGAACATCGGAGAGGGATGGGCATTTTATCGCGTCAACCTCTCTCCGAAATCGGCATTTGACTGATGTCGACGTGCAACAGGAGCTCCGAGATGTTCGTGGCCAGCCAGTGGACAGTTAGTTCGTCGACCACTCAAGCAAGCCAATCTGATTCCAAAAAAGCCTGCCATAGGCCCGAAACTCACGACAGCTCACCGACTAGCACGCATTCAATTTGCTCGCGCCCGTCTTGATTGGAAGGATGAGCAATGGAGACAAGTCCTGTTCTCAGATGAGAGCAGGATATGTTTGCACGGTAGCGAACAAAGAGGTCGGGTCTACAGGCGGCCTGGGATGTGATTTGTGCAGCGCTGTTTCGCTAAAATAGTGGCTTATGGATCCAACATTGCCTTCAATGGTAAAACCGAGCTGGTTTTCGTGCCTGGCGGGGGACGAGGAGGAGGTCTAACTTCGGACCGGTACATTTCCGATATTCTACTAGAACTCGTAGTTCCCTATGCGGGATTATCGGTGACGACTTCCTCCTTATGCACGATAACGCTCGTTGTCACACTACCAGTGTAACAGCTGAATACCTCGAAGAAGTCGGTATCGTCACATTGGATTCGCCAGCGCTCAGCCCTGACTTGAATCCAATTGAGCACATGTAGGATGAATTGAAGAGGAAGGTTCGTTCCAGAACTCCTGCTCCTTCATGTCTGAATGAGCTGAAATCGGCGTTGATTGAAGAGTGGGAAGGTATCCCATAAGAATCAATTCAGAAGCTAATCAGATCTATGAAGAATCGTCTTCGAGCAGTTACTAGGCCGAGGGGAGGGAACACAAAGTACTGACACTTAACTTTAAGGCTAGATAAAATATTTATTTACTGTTTTATTCATTCATTATTTTTTAATATTTCCTTGTTTTCCTACCTCTTTCACTTAATCAGGGATAGCTCCTTAACTTAACTACTGGCTTGATTTTAATGAATTTGGTATCAATTTAAAGTTGACAGTTGAACCTTTAAAATGATGTAATTTTTATGATAAATAAAAATTTATAAAGTAAGCAAGATCGCGCGAGTCCAATTTCAAGTAAGTGATTCCAAACTTTTGCTCGCGAGTATATATGGAAATTCTGAACAATAACTGTATTTAAAAAGAGTGCTACGAGGCACATACATATATGTAAGTAATTAACAAACTATAACAAAGTGCTGACCGTCAATTCAGCCAGCGTGCAATCAGCCATCATTGCTGCAGGTACCGCCATGGGGTCCCAGTAGACGGCCAGCTGCTGAAGCTCCAAGAGCTTGAAGGAGCAGCCGTCTGAATCCGAGAGGAGCGTAAAGCCGCGAGTCCAGTTTGCATCGCAGGACTCGGCCGCCAGCGACTCCACGGTAAGTCCGCAGGCGAATGAGTGCGGTGCGCATGTAATCGCATCCTCGTATCGGATGTGCACATCGTTCAGCTTTAACTAAACAAAAAATAATAATACTTTTTCTTTCTATTCTTGTCTCTGTAATTGGCACAATTTTTTTTATTTCAATAACACAAGGCTTACCGGCTCTGCTGGCAAAGGAAACGTTAATATATAACAATGTTACGCTATTTGTGGTGTTCACCCAGCACTACCATCCACGCACCGACTTGAGATACCATCTTGTCCTTGTAAATATATAATAATAATAAATAATAATAACAGCCCATTTACGTCCCCACTGCTGGGGCACAGGCCTACCCTCAATATGAGGGCGATTGGGCCATAGTCACCACGCTGGCCCAATGCGGATTGGTGACTTCACACATACCTTAGAATAAATTGTAAGTCATGTGCGGGTTTCCTCACGATGTTCTCCATCACCGTTTGTATCTCGCTGTTGTAACTAAAGTCCACAAATGTACATAACTTAAATATTAAGTCATCGGTACACACCGAGGTTCGAACCCGCGACCTTCGAATGAAAGCCGCACGCTCTAACCATTAGGCCAGCGAGCTACATTGAAATTACCATGGTGCAATTATCCGGTAAAAGATACTTTAAAGCTAGATGAGGTTGGCCTTTGCGATCGTAATGTTAGAAAATTTCACATTGACCTACCACCGGAGAGTACAAGCATAATATATCTTGTACAAACGGTACACCTGTAAGTTCTCCACGATATTGGCGAGCAAGCCGGTGCCGTAGCTGAGCCACGAGGAGTACGAGGCGGCGTAGTAGCCCGCGTCGCTCGCCTCGTGCTCGGCGCGCCACTGCGCCTCGAGCGCGTCCAGCAGCGCCACCTTGCGCTCGTGCGCGATGTGCGCCTCCACCGAACTGTCCCACTACCAAACAATAACATTCACAAAACTTAATAATGTCAAAACATTTAAAAACATATCATATGTAATGTATATTATAATCGAAATCTTAAATTGCGGTTCTGGAACAAATAAAAATATGCTATAATTTGCAACTAAAACTAAACATATTCCAGCCATTAGAGGTCAATGCTTTAGTTGAATATTTTCAAAAGAATAAAAATATTTTTTTTAAACCTAGGGTGAAAGAAAGATAATGTTTATTACGGTCAATATACGTAAATTATGATATAAAACTTAAGAAAAAAAAATTAAGGGACTATTAACAGTATTATAATACTAATACTATTATTATTGTTTATCTATTAGTTTAAGTTGAGAGCAAATTCAATCGTGTTGAGTAGTAAAAATCGTGTCGCAATTTGTGTGGTCACAGATAAAAAAGACATAAACATAAAAAACTCGGTCACCTTTATTACATAATAAAGTTTAAGTTAAATTCAAAAGTCATGCTCAAAATTCCATTATTAAACGAGTTTGTTTTGTAAAATCACTTTTAATTATTATCTTATAATCATAATCATAATCATGTTCGGGAACCCATTAGTGTGCTAGAAAGAGTGAAAGTCGAGGTTTTGCAAGATGATGAAATGAGAGAGAAGTATAAGAGTAAATTGATTGATAAGTTTGACAGATTAGAAGGAATGTGTGAGGTTGAAGAGTTATGGAAGTCGATCAAGGATGGAGTTGTGAATGCGGCCACTGATGTATGTGGTGTGAGCAAGAGAAGAAAAATAAGTATGTTGAAGACTGTAAGTGCAAAAATTCGGAAGGCGGTGTCTGAAAAGAGGAAAGCATGGCAGGATTGGTTGGCAGCAAAAGCCAATCATAGAATGGACAAGGCAACAATAGAGGATGTACAAAATACGAAGAATGAGTATAAAAGACGTAAGACCGTAACAAAGGAAGTGGTGGAAAGAAAGAAAATGGTTGATAGAGATGAATTTGAAAGAAGGTTATCTGATGACTTCCGGACGAACATTAAGTTCTTCTGGAAGGCCATAAGAATAGCCAGAGCTAATAATACAAGCTCACATGGCGAAATCAGGAACCAGAATGGAAGCTTTGTGGCAGGTGAGGAATGTATACTAAAGAGGTGGAAGGATTATTTTGAAAGTTTATTCGAGAAAGAGGATATGTACGTGCCAAACCCCGGTAGGGGTCAAACTGAGAGTGGGGATGAAAGTAATATTAGTATGAAAGAGATTTTAGATGCAATGAATAGTATGAAGTTGGGTAAGGCTGCAGGATATGATAGGATTACGGTCGAGATGCTGAGAGCTGGACAGGGCGTGGTAGCTAGTCAGCTGTACTACCTTTTCAATCTTTGTTGGAGGAGCGGCAAAGTGCCAGATGACTGGTGCAAAGCCGTAATCGTTCCGGTATATAAAGGCAAAGGGTCACAGCAAGACTGTAAAAACTATCGTGGCATTAGCTTACTGAGCGTCGTCGGCAAACTGTATGCAAAGATACTGATTAAAAGAGTGATGAATGAAACTGAAGAGAAAATTTGGGATGTACAAGCAGCATTTAGAAGTGGAATGGGATGCATGGACCAGGTCTTTTCCCTACGTAGCATAACCGAAAAATGTTTGGCACATAGCCAAAAGGTCTATTGCGCGTTCGTAGATTTGGAAAAAGCCTATGACAGAGTGGTGAGGAATGAATTGTGGTCCATATTGTCTGCTTATGGAGTAAACAGCACGCTGATACGAGAGTTGAAATCACTTTATGGGGTTCTAGTGCTTGTGTCAGGATAAACGGAGCTTACTCAGACTGGTTTAGCATCCAGAAGGGTGTTAGACAGGGATGTGTGGCCTCGCCGTGGCTGTTTAACCTATTTTAGACAATTGCTTGAAAGATTTGAAAGATAGTGATTATGGACTAAGAATGAATGAGTTGACCGTCAAGTGCCTCCTATACGCTGATGATCAAGTTTTATTATCATCATCGGAGAGGGAGTTGCAAGCGATGGTCGACATGGTGCATGGAGCTTTAACAAGCAAAGGAATGAAAGTGAATGTAAGCAAGACGAAAGTAATGGTTTTGAAAGAGAAGAATGTATGACAAACTGTGACATTGTGATTGAGAGACAAAAAGTGGAACAAGTGAAAGAATTTGTATATCTGGGTTCACAGTTTACGAGAGATGGCAAGTGTGATGATGATATTGAAAGAAGAGTTTTAAAAGCGAATCAAGTCAATGGGGCACTTCATAACTTTATGAATAGCCGGAACGTTTCACAAAGAGCACGACTGGCTGTGCATAGAGGCGTGTTGGTCCCCATACTGATGTATGGTAGTGAATGTTGGGTATGGCAGAAGAAACATGAAAGTAAGATTAATGCTGTGGAGATGAGAAGCCTGAGAAGTATAACTGGAGTGAAACGGATGGACAAAGTGAGGAACAGTGTGATAAGGAAGTGGTGCGGCGTGGTTGAAGATGTAGTGACAAGGATAGAGAAAGAGATGCTTAGATGGTTCGGCCGTGTCGAAAGAATGGATGAAAAAAGATTAACGAAAGAAATATACAAGGTAAGAATGATTGGAAAAATCGGTGCAGGCCGACCTAGGCGGACATATTCCGATCAAATCGGAGATGTCCTAAAGAAGCCAGCTGCTTCTCGCAACCTTCATCAGGTTGAAGGACCACACAGTAGGGGCCTTATAGGACCTTATAGCCCCATCAGCTGTCAGTCCTTTGAGCAATGTGCTCTGCCCTTTGCCACTTGGGACTAGCAATCTTTTGGACTATATCGGTGACCTTAGTTCTCCTGCAGTTCTCCTCATTTCTGTTTCAATGACGCAATAATTAAAAATAAAGTATTATTAATAATTTTCATTATTCCTGCGGTCTATTTATATTAAAAGTAAGGTAGAAAGTATAGCCATTGCTTAAGTGACCAATATACAGTCCAAGAATGCAAGGATGTAAAATAATATGCTGTTATGAGAGAACACATGGCCATGTTTCAAATATAACACCAAAAACTTACAAGAACAAAGTGTACGAAAAATTTGAGAGATAAATTTTTCCTACAAATCGTTTTTTTTTTATGGAAAATATTAATGTTACTGACATTTCTCTTAATAAATGTGAGATCATTAATTTCACTGGCTTAATTTTTTCTGTAACTTCTAATCTTTAAATCACATTAGAATTTTGTATATAATTTCTATAGTAATGGAATTAATTAATCTTATCAAATCCCAATATATTTTCAGATTACTTAACATGTAAAGCAATTACAACTTATCTTATCCTTGATAACCAAGCAATTAATGATGCCATCACTGAAATAACTCAATAGTCTTTTATATAAAGTAATTGACTTTAGTGACTTTCAAGTGAAATTTTTATATAATTTACTTCTATAGGTATTAACTGATTTTTAAAAGAAATATATAATTATTTTAACAATAATATAACAGGCACTAAGATGAATTTACACATAGATATTATTGTAATTGATATGAATCTATTTCAAGAAATTATAAATATAAAATGAACTATTGGCAAAGAACCAAAACTGTGTACCTTGTGTCAACTATAATAGTGATATCTAACTGTAAAGGAATAAATGTTATTTAGTATACATTTATTCCAATGTAATAAAATAATTTGGAAAAGTTTGAACTTGTTTTATTTGCTTAATTACTTAAGCTTTGCTAACACTCTTCTTTAAATGAAAATAAGATAAACTAGTTATAATTGCAGTTAATATTAAAATTTGTTATTACTTATATAAACTTATAAAGGTAATACCTATGTTACTTTCATCAGCCAGTGCTTAAACAATACTAGAGTAATTTTTTAACAGTAACACTATTTAAAACAGAGTTAACTGATGTAACAGTTTTGACCTAGTAACCACTTCTATGTTTTCATAAATTAAATGAAGTTTCCCCCAGAACCCAGAATAAATAAAAGGTAGTGGTTGTAGTTTTAACATAATTGATTGTTAACATCTTATCTTAAATATCTCTTAATTCATACTCTTTAAGGCCTATCAATAACATAGACCAAGAAATAAAATAAGACATCAAATACCTCATCCAAATTGACAGGTGCTGCCACCAGATATAACTTTTCAATAGCAATCAACCAGGGAGCAGAACGTATCTGCCGGACTGGTACATGAAGCTGTACCTTGCCAAAGAAACCAGCTTTAATCTCCACAGGTAAACCCAAGTGTCGCAAAGCATCTTTCTTTAATGGTAGATTTTCTAGTTCTACTTTACCTATAATTTAAAATATATTTCAAGATTAAATTAAACATAGATATTTTTTATTTACATGACACATTTTCCTATTTATTACAAATGCAAATCTATTATAGTATTTCATTACTTGTTAAATCTATAATTAATTATTTTTAACTACTGAACGTTAATAATTAAAAATAAAATTCATAAACATGAAGCAATAAACATTATAAATATCCTAATAATAACGCATTGATTATTTAATGTTATAACCTACCGGACAATAACGCCACGCTCAACTGATCGGTATTCAAATTCTCGACATATTTTCCGAGATAATTGTTTAATACCCAAGCTACTAGACCCTCCAACATTGTGCATGGTCATGTATGAACGTTCTCTTATTACTACACCGCACCTAATCCCTTTCTTAACTATATACTTTTAAAGTTATGTCCTTAAATAAGTCATATAGTTATAAACTCTCTCTACGTAAATGTTTATCAATATATATATATTTCACTGTTTATTACTTTACCGACAAATATGTAATACAATTTGTTTTCCTTTATTGACATATGTCACAAACTATGACATAATAATATTTTGGCGTAAGAATGAAATAATCGGAAACGCGTACTGGTCTGTATAAGATGTAGACTTGCAAGTATATGGTAAAGGTATGTTCATCTTTATGTTAGAAAAATTCTATGTAACCGACAAAAATTAAAGCAAGTACATTTGTCAAATATAATGTGATCACCGACGAGGAATTGAAAAATTTAAGCTAAAAAATCCTGAACTAATATTGGTTAATAAAAGTAAATTAAGTTATTTTATAATCAAAGTAATTATTTCCAATAAATTCGTATTGAAATGTCTAGATAAATGGCATTTATTTTTTATCATTTAACTTTGACATAAGTTAGAATACGTGAATCGTAGCGTAAAGGAGCTCGCTGAAATGTGCAAGATCTCGTAGGCTACTTACGGTTGTTTACTCCATAGAGTAAGCCAGGCTTGGCTCATCTGTTACAAAATGAAGTCAATACATGCAATGAAAAGGTTCTGTGGATCATCTGTTATAAATTTTAATACTTGTTATCATCACAAAAGACTATCAAAACTTCATGTACGTTACGGTGCTACAGTGGTTTCTGCCAAATTGAAAGAAATAGTACCAACAATTACGAATATTCGCAATTTGGGATTAGGACCCACTTCAAAAGACTTTGAAGAGCCGACACAAATATCGGGTCCGCTTACCAAAGTGCACGCCACAGAGCTCGTCTTACGTTTGAACGGAGATGAAAGGAAGATATTGTTTAACGCATTACAAGAATACGAGTCGAATCGTATCAAAGAAGAATTCGAAGGTATTTAACTCTACAATTTTACAAATGTGAATAAATAGACGTATTAAAGAGTGATTGATTTTGTCAGATAAATTGGCTGGTCAGAGATGGAGAACTAAGCTGGGTAGACCAAGCAAAATTCCGACTTTAGGCGACGTTGATCCTACAGGAACATACTGTCCTGTACCTGAAGATTGGCTTAAAAAAAAATATGGTAAGCTTCTGTTTTACTTAAAAATTATTTATTTAATGGTTTTTATTTGAAAATAAATATAGCTTTTTTTTACATGTAAATATTTTTCATCTATGTAATAATTATACATTGTTACTTGATTTACATTTTATGTCTTTTATATATCTCACTTAAATTTTCACCCTCTGGAAGTTTGACTTTAAGATTGAGCTTACTCATTGGTACATATTAAGATGATGTTGATTAAAAAAGAAGATTAGCATAAAGAATATAACATTTAAGGAAATAAATTTACAAATTAATTATTATAACTTGTTCTTACTTTTATATATTTTCTGCAGCTGCTTCGGTCCCAAAACCAACCACCAAGGAACTTTTTCACTGTAAGTTTTGTTAACAATTATTAAGAATATGTTAAGTATTCAATGGTGTTATTTTATAGTTAAAATAACAATATGTGAAAACCTGAAATAAATCTTCTAGTTAAACAAAACTACTTTTGTATAGATGTCGACTGTGCCAAATGTATGTACCCTTCTATCTTTTTAATTTAAAATTTCATCAAATAGTATTATAAGTACTAAAATTAATTAACATTATATTGTATTTAACTATATTTGTTTTCCAGTGTCTTTGGCAAATTCTATTCCATTCATTGGCTTTGGGTTTCTGGACAACTTCATAATGATCATTGCTGTAAGTATAATTTTTTTAGTGTATCATACATTTTTTTTCCACTTGTATTTGCCATTAGCCGAACGACTTTAATAAGATTTGATCAGTTTATTATGGAGCTTTTAGAACATTGTAGTCAACACCATAATGTCTACACATTGTCAAGTACGTCAACTCGTTTCAATCTTTTGATTGCACCTTGTATAAGGAGATTGTTAGCTAGAGAGTTAGATTGGTCAACCAGAGGTTATTTGTGCTTTTTTTTGTAATTCTGAATTTCATCAGTGACAGTTGGCATTTGCAGATATTCATGCAGCTGATTGTTTTTTGTGAACCAAGGTGCATCACAAATTGGGCGTAAGATGTTATCTTGAACTTGCTGTATGCATTGAATGTGTGTCTTGCTTGCTGTGGACCAGATTTCTATGTCATACAACCACATGGGCTTAAAAAAATGATGGCTTTAGCATTGATGTGTAGATCATAGTCTTATTGTGCATAGAAAGTGTGGACTGCCGGCCCAACAACCAGAATAGGTTGCGGAAACGGTGGTTCATAGCATCCCTTCTGTTTCTGATATGTTCCTTCCATATCATTCGGCAATCCAGATGGAATCCAAGGTATTTTATACGATCAGACTGCGGCAGTACATCCTCACCCAATGTGACAGGTGGAAAGTCGCCTTTTCGGAGGGAAAATGTTATATGTTGAGATTTGGAGGCACTTGCCTTTTCACACCATTTTTGGAACCACTCAGCAGTAGCATTTAACTGCGTCTGCAGCTGTGAAGAAGCAACACTTGGGTCACGATTGCAGGAGTGGAAAGCTGTATCATCAGCAAATGATGCCAAGGTAAACAACACGGGCAACTGTGGGAGGTCACTTGTGAAAATATTATACAATACAGGGCCCAGGACTGAACCCTGTGGAACGCCTACAAGACATTGATGGAGATCTTATCTTGCATCACCTTCTTTAACTTGAAAGAAACGCTCAATTAGGTAGGACTGCAGAATAGGGAACACCACATGAGCTAAATGAGTCTTAATTTTTGATAGTAAGCCTTTACGCCATACTCTATCAAAAGCCTGTTGTACATCCAAGAATGCGGCAGAGCAGTATTCTTTCCCTTCAAAGCTTTGTCTGATAGTGTTATAAACATGATGCATATGTTGGGTCATAGTGTCGTTGACGAAAGCCGAATTGGTGATCAGGTATAATATCTGCTTCCTGGATTAATCGCTTCAGTCTTGATAGAAAAACTTTTTCCCAAAGTTTCGAGAGGACTGGTAGTAAGCTAATTGGGCGATGCTGTTTCGTGTACTGGTTTACTATGTTTGTGGTACATGATGATCTGTGAGATCTTACAAAAAGCCGGAAAGTAGCCTATTCTAAGCGTAGCGTTAAAGACACTTGCTAACATCGCCAAACATTTTTTGGTAGTTGTTTGAGGATTTTAGGCGTGATTAAGTCAAAGCCCGGAGCTTTCTTTATGTCCATATTACTAATTTCTCTAAGTAATTCCTTTGGGGAGAATGGTTTCAAAGGAAGGCATGGACTGCTCTCCTTTACTTGACGAAGACAACAGGTTTATGTGTGCTCGTGCGGTTTCATTGGCAGAGTCCTGTAAGAGTAGTCTAAGCTCCTTTATAGCACGGTTTATGGCGGTTTTATCTTGAGGGTGATATGAATTTTGCCAGATACGGCGCAATTTTCGTTTTTCTTGTACTTTTTGTCTAATTTCAGTAGGAACATTAGAGGGACTGCGAGGATTGGGTTCAGGTGTATTCATCCATACCGCAGATTGTATAGTATTAGTTATGTGAAGACAGGCATCGTCAATATCAATTTCAGTTTTTAAGGATATGTTAGAGTTGAGGTTCGAATTTATGTATTCGCGAAACGAATTCCAATCAGTTCTATTGCTACTTAAAAATCCTTATTGGTTTCGTTGTTATTTATAGTTAAGCTCACTGTTAGAATTACAGGACTGTGATCTGATGAACCGTCTAGGCATGATTCGATGCTGGTATACATGCTGCATATATTTTTTGTCACAAAGAAGTCTAGTAGGTCCGGGTTTTTGCGCACATCTTTGGGCAAATAAGTTGGCTCTCCTGATGACAAAGATAGTAGATGGTTTATGTCGACGCATGATTTCAGCGCCCGACCGCGAGTGGTAGTCACTCGCGAAGCCCAGAAGGTATGTTTAGCGTTCCATTCACCGCCAGCAACAAAACGTTTACCCAATGTTCTGAAGTAGGTCGTGAGCATAGTATCTCTTATCTTGTACTTTGGAGGACAATAGATGGCTGAAACGTTGAAAGCACTCAAGGGTTCTTCAACTCTCACTGTTGTAGCTTGGATGTGGGAAGTTGCGTAAGATTATAAGGGGCAGTGTTTTATACATGCTTTAATGATGACAGCAGATCCAGCGTGCGCTCCGCCATTAGGATGGGGTGTGAAATATACGCAGTACCCTGGGATTTTGGTATTACTTCTTGACGTGACGTGAGCTTCTGAAATAAGTACTATGTCTAATTTTTGATTTTAAAAATAACTTCCAATTCCAGTGTGTTACACGCGAGGCCGTTAATGTTGCACGACGCAATGGGTACGGAAGTCATGGTGACAGTTTTGCAACAAGTGTCGTTAGAAGGGCTAGAAGTGCACCTATTTGTAGGATTAGTACTTCAATCTTTTCGCTTTGTTTTATAATTAGTCTTTCTATAGGGTTAAGGTTGTCAGAAGTTTCGGTTTTATCAGGCGGGTCCTTAGGGTGGGTCTATGTGAACACTAGACGCAGCTTCAGCGTAGGTTTTATTACTTATTGTGCTTGATTGCTTCTGTTGAGTAGGGTTGTCAAGGGTAAACTGAGCTGTGGTAGATTGATTAGTTGTGCCTGATGATGGAATCGGATCCTTAACGAGGATAACTTCTCTAATAACATTTCGGTCAGTTTTCCTGGCTTGGATATGTTTATATACTTCACAACCTTTGTAGTTTGCTGGGTGATCGCAAGAGCAAAGAACACATCTAGCTGGGGAGTTCCTGGTTTTTTTCTGACAATCTGATGTTTTATGACCCTCGCCACATTTCACACAGCGGTATGGCCTTATGCAATTGTTTTTGGAGTGACCGTATTGCTGACAACGGTGACATTGTACTACTATTTTTGATCTACGGACATCTTTAATTTTTATTGATTGATGAAATATGTATTTAATGTCTTTGACAGACTTGTTGTTTGGGTGGGGTTCTAAGTTGACAAAATCTTGTCCGGTCCGAATCGAGCATTTACTATCTCACCGCGGACTTTGTTGCCTGAGGCTTCAATATCTTCCACAATAGCAGAGTGTGGGCTGGTGCGGTGTAGATTTTTAATAACTATTCGATAGCATTTTGTGTCTTTTCGAGAAAATGTGTGGCCAATCAAGCCTTTTTCTCTGATAAGATTAATCACCTTCTGGTATCCATCTATGGTGTTAACGAGGATGCGGAGATGGTTTTTGTTCAGAACTTTAATTTTATAGTTGTTTTCGTGAGTGACAGTGTTTAAACACTTTGATAGCTCATTCATGTCCTCTATGCCATACAATATTATGGGTGGAATATTACTAACTGGCTTTGAAATTCCAGAGTTCGTATTATCAGTCTCGTCTAAGAGCAGCTCTTGAAAACTGTTTGATGTGAGTGTTGGTTCTACTTGGGATGGTGAGGCAGGCGACATTTCAATTCGACGGCGCTTCGGCACCCTTTGCCATGGTGGGGGGGCAGGTTGCAAGAGAGATTCCACTGATTTTTGATGAGATTCATTAACTAAATCAGCTTCGCTGTCAGTATCATGATTGCTATCATTAACTGCGGTAGGGCGTGTTTTATTAAAAAAACTTGGGTGAAATACTTATTGAACAAGCTTTTTGTTGTTAGATTCCACTGAGACAGCTGATTCTGAGGTCTGAGCATTCATTCTCGATATTATTTATTGTTAATTTTGGAAAATTAGAATTTTCTTCTGGCAACATTATGTGACAACATTTCTATCGCCGCAATGTAAACAACCGAAAATATATTTTCTTTTTGTGGGTATTCGGAAATTTAATCACTAGATAATGATTTTTGGTTGTAAACCACTATTTCACATTTAGATAACACTATAACAAGTGGATGTGCACTTTATCTACACGTTCCAGATAGATTTGTTACGGGGAACACGGGCTTAACGCTGATTTGCGCTAAGTTTCCGACCGAGCATCTGCGCACGCAACTGTTCGCGTTGAAAAAAAAAGTGTATCATACGTAAACATTCGTTACTTCTTGTTAACACTGTATAATATCTTTATAAATAAAATATTTCAATGAAAGATTGTAAGACGTGGAACGAGTAGGATGTTAAATAAAAAAGGTTCAGTAAAAACAAGAGAGACTATTTTATGGTTAACAGTATAAAAATGTTAACATTAACGGCTGCTGTAACGTCTCCGTTGCTGCACTGCCGACCCAACAGTCGACGCGGCGATCGATCTCGTAACACTTGTATTGACACGCATTCTGATAGAAAGAAATACCTAAATAGAAAAAACTGATGTACTGATTACTACGCGATGTAGCTAATCGTGTTTACTTTGCGCTAGGGTGACAGCATAGAGAGCAGCATGAGCGCGTACATCACGCTGTCGACGATGGCGGCCGCTGCGCTGGGCAACACGTTCAGTGACGTCATCGGCATCGGCTCTTCCTACTACGTGGAGCGCGGCGCTGCGCTGATCGGATTGGGCGCACCCGCACTGTCGCCAGTGCAACTCGACATGCCCGTCAGCAGGCGCTTCGCGAACATGGTAGGTGGTCTCGTGTGTAATTATGCTTCGATAGGGGAGGAGCGACATGTGCACGTAAATAATAATACATGCTTGTACTGTTATCAGGGTCGGGTGCTCGGCATCACGTTGGGTTGCTTCTTAGGCATGACTCCGCTCCTGTTTAAAGACGATGAGAAGAAAACTGAAGTTAAAGATAAACAATGAACTCTCACATGCACTAGTGGGAAAGTCTTAAATGTAATAGATTATAGGTAACCTATATCCCACACTTTATATATATATATATATATTTGACGATGATGTGTCGCAATGAGACCGCAGATGCTGAAGTGTTCAACTCCACAACATGGGAACCCGAAAGTGAAGCAGGCACCTTCGTGTCGCGAGGCAAGTCTGCCGCAGTCATTACACATCGAATCGCATATAAATGATCAGCGGTTAGGAACCATAGCTTGAAGAATTCTTTTGTTACTTTTAGCTAAATTTCATATAAAAATGTTGCCGAATTTAAATACATGTGATTATATCATAAAATGCATTTAAAAACATTGAAACATTTTTAAACTTCCAATTTATAAAAGCTAAAGGTGTTTCATGATTCTTTATTAGAAGTCATATTTCTTTAGAGTTTCCAACAAAAGATTTTACTCTCAAAGGAAATGCATCTCAAACTGTAAGTTTTCTTTCCTGTTACTTAGGAATGAGTACACGCGCGTGCTCACGCTCATGCTCATGCCCATGCTCATGCCCATGCATAACTTTCTAATAAACAACTCTGTCTTTGAACTTTGAATGCCTCTAAAGATGTACGACTGCTAAATGAACAATAACACTCACAAGTATGTTAAGTATACCATAGTGAATGCGTCGCTCGTGGAGCCGTGCGGCGCGCACCTGACAAATGTTCAAGTTGTTCGCACGCACTTATCGTACTTGCGCTCACCGCGCACCGTGCACCGCGCACCGTGCACCGCGCACCGTGCACCGCGCACCGCGCACCGCGCACCGCGCACCGCGCACCGCGCACCGCGCACCGCGCACCGTGCA
The DNA here is from genome assembly GCA_029286815.1 of Troides helena. Taxonomy (NCBI): domain Eukaryota; kingdom Metazoa; phylum Arthropoda; class Insecta; order Lepidoptera; family Papilionidae; genus Troides; species Troides helena. The sequence continues at coordinate 13,604,395 of JAGSMV010000009.1, read as the reverse complement.
CCGCGCACATAACAATGATGTAAATAGCTCGAGGAGCTACGTTATGTGTTACATAAACAATTGTATCAATTTTATCATGTAGATATATTTCTTCATATTCTAGTTTTATTATAAAGATTTAAAACTTTTAATGTTTTTTTATATAAAATGTATTAGTTTTGCTTAGTGAAAATATACTCTGTTAAATAGTGCAATGCAATGCACCTGTGCACCTGTGCTGTTAATGTCTTGCCGTCGGCAGCTTGGTGCAGACTTTAAACATTTTTTAATAATTTTTATTTTCTTATGTGAATATTTTATATTAATATCAAATAAATAGTAAGTTTAACATAAGCTTTGATGAAGAAAACAAAGGTACATAGACATTGCAAGCGCTGAGGATCCAACAGTGAAAATAGTCCCCGATCCATACATAACCAGGAACGTTTACATAAGACATAGTCCAGTCGATATTATTAATAATAACTTTATTTGATGAGCTCTATGTCCAATGGTGGGCTGAGAGGGTTTTACTTGTGGATTCACGGAAATTTATAAGACACGCACATTCACAAGCGCGTGCCGAGCGTGCAGAGCGTGCAGAGCGTGCTGAGCGTGCCGAGCGTGCGCTACTTGTTAGTTTCATATATATTTCTATAAAAATACTTATATTTTTATATTGTTTATTTTTGCCGATATTGTCAATCAATGTTTTTAATAATCGTATTTAACAATCGTGTTCAATTTTGTAAGATAATTTAAATGTATTGTTTAAGTTTGTTGTGTGTAACATTGCCTTCGCACGTTTCTCACATACAGTAGCCCCGCCTCCCCGCCGCCCCCTACTCCTCCCTCTACCCTATAACACGGCAGATTGGTTCTGCGTTATATTTAAATCGAATATTAAGAATAAACCAACATGGTGAACGAAATATGTACGTTTGTTAAAATCAAACTAAAATAAGAAAATTTTAAATAAAAAAACATGAATATGGTCCAAAAAAAGTTGATTTCAATTAATTACAAACTATGAACTGTACAAATCATAAGTTTCACAATACAGAAACATAATGTGGGTAACCCCGCTATAGGCGCACCGTGTTAACGGGGGGAGGGATTGCGGTATTTGTGGAAACGGTTCGCAGTTAATGTTTTACACGCGTAATTAATTCTCAATATTGTCATTGTATACGACTATAAATGAAATGTAATCGGTTAAATATGTTAGACGTGTATTAACGTCGGCCAAACGTAGAACTTACGACGTGTATATACACCGCGCAAACCGCCATCGTTTTATTTTAACTGCGTGAACTGAACCGCAGTTAACTGAATCACTCGCTAATCGTTCTGTAACGATGTTATTGTATAAATGTAGCTAATTTTTAATTATTACGTTTTATAAATATATAATCAAATATTCTTTGCGCTGTATTATTATCAAATATTTACGAGTTTGCATTAAGTAAATATTTACACGCTATACTATTATAAGAAAACTAGTCAGTTTAAATAATTTTTGTATATAGTAATGTTTTCAGTTTTCTTTAACAATTTCGACAGTTCCTTGTGTAAATATATATTTTGATCATTTGTCAAGTCGTTTTACTCGCGAGCCCTCCCGCGACGAATCCGCGTGTCCGGTCAGCACTATCGGCGTATCGGCGTATCAGCGTAAGGAATTTTGGAGACTTGCGAATAATATTATCATTGTTATTGTTGATAAACTTCTTTAAGAAACATTTAAAATCGGGTAAAAAAGAAAACACTGAATGTTTGCCGTGGAATTGTTTTATTATGCCAATGACTTGCACAACGACTACACTTCAGTGCGTAGTCCGAGCTAAATAAATAAATAATACACACATACCAAATAATTGTATGTAAGGCGAGCCCTGGGCTTTACAAACTTAAACACGTACGTATTATATTTTAGAAGCGTAGTTCGATATTTAATTGCTTAATGTACAAGTCGGTCAGCAGCCCGAGGCCGTGAGGTGCTTCGGCTGCTAATGCGCGGGCCGGCCGCCACCGCCATCTCCACCTCCAGCTCCAGCTCCACTGCACTAATATTCACTTGACATTAACCGAGATTAGGTAAAGAAAATGACACGCTTGGTAACATTATTTGTACTTTATGTATGGTGTACATGTTGTGGTGAAATTGTTTTCCCCACGCATGGATGAGATATATACAACTTTTAGAATAGGGTTGATTAGCACTCCTCGTCCTCTTAATGCATGATTTTCAATTTTTTTACGAATCCTTCATCCTTATTACAAAAAATTTTAAATAAACACTTTTCCCCGTATAAAATATTTGTAGGAAAGGAAGAAAGGTCCTATTTTAATTCAAGAAATAATATTTGAATTATCTTATTATTTATATCGCCTGTACCTCTTGCTCGTAACACATCCCCATCAACACTATTTTAGAACAATAACCTCACCGTGTGTCGGGTGAAACGCTCTCAATGCAACCCGCAACCCGCAACCGTAGTTTTGTTATTCGAATTAATATGCATTAAGACCTACCAAACCTACTGACCCTGAAGGGTGAACAAGTGACTTCCTTCCCGCGCACTGTTTGTACGGCCGGGTGCCCAGCGGGTCAGCACACAACTGTGACCCGATTCCGCACATAGTAAAGGTACAAATTGATATGAAGACATGACACACAGCCCTAATCACATAAATATTATATTTAATTGACCTATACCTAAATATTTGTGCAAATATTGGGGTCAGAATCCTAATCGGAGCACAAGAACAATCAAATATTGTATATTATAACCATTGCTTACACCTTATGTGATGTACGTGTTCGTTAACAAAGCGACGCAACCAGCGGAGCAGGTAGAACCATCCGAGTATAACCGGCGCGCCAGTCGATAACAGTGCGGCGATACTTAGGACGTTCACACAACACCACAATGCGCTCCGTTATTATGCGATTGAAACACGAAAGTTACACAAAATATGTATAAACTAAAAGCGGAAATGTAAAGTCTTTCACCAATTATACGAGCGCTTTCGGACCTAATGAATATTACGTATAAACTTAACGGTATTTACGTCATCAAAATATACATACAATATACATAATAAAATATAACGTCCATTACAAACAAATTTGTATATAAAAAATATAAATCAATTAAAGTTCATCCGAACATGCAACGGACGACAATACGAAACTTCACGTAATCTTATTTCCGGTATTACATGCAACCAGAAAACGAATGCATCACTTGCGTGGCTTTTCTATTTAAAGGTTATCATAAAGTCAGTAGCGTATTTAGATCAGTTCCTGCAATATTGCTCTCCCGCACCTGGACGTTTGTTATTATATAATAAAACCTCCATCTACCGGCGCGGCACGGCCGGCAGAACTACATCGGAGTTCCCAATTTCAATTGCGCATTTGTCAAGCGGTATTTAATTCCAACCACCCATTTCCGGGCTGGACGTGCGTGACACGTACACCACTGGCCCCGAACGTGGATGAGACATCGCCACACCACGGACACCGTGCCCCGGATGTATGGGCTTGCTCGCGCGACGGACACCTCGGTGGGAGTGGCGCGTGAGACCGTGAGACCGGGAGACCGCGAGACCGTACATTACTATCACATTTGAGCGCCCCGCGGCGAGGCGCAATATATTATAATAATATAACATTCCTACGCGAGATCCGAAATATTATTATAAAAAAATAGGAAATAATATTGCGCGACCTTAAAGGTCATAAATAATATCTCATATAAATAATTGAGAACAAATTAAATTTAAATAATTAATCTAATATATCACCAAAATATCTTACCCATAGCTATTCATTCGATCTAGACACATTCGAGATGTGGCACATGTTGCTGGATCATGTCGGAACGGAACCAAGTACAAAACGCATTAAATAATATTGTTCTATCGCTATGTACATTCGCGGCGACCGCGGCGACGAACGATCAGGTAACGAGCCCCAATCCGAACCACCGACTGAATAGGTGCCAACTAATACTGTACACTTTATCACAAAACGCACGCAAGAACAATCTCGCAGCTGCCAACACACTGCAGCAGCAGCAGTAGTCCGGCTACACCGGCCTCTTCCATCGACGTTGACTTAAATAATTGTCATAAAAGTAGAGATTGTTTGCATGGTTGTCTTAAAGTTCATTGATAGGGTTTAAAGGAATGGGGGTAGAAGAGTAATGTCGCGTCCGATCTAACCCATCTTAGATGCCGATGTGTGGAAGTGATTAGATAACAAACGGTGTGATGGCGAGGCCATTGGGCCAGCGGCGGGTGGTGGGCGCGTTACTCTGGCTGGATGCGGCGTGCGTGGGTCGAGTCAGGGATGCGGCGGGTCGGTGAGCGCGACGGCGCGCTCGTCCTCGGTGGTGTTCCGCTGCA